>VXAA01001151.1:1961905-2002661 GCA_013399115.1 Anseranas semipalmata | reverse complement strand
GTCAAACTATCTTCTTGCAGACAGAGAAAAGAAAAGAAAAAGAATGAAGAAACTTAAACAGCAGCCTTCCCTCCCCCAGCTCCACAGAGATCCAGCTCACCAGATAAAGAGCAGTCCTGGACAGCGTCTGCACTCTTCTGCCAGAAGCATTTGAAAAAACATTTGGGCTCCTGCAGACCAGGGTGCCTTTTCTGAATAGGTCTCTGTACACTGAAGGACAATTGATATTCTTCTTTCAGCCTCTTCCCCACACAACAGTGGTTTATAAAGGCAGAGAAACAGGGGAAAGGATCAGATCCAAAGGTGAGCATTAAATATTTCACTTTCCTGTTAGCTGAAAAAGTCTAGTTTGATACCTCTCACCACCAAAGTGGCTGTTTCTGGTCTCTCTTCTGGTCTTGGGTCTTGGGTTAAATCTCATACTCAAATGTTTGGGGCAAGAAGAGGGTGAGGTTAGAGGAAAACTTGATCTGGAGGTGGCCTGAAACAACTACCAAAGAGGGAGGCTGATCATATAGCTGCAATGTAATGCCAGATTTACCTCAAGGATTTTGTAGGTGATGGACACCTCACTCATTTCCCTGTTAGGATCCTGAAACTGAAGGTACCCAAAGAGGTTCAGAGCCTTTGTGCTTGTCTTCCTATTGTAAATGGTGCAAGCCGTGCCAGGCACAGCACCCAGCAGTGTCCTGGTTTGCTGCCATACATACAGGCATCCCATAGCTTCCTGGGAGAACCCAGACTCTGCAGGTCAGGACTCACCAAGCTGCTGAAGGGAGGGATGTGTTTGTTGCCCAGCAGTTGCTCACCAGCCTGTGCTCAGAGAACACATCTGGGATGTGGGCATCAAGGTGTCTGCATCACACAAACCATTAGTGCAACTGGAAATGGTTGTTATCCCATGCTGGAGCTAAAATGGTGCACAGACTGACAGGGCCTATTCTGTGACACCGGGAGATGCCCACCAGCCACAGTGAGTTTATCTAGCTGCTTCCCTCTGTATTTGCCTGGAGGGAAAGACCTTCCGTTTCATGGTGATGACCCCAACTCCTTTCACAGTTATTACCGTTTGAATGGATAATTCATGTGTTTGCAGAACTGCAGCCATGTTAGGGAGTCACACAGACCTGTTCCAAAAAATTGGGTTTGCCTCCTCTAATTTGCAGAGGTGTCAGTTTTCCTTAAATCTGCCCCTCTCTTTCCAGCTGTATATGTGTGTGCGCATGTGTGGAAGTGCCTGCAGGGGAAGGTGGGAAACAGGTACAGAATGGAGTTATTTTCTGCCCTTGAGATGCTGCCAGCGCATTTCCTCTGAGGACTTTGGCAAATGTTCCTGCAGACTCTGTATTGTGAGAACAGGCTCTGCTTCCTCTTTGCTTTATTGCAGAGATGGCCTCTTATTTGGCTGAAGCTAGACTTTTTATTACTGGAAATTATTGGATGGGGATGCTGGAGATGTCAGAAGGATGAAAACATAGGCTCTTGCTACCAGGCTGCATTTCTTTTGTTGCCATAGGCCTGCGCAAAGGAGGTTAGTAGTTCATTGGCTAATTTGATTTTAGGAATCTGCTGATCCAGACTTGTGCATCCTCACGTCTATGCATCAAATCTTCTGTCTAATTGTCAATACGCAAATACATATACATATACATATACATATACATATACATATACATATACATATACATATGTGTGTGTATCTGTCTGACTGTATACAAACACACTCTTCCAAGAGTTCACACTTCCAAGAGTTGTACATGGTTCATCCTCACAGAAAGGCTGGTCACTACACACCTAGGTTTGGATCCAGTTCTCAATCTGAAATCCAAACGTAACTGTCTTAAGTAGTTAATGCCAATAAGAGACTTTTGCAATGGTTTGACAAGATCGTATAGCAGCACTGCTTTGAACTCTGAAAGATCAGTGAATAGGACTTACTTAAGATATATATATATACATACGCACACATATGTGTTTTTTAATTTAGAGGTTAAAGGTTTTTTCCTTTTTTCACCATGGAGAAAGATAACAAGATTTTGTTACTTCAGGGGGAGGTTTGCAATACATTTTTTTGCTCTAACAAATTGGAAATATCTTGTCTTTCTAGGTCGATTAAGAGGAATCTTGGCAGTGTTTGCTTATGGTGGTCATTCCTTAGCACAGAAATCCTTTCTCTCAAATGCTCATTAGGCATTTAAATGAAATAGTCATGTCCAAACAAGCAAAAAGCTGCTAACTTGTTCGCACTAATTGTTCTGATCAAGCTTCCCTTTTAAGGTTTGTTAATGTAGGTCAAGCCCGGGTTTGAACCCAGGCTCAGGTCACATTCAAGCTGCCAATGCAAGCCACCGTGCCCCAAGCCTTCAGACTCCTGGCATCCCGTCCGCAGGGTGGCTCAGCTGGAAAGCCCAGCTCTAATCTGCAGTGAGGTTTAAATGGGAGGTGAGGAGGAAGCTCCCAAGCACCCATTAGCCATTTCTGCTTAAGTTGTACCAGGCTCTCCCTCTGTTCCACACCCCAGCCCTCCCGAGCTCTCCCACAGAAAACTTCTCCACCCCTTCTCAAATGAAGACACAACATCCACTTTCTCTTCTGTTTTAGACTGAATTTTAACATCATCCTCAATATAAGCCACACTCAGGCACTGTACAGTGGGGCACGGATGTTCATGGTCACAAATGCCCACAGAATATTTTTCAGGTCTCTGTGAGGAAGCTGCCCTGCTGCTCATACCTTTGTCACTGTTTGCTATGGCAGGAAGGTCAGAAAACAAAAGCTGGGCCTCCATTTAACATTTTTACCACGTGTATCCAGTGTGTGTGTTTGTGCGTGAGGATGGGACCTGCATCTGCACAGAGCAGACAGACAGCAGAGCTTTTGGCTGGAACCATGAGGTTGTGAAACGCTCGATGCCTTGACCTGTAACACGCGACTGTAAATTCCTCAGCTCTTGTTATGTTTTCCAGGGGTCATGGTCTTTAACAGTTTGTTTAGTGGAGGAGGAGGAAAGAAGCCCTTTGTATTGTTGAGCAGCGCACAATAGTTTCCCTCGGCCTGGCAGCTGGTGCTGACACGGGGCTGTTCTTCAGGTGTTACTTTGATGGATGGTGCCCCCGGCAGCCACAGAGCAGCAGGGGTGGTGGCAGCCTCCACTTACCCGCCTTTGGTTGAAGAAGAACCTGTGGAGAATGCCCGAGCGGGACCCAGCGCTGCCTTCCCAGCATTTTCATTGCATTTCAGATGGAGGCTGAGCTTTGCTCCAGCCTAATTGCCAGTGGCAATGGCCTGCTGACGTGAACTTTTGCTGTGATGCAGCGCACGCACAACCAAATGCTTGCGGTGACAGGCCTGCATTAGAACAAAATCCAGCAGCAGATTAAGTGAGGCTGAAGTCCTAGGGCTAAAGACCTTTAGTATCTCCAGTGTGGGGAGAAGCAGATGCTATTTTATTGTGCTGTAAACTGTCTTTGCACAGCAAAGCAACCTGACACTGTGATCTCAGTGAATCACCGCTCCCAGCTTCAGCCTGGGATGTTCCTACATCCACGATTGTTTTGGTACTCAGGGGCTCCATGGTACTGAGATAGCTGCTTTGCGTCACCCTCCCAGAGGCACTACCAGCTCCTCTTTGGCTGGTGGCAGTGCAAGTCTGAACTCAATGTTCCTAGTGCTGGTAAAAATAGCACCAGGGTGCTCCCCGTGTCCCTGACAAGAGCAAAAAGCTCCCAGGCCAGTCAGGCTCCATCTGCGACAGAGACCAGCCCACACCCAGTTTTTATTCCACAGCACTGAAGTTAAGAGCTGAAGAGGGTTCAGACTTGTAGAAGTGAAGATCTCATGCGTTTCCGTGCAAGCTCTTCACCTTGTTACCTTAATAAATTCCTCTTCTGCTAACAGCTTTGCAGTTACAAGGAGCTACAGAGGAGTCCAAAGTGACTGCTGGCAGCACGTGTTGTTTTGTGACACCTGGACTAGGAAATGCATTGAGCGAGACTGAATTCTTTTTGGATGTGAGGAAACAGGAGCGTAAACTGAGTGTAGCTAGATGTGACTCCCAACACACTGCATGCACTAATCCAGATTTGCACACCTCACAGATTTGCTGTGAGGTCCTGATCCAAGGCCCGTTGGTGAGCAGTTATTCAGTGAATTGCTGTAGGTTTGGACTGTAAAGGTCTATAGCATTTTATTTTTTACTCTCTGTACTATTTTTCCCAAGGAAAGGGTAGTCCTGCCACATTAGCTGGTTCGCCAGAGAGCTGAGGACAAGCATGCTGCCTGTCAGGCTCTGACACCACTTGTGCTCAGACAGTTTGCCAAACTGGTTGACCCAGACAGCATTAAGAGCTTAACAGAANTTTTTCCTCTGTGTGAGTCTGTAATACGGAAAACCAGGTGACACAAAATGCACGTAAGTAGAACGGGGGTGAAGGCAAGCTACGAGACCTTCCCAAGAAGCAAAATACTGATAAGCTGAAGGTCTCATGTGTTTACATTTTCACATGGAGGGTTGAAGTAAAAGAGAAAGTTCCTGGTGCAAACATATAAAAAGCCTTCTCCGTTCCTATCTCTCTCTGTGTCTTTAACTACACGTCTTTCCACCTTTTTAATTTTAAAACGCATGTGGGTTAAGCCTAGAATTTCCTGTGGCTAAGAGGAATGGGGTCTGATTGATCGTAATAAGGGACAGTCTAAATGAAGTGCTTGGACTTGCCCCGGGCGCTTCTATCTGCAGGTGCTGGGAGCCCTTGCCAATGTGAATGACTTTTTGGAACACAAGTGATTATTTACTGCTGAACCAAGCCAAAGGCTATGCTTTTCCTTGCAGCTCACAGCCCTCGGCCTCCAACAGGAAATGTATTTAGTTTTCAAATCCCTCTCTGACCAAAAAGAAATTCCAGCAAAATAGCAATAAACATTGACAGAGTCTCCTCTTCTGTAGGAAAAACATGAACTTGGGTTTAAAATGAAATATCCTGTGACTAATCTATTCTAGGAGTGGGACAGGGTCAGGCTGTGGTGTGTGGGAGTCAGCAAGAGGACCTGGGAGAAGGCTACCCCACCCGATTTGCCACCCACCCCCCTTTACAAACTCAGTATATCACCAACACGATGTTTTCAAACAAAGATTGCAAAAGGGCTCGCTGTTTGATCCTCCTCTTCTCAGTTTGTCATTGATTTCCCCCATCAAAATAGTTTGTGCAACGAATCCCAGCTGTATTGCTGGCACTTTGCTCGCCAGTAAATACAATCCAAATGTTAATTCTTTGGAGCTGGGAGCTCCGTGCCAAGAAATGAATAATCTGTGCGAGGCTAAACAAACAGTTTATTGACGGGGTGGGGTGGGGTGCAGGTGGGGGGCGGCTGGGCTGAGGCGCAGGCAGGCCCAACCAGAAGGACATCAAAGCTGCTTCTGTCAGAAGACTTGGTCACATGTGATTTGTTTTCTCTCTCCACTAACGCAGTTACGTGTTAAACTACTAATACTCCCAGGCAGCAGTGCGAGCGCTTTCCAGCAGGCAGGAGAAGCAGATGTTTGCGTCCTGCACATCTCAACTCGCGCTCTTTGTCTTTGTGTTGCAGGAGAGCAGTAGTTGTGGAGATCCTGGCCGCCAGGCCACGTGGTGGCTTCATCTCCGCTTGATGAACAGGGAAAATGAGGTGATTTGGAAGTCAATAGTGGCATTTCCCCAGCAGCTGACCAGAGCGTGGCAGGGATACTCTGCTGAAATTTAAACCAATAGATGGAAATTCACTTTTTCAAACTTTGCGCCTTCCACCATTTTCTTCCAGGTTATCTAGGAGGCCAAGAACAGAAGCAGGATTAGAGTCAAAGCCCCTGAGCCCCAGGCCAGCTACGGTGCCCACTACTCGCTGCAAATGATACTGGGCCCTGACCAACGCTATGTGCTGTAGAAATCAACGCAGAAATCTAATTCACAAACTTTGGGCCAAAGCCAGGGCAGGGCCTGGGGAATGCCACCCAGCCATGTGCCACCCTCCTCCAACCTGTTACACCCTAACGGATCGCTGACTGGAGTTTTTTTGGTAAAGGACTGGGCTGCGCTTGAAAACCAAGCCCAGTAAAATGCACACACACACATTTGAATCTTAATTTTAAAAATAAAAGAAGAGGCAGAGGGGCTCCCTGGCCACCAGCCCAGCCCTCAGGCCCCAGCCCCATGCTGGCAGGAAGAGGTGAGGGCCTGCAGCACAAGAAATCTTGGATCACCAGCGATCCAAGAAATAAAAGGCAGGAAAAGTCACTGGTGAGGGGCTGTGATGGTCAGTTACAGGGTTGCGTGCATGACTTGTTAATTCCATCCAGGGTTAATCTAACTCGGGCACTGATTTGGGCATTTAGATAGCGGATAACTCATGCTGTCATTAACCTGTCAGCATTACAGCAGGGAGATTATATCTTCACAAGAATATATTGATCCAGAAAGGGACGTGTTAGGCATGACCAAGCTTTTTCTATGCTGTCTTTTACCACCTGCTTTTTCCCTGATCAAAGATACTTAATGTGTGTGGTCAGTGCAAGGAAAGCCATGTTTTCCTCTGGGCTGCGTAGATACTTCTCTTTGTCCTCTTCCCTGTTATCTTGGGTGCAATCTAAATATCTGGTTGCTTACATGGCCCCTTCCTTTTCATGCTGATGGAGCAGCAAAGGCAAGAAAGCTGTCTCTGACCATCTACCACAGCCTTTTTCAGAGTGACTTGTGATTGCTGTGTATGCTCTGAGCAGCGCAGAGGCAAGGTGGCTCTGAACTGGAAGCTGAGTGTGTGACACAGGACGTTGCTGGAGCTACAGAGTGCTGCTCAGCAGATGACTTAGCAGCTCAAGGATTTCACTGTGCTCAAGTAGCTTCCCAGCTTTTGGATCAGGATGGGTTTCTCCAGACATTCAAAGCTTGGGAAGAATTTAACAGGGTATGCTAGCTAGCCTGTATTGCAGCACCTGATTTCCTCTGTGGCCCACCAGGGAACAACAACTTCCAGCCTCTGTTTGGGAAGAAGCTGGACAACAGTGTGCAGGGCACAAGGAGAGGACAAGGGTGACAGCCATAAATGTACTGACATTTGTGTGCACTGAAAAGGTAGAATTAGAACCATTGCACTGGCAAATCCATGTAGGGGAAATGTTGTTGGAAGGGTGCTGGAATTCTTCTGATGGCATAGCATATCCATTCCCAGAGGGGGTGAATCTCTTGTTCCCATCCTGGGATGACTAGAGATGGTCCACAGAACCATGGCAGGTTTTGTTTCCATTGCTTTCAGGTGGCCAGCTGCAGAAAGGATCATGTGATGGTCCATGAGAAATCTAGATAGCTGGCAGACAAGTAAGGACTAAAAGTGTAACTGTAGGAATGAGCCACACGTAGCAGCAGAACATCTTGCCCATTACTGATTGGCACCAGCATTTCTGAGAGCATGGTGGTGTCAGCTAAAAGTAGGATGTTTTCCATCCCTACCTTGTGGAGATTGGCAAAACTTTCTGAAGCAGAGTTTTGCAGTATGAGGTCAACAAAGTTCCCTAGCATCAGCTTAAAAATGCTGATAGTGGCATTGCTTACCCTAGGTACAAAACTGCCTTTCTGTGAGCTGATCAAACTCTGAAAGGCAGGTAAGATTTGGTTTCATGTTCCTGGTTCCCCAACTTTGGGCATGGGGACAGCAAGCTGGTTTGGTTGAGCTGAATTTGTTTTGCTTGTTGCTTATGTGAGAAAATAAAGCTACCCAATAGCAGAGACCCTCCCCAGTGGCTCTGCACGCTCTGTCGCCATCCAGACCTGCTCCCGGCAGGGCTGATTGTGGAAAGGGGGAGGAAGTGGTAAGGCTTCCTTTCTCCGTGCTCACCCCAAAGCACAGCCTGAGATGTGAGTAGCGTTACAACACTTTCCTCTTTCCTTTCCCGGTGAGTGTCCGCTCAGCACAGCCTTGGGCTTCCAGACTCTGACTAGCGTTACCCGGGGAAGCATGAGAGGCCAAAAGTCTCCCAAGAACTGTCAAACTTGGCATCCAAATGTTGACATTGTTTAGACAAATCCTTGCTCTGAGCCTCTTGAGATGAAATTGTTTTCAATACTGCAGTGGGAACTGGCAGCTCTTGATTACGAGGCAGGTGGAGGTTGCATGAGCACATGTGGCTGTTCCAAGGTCCTCCTGCCTCAGACCAGGAGTATCTACCATGTGTTGGCAGCTGAGTGCTAGAGAGCTGGTGGATGTCCACAGGGCATTACACACACATGCACGCGCATGCATGCACTGTTCAAGTGCTCATAAAAAGTTCCTGTGTTTTATTTACTCAAACAGCACCAGGGTTCTGGGTGAATGACAAAGTGGCACTTCATCTCCCCTGAAACGCAACCACAAATTAGGACTCAGCGTTAACAGTAGAGCAAAAAGCTGGCAAACTTGTTTGTCTGCACATGACAACAGTGGAACAAACTCTTCCTCCCCAGCCTCCCAGTTAAACCAGCCCTTTGCAAAGAGGCAATACTGCCTTAGCAGGGGCTGTACGATCATGGCTATTCCTGGTGCACTGGCCACACAATAATATANAAAAAAAAAAAAGGAGAGAGGAAGAGAAACTAGTGTTCTTAACAAAAGCAGAACAATATACTAAGGCAAGGCTCTCTGTGATGTGCTGTTTGAAAGCAGGTGGGCATTGAGTTGTCGTTACCAGCCTCCATCATTTGAGGGCACCCTAGTCTTTGATGTTGGCTGCAATTAGCTGCGGGAGTAGTGTAGCAGCCATCTCTTGTGATGGCAAGTCGGTCCTTCATTGAAATGCTCTCTTTCCTCCAACCCTCCAGGTCAATGCTGCTGGGACTTGCTTCTTTACTGATGGTAGGAGCACATGCTGGGCTCGCAGATCACCAGCCTTATTGGTGTGTTGGGGATTGGATGTGAATTGCCTAAAGGAGGGATGCACTGGCATGCCAACACTGCTATTGATTAATGCTAATTATTATTTAATTTAACCTCCAATTAGTTTTAATCTATTGTCACATTCTCCCTGAGTATTTCTGCAAGGATGATGTATGGTAAGGAGGATAATTGTCTTGAGCTTTTCCTTGCTTCCCAGATGGCTATTTTCTATCTCTTTCTTTTGCTGTTAATAGAGCTGGGTGAATAATTTATTTGCCAAATTTAGCTGCTGCTGCTTCTGTGATTCAGAATTTCTGTAAGCATGGTTTGAGTGTGTTGCTTGGTCCAAAACTTCTCTTCACAGAGTATCAGTTCTTGGTCTGTACGATGCTTTACAGCCATTTGATCCTGGAAATTCAAGCAGGGTGGTTTCACTTTAATCAGGCATGTGGTGGGGTCGCATGGCCCTGGCCCCAGTGTTGCTGTCAGTCATAACTCTGGGGATCCAATTTTGCATGAATTTTCCATAACTATTTCTTAAAAGAATGGTCACATTAATGTTTCTGTCACCCAGAGCATTTCCCTTCAAAAGGATAAAGCAGAGAGAAAGAGAAATCATATCTGTCCATCTGGGTGGATCATCTCCAGGTCTTGAGTCCAAGCTCTAGCAATCAGTGAGCACCAACTCAACTTCTTCTCCCAAGGGACTAACTCTTCTCTGTTACAGGCACCAGCCTTATTAACACTCTCCTCTGTGGTCATTCCATTACAGTTGGAGAGACTGGCTTTGTCTTATTATCCCTGTGACGGTCTGGCCTTTCCATGTTGTGTTTGAATGGACGGTCGCAGAATATATTCAGAGGTACTTGTCCAATGCTAGTAATAGCTCTGTCTCTCCAAGTGAATTACAAAAATTATCAATTCATTAATCGCACCCACCGCTTTTGTGTACATCACTGGTGAAACATCAGGCAACATTCCCTGAAGGTCAATAAATTAGGGCAGTTATCCAAAATTACCTTCTGAGATCTCTCTGAAAGCTAAGGGAAAAGTGAGCAGAGCACAGTCCCATCTATTCTTGCTGAGGATCAAAAGCAACTCAACAATACCTCAGGGCATCAAAGACAGCTGATAGATCTAACAATAACATCTTGGAGCCCTGATATTCATCCGTAACCTGGACTGCCCGTGCAGTGCAGTCTCTGTGCTGTACTCTGTCTGTACCCAGACCGACACAGGTCAAGAAAGGCTGAGATAGTCAGGTACTCAGGGAATTCGCTTCCCTTCACAACTTTCTCATTAACCATGCCCACACTTGAAGAACAGAAACAACACAGCCAGATTGCCAGCATCCAGTAATAGCTTGTTTGGGGGCCTTTCCTGCACTTTCCAGAGATATCCTGCATTTGCTGGCTGTCCCGATGTCAGGCAGAACAGTCTCTTCCCCGCACCAGGTAGCCACCACACTGATCAAAAGCTGCGGTGGATAACGCGGGTTCAGTTCAGCTGGTGGGCAGGTCACGTCCCCGCCACCAGCGCCGCCGCTCGTCTTTGAGCCTCTGCCACGACCTGAAGGGAGGCAGGGGTGGTGCAGAAGGCGGCTGTGCTCCCAGCCTCCCCGCGCCCTGCCACCGGCCTGGGTGCCTGATCTCAGAGGGCATTCCTCCCGTCCCTGCAGCAGGCAGAAAGAACCTCATTGCTGGAGGACTGAGAGCCTGCAGCACAATGGGAATCAGCAGGACTCAGGTGCCTCGTAGAAGCACATAGTTTATCACAGGACTATGTCCTGACTTATTTATTTTTTTTAGTTTTATTTCAGGAAACCAAAGATCAGCTTATGTGTACCAGTATGCTCTTCCTCCTACCCTACCCAACCAATTCTGTCCTTAGTGGGTCAAGTTACATGGGCTCAGATGTCCCAGGCAGATAGTTGTGACTTGGTTCAACATTATTTCATTATAACCACTTAAGTTACAGGAGAACTTTAGTGAAAAATAAAACTATGGTAAAGCAAATCCATTGCTCCATAGAAACGAAAGCTGACCCCACACTCGCCTTTGTGCATGGGCTGAATAACAAACCCATTGTGAGATTAAAATGAAAAAAGAAGGAAAGCCAAAGCTTGTTTGGTTCATATAAACATGGGACTTTCGATTTACTTTTCACAAAGCTTTGACTGGGCAACAGAAGAAATGTGAGCTATCTCACAATGTTCCCTTGGCATAACATGGTGCTTTCAGTCTCATTATTATTGCATTATATGTAGCACATCTGTTACTGGTCAGGAGCCAAACTATTTAATTCTATTAGATACATCTATACAGCTAAGTGATAATCTACACCAGGTTTATGGAACAAGCACTTAATTCTTGGCAGGGAGCAGCTCAAGACTTGATACAAGAGCAACAGAATATATGCAGTGTAGTTGTAGATCAGTGTCAGAAACTGGCCAGAAATCATTTCTGCATTCTTCAGCATGCAGGCATTCCAGTGTGGGAAACTATTCATTCAATTTATTGTTCTAACATCTGTAAGTTATTGGGCAGGGGGAGGGGAGAGAGAGGGGAGGAAAACGCTCAGAGGGAAAAACGTTTACCTAACAAAATACTAACTCTTTCAGGGGGTTTCATGTCAGCACTCTGTAAATAATAGGAGCCTTTTAATGCACATGTGGTAGTATTTACTTTGTGGAGAGGTACACAGAATCCTGTCTTGTTCAGAAAGTTTTCTGCCCTGATGCTGCTCGGGTGTGTAGTTTTAGCTGTACATATTTTGTCTTCATCCATCTTTTATCTTGCTGAACACAACTGCCAAAACCAAGGTCAAATCGCACTGCCTCTGCTTGCCTGCCTCAGCGCAGGCTGAACCTCAGGGCATTGGGCTGGCAGAAGGAGCTGTTCTCCCCTGGCAGGGCAGGCAGCAGCTCCAGTGTTTCCAGCTGGCAGTTTTGCATCCCAGTGTTTTTTTCCTCCGCTCTCTGCCAGACCCTTCCAAACTTTGGGAGAGAGAAGCTGCGAACCATGTGCCCTTCCTAGAAAGGGCAAGTAAACATGGTTTTACCCCCATTTTTAGAGAGGAGGAGGAAGGGCACTGCAAGGTGATGACTTGCTTAGGGTTGCACAGGATGTCTGCAGCAGGGCTGAAACAGGGGCCAACTCTCTGAACTGTCAACAGCAGCTCTACCTTTATCCACCAGACCATCCTTCCTTCCTCTATGCTGAAGAATTGAAACAATTCTGGAAAAAAAAAAAAAAAAAGATGGTCTCCACCTGCAGAATTTTCTGACCTTCCACTGACTGGGCTTTTCTTTTCCTCCTTTTTTTTCTCCCCATTATTTGTCTCTCTGTGGAAGTAATTGGATATATTTCTGAAGGAAGTGATGTCAGGAGACATGGGTGTTCCTAGAATAGTTATTTCCATATGATCCAAACAGGTTCTTACATACTGTGGCACATACATTGTTGTAATTTAAGCATATCTGGTTCTTTGGACTGAAGGCCATTTGTAAGAGTCTCCAGCTGGAGAGGAATTCATTTACTTACAACCCTCAGGGAGCGGCAGCATCTTTTAACTCTCTGTTGTCTCCGTGCTCTTTGCTTCCCCAGCACCAGGCATCTGAAATTTCCCTGAACCATCTTGTGCTGCGCCTGACCCAAACCTCTCTGGAGCCAGGCAGAACATCTACTGATTTCAGAGGTCCTGCTCTGCTGTGCGTGAATGGAGCTGCCACGGGGCATTGCAGGGAGCAGACTGGTAATGCCAGTGACCATGACCATTCATGGTCATTGCCAGTGGTACCTGAGTTCTTACAAGAACAACACAGTCCTTGCACCTGAATTTACAAGCTGAACTCAGGAGAATAGAAAAAGGGGCTGTAAATGAAGGGAAGATGTTGTACTATAATGCTATAGTATATTTAGGCTTTGAGCTTTGGGGACAAGTGCTGCCTTTCTTTTTCCCATGGAGTTGTACAACATCTAAAACTGGAGGGTCCTGGTTCACAACAGAGGTCTGACAGATGACCACAGTGCAAAAATAATAGCATTAAATACCAGTAATAACATAATGAGGTAATAAGTAGTAATAAAACCTTGGAGGGAGGCCAGATAGAAGGGTCTCTAAAGGCTGCATGGCCTTCAAATCTAAGTGAAGTGGGGAGGTGTCAAGGAAAGGAGGCTCCTGCTTAACGTGGACCACAGTGCTTCTGACAATCCAGGGCAATGCTAGGTCTTGTCACTGTTTTTGGTGCTTTCAGAGGCCATTTGAAAACTGCCTCATGATTCAGCATGATACCTGCGTTTCCCGAGTGCTCGCCAAGCCAGGGGTGCCCAAAGCAAACCCAGTGACAAGCTCAGGTTTATTAGGTCTCCGACACAGCCCTGACCTGTCTTCTCCCTCCAGCCGAAGGCCTTGGGCAGAGCCGGTCAGGAGGAACCAGTCGCAGCTGACAATAGCAATTTGTACGGGATTTGTCAACACGTAGACTTGTAAAAGTTAATATCCCAGTGGTTGTGTTTCTTTTCATTAAAGAAATAACTTACACCCCCACATGGCCTGGGGGTGCCCCCACGGGGCTCATGGAAGGAAGGAGCCACCAGTGGCTGCACCTCTGACCTCCAGCAGTGTTTTTCAAGCAGAACAGGAACACCCTTCATACCAACAAGTTCACTCCTTCCACTGCGGGGAAGAACTTGTGAAAATTTCAGGTATTTTCTTAAAAATAGGAAAGGAAAAAAAAACTTAAACGGTAAGAAAAGTAAAATGATGTTTTTACTGTTTATTTTCCTTTAGCTTTGATAATTGCCCCCGAGTGCTGTACCTTGTGGCAGTGTCCACCAGTTGCAGGCGTGCTGGAGGCAGGTGCTGATACCCAGCAGTTCTGCTGTGCATGGCAGCAACTCTGCAGTCACTACCCTGCATATGGGACAGCGCAGGCGGAGCTCTCGGTGACTGTCAGGGCCACACGCAGCGGGGGCCCCCACCATTGCCCTTCAGTCTTTTCTTGCTCGTGGGCCTTCAGTTTCCCATGCAAACCCCATCAGCAGCTTCACAAGGGTAGGACACTCTTCTGCTGATACGGATGTGCTAGAGCCTGCTTGTACAAGTGCCTTCCCTGGTATCAAAACTCATGTTCAAAATGTTGAAGGCATTTCCAGCTGCAACCACTCTTTTTTATTTTTGTGGCATCATTTCTCTCCTTCCTGCCTCAGCACACAACCCCCCAGCCATGCCAATGAGGCAGCTTGGTGTTGGGCTGCAAACTGGACTATTGTGGTGAAAAACTTTAAAACCTTACAAAATAAAGATGTTTTGGGGGGTTTGGTTTGGTCTGAATCCACATCGTTACAGCAAGCCCAGTGAGAGCCTGGTAGCACAAACATGTACTAAAGTGAGGTGATTTCTGCAGGCAGGACAGTAAAAGGGGCTAAGCAGGGAAAATCTGAAATTTATTGTAAGAATCAACCTCCTAAGAGTGCTCTCCTAGAAGTCTGCAGTTCACCAGTTTAAAACTGCTGATGTGATAATGCCCATCCTGATGCTGGGCTTCAAACGAAAGACTCTCACTCATCCTCTGTGTAATCGTCCCTTTGCATGTTATTTGCTTAA
Organism: Anseranas semipalmata; assembly: GCA_013399115.1. NCBI lineage: Eukaryota > Metazoa > Chordata > Aves > Anseriformes > Anseranatidae > Anseranas > Anseranas semipalmata. The sequence goes on along the minus strand of VXAA01001151.1, from coordinate 1,988,180 downwards.
TGCTTCATAGGCAACCATTATCCCTAGAAAGTGCCAGCAGACAAAATATTTTTCTTAGTATTTTCTTGCCATTGTCAGATCTTGTCCAGGGTGGAGGAGCCAGGGACAAGATGCCACAGTATTGCAAAAAGATGAGTGAAAAGCATTTAATTTCCAGTGCTGTTTATCAGATATTTTATTTTGCACTCTTCCCATGACAGAGAAGAAGATGTAAATAGAATACCCCAAGGAGAGCAGCTTGTCATTACCTATGATTAAGCCTTAAAACTAGATGGAGGATCTAAGCTACAGGTTCCAGTCCTGGTGTTTTACCTAACAGAGCACACCAAGTTCCTGGAGTTTCTGCTGGGCGGAAAGCCTTGGCTTTGGTACCATCATAAAGCCACCTTCGGGGAAGTCCAGGTGTTTCTGCCATCCTCTGTTGTCAGTTATAATCCACTTGGACCCTTCCTCAGAGTACAGCCAGCCAGTGTAAGGAAATATTCATGAAACCATAAAATCTGTACATCCACAAATACAGGATACAGTTCCCCTGGATAAGATCAGCATGAGACTGTGGAGGGAACAACAGGGCCAAAAAAGCCGAGCAGAAGAGCCCCTGGGGTAGTGGAGATCTGCTGACAGCTAGCACTGCTTATGGAGAAATCCCTGGCCAGCAATAGTTCAGTGGTTATGGTGCTGGGCAAGGTTTCAAGAGGCTTGGGTTTGTTTCTGGCTTTTCCATAAGATTTCTGTGCCCCAACTCCCCACAAGTGGAGCTGGTAGGGGATGCACACCCTTCTTGAATGTGGTGAGGGTAACACACAGCGATGAAGGCCCTATAAATCCCACACAGTTATAGATCCAGTGGCATTGGACTGCCTTCTAGAGCCTATAAGTTCTCCACACGTAGTATAAAATAACCATTAAATCATCCATAATGCAGCCAGCTTAACTGTAATTCCAAAAGGCATGAATTTAGGACAAGTAGCTAATGGAACTGGTTAGAAAATATGGGAATCTTTTCAAGGGAAAATTTAAAATAACTTTTGCATTTATTTTGTGAATTTGCTTGCTTGTTTTTAGTTACTTAAATAAACTTTTCTTTCTTCCCTTCAGCAGCTTTTGTTCTATCCTTCTTTATTCTTTCTCATTTTGTAATGAGAAAAACAGAAGGGAGGAAGGGGATGCAAACAGAGAGGGAAGAGGTACAAAATACTGAAAATCTTCAAACCTTGCTGGCTATTGTTTTGGGTCATAATTTTTTTTTGTTTCAAAAATGAAAATGTTTGCACAAAACAGCCATTTCTGTGCCACAAAATGGCTTATTCTTCACTGGAAAGCATGGCTGAATTGAAGAGGCCAACCATCCCAAGGCCTTGTCTTCTCCATTTGCACCTGGAAAAAGTGAAGTGAAGCACCAAAGCGATGACCCTGAGACCACAAAGTGGGAGCAGCATCAGATATTTAGACCACAGGAATCCCTGGATCCTCTCCTAGGTCCAGACCACCGCTACTCACAAGGCACCTACGTGAGGTTTTCTCCTGCAACGTGACCCCATTATGCATAACCAGAGCCTGGAGGGCTTCCCTCTCCCCCTGCACGCACCACAAATGCACCGACATCACCAAAGCGCCCTCAGATAATTTTTTGGAGCTGCTTCCGTGGAGGAAGGGAAGGGAGCAGCCACGCATGGTGCTCAGCGGCGGGTGGAGGCAAGCAGGCAAAGCACGGCGTGCTGCTGACGCTGGGGCTGGTGGCAGGCGGGCAGGCAGGGGGCCAGGCGCGCGGTGCGGGGCACGGCGAGGAGAACGGGGAGGGATGCTCATAGATCTACAGACGCTCGAATTAATTGGCTGCTGTTTACAGCCTGGGTTTATCGCTCAGCTTTTAATTAACTGTTTCCGGATTTAATCTCACAAATGTTCTGTCTTCGTCCTTGTTTAATCCGGCAGTCTAATGGCAAGCTTATTTATGCAGATCAATACTGTTTACAAACATGAAAGCCGCCTGTCGGTTTTTGAACTTTAGACGTGATGGCATTGGTTATCAATAGCTGAAGCAGCCCCAGCAGGTGGCATGTCAATATGCAGCCAGTCAATATTCATGGAGCGGCCAAGATTAAAACTTTTTTTAGCAGGAGTGGGAGGGAGCTGCCTAAACTCCTCATCATAATCATGTATGGAGGATTTACTCTCCGCTCCTGCCCCTGCTTTCTTTTATTTAGTTGCAGCCATCTGAATGGAGCGCTAATGAGAATAATCAGGTTATTCAGGAACATGCATGGTGGGGGAAAAAACATTCCCACAGTATGCTTTGAACCAGCTCACCTGCAAAGGGTGTCTCCGTCTACTAAAATATTTAAGTAATAGCAAGGCAGACCCGGCTTGTTCTCTGCACCTAGTCTACCATCGATTTAAATTGAAATTACTGAAGGAACTGGATTATTTTCCACTTATTCTATTGGCTTCAGTATAAAAGAAGAGCAGTGCATGGAAGAACCATTCAGAAAATGCTTCCTTAAAAACAAAGCTTGAAAATCTGAGGGCTGACAGTTATTGGTGAGGGCTTGGATGCACAGGGGACCAGCAAAGAAGGACGATGTGGGCCCACTCCTGCAGCCCTGTCTCTCTTTGGACCTGCTTTTCTGCAAGTACTTGTGCGGCTGTTGGCATAGTTGTTCAGGGATAAGGGGATGTTTCCACCTGGGTTGCACAGGTATGGATAACACAGGGTCCCGGTCCTCCAGGGACTGACACGTGCATCTCACATTGCTTTAGATGTAGTCTCTGTTTCAGTCAGTGGCCCAGTTTTTAACAAGCCAGGTTAATCCTGTGCAAACCTCTGAAAGAACAGAGCTGAAGGTGTCGGTCACCAGACAGAGCTTGTGGGAGCTTTCGTCAGGAAGAATTGTAGGTAGAAATGGGGAACACAGAGCCTCAGCCTGATTTTATATGATATGTCCTTAACCTACAAGGCAAATGAGATCTGGCTTGCCTCTGCCTACTCTCTATTTGCAGAGTACTGCCATCACAGGCTGCATTCAGGGACCAAGCCCCTGCTGCGCTGGGCTTGGGAACCGTACAAGCATAGCTAATTGTATGTTTGCTATAAACACGGCTCTTACACAGTTGTTACACCTTCCATAAATGCATTTCTAATAATCAGCAGACAATAGTATGGGCAAGCCAGAAGCATAACACAAAGCATAAGAATAAATTGCATTTAATTACAAGGAGAATCTAATTAAGCCTGATTTTCTTAGACCAGTGTTAGACTGTGAGTAACTTCATACACATTAATAGAGTTGTAACACATGTGACCCATGGTATAATGACAACGACTACTCAGGGGTGGATTGTCAGATTGATGCACGGCATGACACTAACTTGGTTCCTTAATTTCAAAGGTGCAGAGTAGATCATTTCCATGCAGAGCGTAAGGGCTCCAATCCTCCATTCACCTTCGTGCATTTATATTTTTGGCCATTTGCAGCATTTGCTGACATTTGCCAGTCTGTTTGTTCTAGTCTTCATCGTCAATTATGTAGCCAGAAACAAGCCTCTTGGGACAACAACAGCAATGTTGGTGTTTGGGTCCTGTGGCCCCTCAGGTCGAATGCCCTCCCACGGGGCTTTGTTCTTAGGGTTCAGAGCTGATTTCCTGATGGTTTAATTTTGACTCTTCCCAAATGACTCACAGAGGAGAAAAGTAGGACATGGGGAAGGGGGACATGTGGGGACATCGTGGGAATGCCAGAGCAACATCAGGCTTTGCAAGACCAAGCTCCACTTGGGTTTTGAGGCAAAGCACCCTTGTACACAGCTGGGTTGGTGTGGGGTGGCTGATGGGTCCCTAGCAACTTGTGGCACACTGCAGGCTTCGTAACTCCAGCAAAATCGGAGCATCTCCTCTGTTCTGCTTTATTCTCTTCTCCACAGACCCCAGCCTGCAAAGTGTAGTGCTGTTTCTAATAGTGACATCTTGAGCGCCTTTCAGAGTCTGCTTGAAAGCAAATATAGGCCTTTTAATAGGTTATATTAATGCATTAAGCTATGGAGAGAACGAAGGGGGGGGGATCCCTGGCACATACATCTCTGCAAAAGTTTCAGTCTGGAAGAATCTGATCCAGAAACAAAAGCCCTTTGAATCTCTCCCCTTCCCTGCTCCCCGTGCCTGGCTCCCCCCTCCCTTCCCTCACTTCTCCTCCCCCCGCTGCGCAGTAACAGTGCCAACTTATCAGATACTTTTAGCTGCCAGCTTCCCAGATACTTTCCTTTGAATGTGACCTGGCAGCAGCTCGCTGCAACTTTTGAACTGCTATATATGTCATATGCTAAGAAGAAGAAGAAGAAGCAGCTGAAGTATAATGACTACTGGAATACGCGATTCAAGACAAAGTCAAAATGCTTTCAGTGGGGAGCGCGAGGCAATTTATTTTAACTCGTAAGGTAACTTTGCTATCCAACGGGAAGGGGGCTGGGAAGCAGGCAGGATCATCGTCGTGTTTTATCTTCACCTGAGGGCCTCGAGTCCATCACCAGCACCCACACATTGCCCCTGCTGACAGCCCTGAGCTTTGGGGTGAGGAGAGGGGGTTCCCGGTGGGCAATAGGTAGTTGGAGGGAACACGCATCCTTGGGATGGGAGCGGTCCCCGGCCAAGGGAGAAGGGGAAACTGAGGCAAAGTAACTCACACTGGGAGGTTTGCCCACAGTAACGCGACAAGTCTGCAGCAGAAATAACACCGGGGATCAACCACCTGGATTTCCAGCTTCTGTGTCAACAGGATCCCTCTGTCATATGCAGGAAAGAAAAATCCCCAGCAATCCAAAATACACATGGAAACAGGCAAGTGGGTAAGCCTCACGTGGCAGTAGCGGCTTGGGTAGAGGCTGTTGCAGGTAGTGATGGCCATTCAAGGCTAATTGGAGCTTTTTTCCTTTTCTTTGGGAATGAATGGGTTTTGGCATGTTGCTTTAAAAATCCACAAATGATTTCTGGAGGGAAGCATCTGATTTAAAAAGAAAAAAAAAGAAAGAAAGAAAGAAAGAAAAGCAAACAACCAAAGCCCCGCTCATTTCATTCAAAAGGAATAGTTTTGATTTTTGAAACAAAATAGGTTTTCTTTTAGGAAGGTAGGAATGAATGGAGAAGTTCACAATGCTGAGAGGTGGTGCAAAGTAGTGTGGTTTATGAAAAAAATGTTTCAAGTGATTGGTCATTTTCCAACTTTTGCATGGAAGGAAATGTTTGAATTCTCGATTTTTTTCTGTTTCAGGGGAGAGTGGATGGGGTTTGTACTATCTGTGGGGCATTCTGCAGAGTGGAAGGCTGGTTCCCAACAACTCCAGCTCTAATACGTTTAATTACTGCAGTGCCAGAGATCTTCCTGCCCACAGCTGCCAGTTGAGGCTGCTACTAAAGGAGAGGGAAGGCTGAGAACAGAGGGAGGTGGTTCAAGATGTTCCCTGCAGCTCCTGGGTTGTGCTGCTGCAGGAAGCCCCTGAGCACTCCCTGCAACAGGTAGACTGGTAATTATTTGTTATAAAGTTTATTAGTGTCCTTGGCACGTTGCAGCAGAGGCAGATTAAGACCACCTTGGCCCCAAGGAGTTTGCTGGTACACTGCCACCCTCGCTGGGGCTTGGCAGGAGACTTAATACATTAATTTCACAAAGCGCTTTGAGATCAGGGGATGAAAGCTGCTATAGAAGTGCAAAATATAATGATTAATTGCCTTTTCTTGGTGGGAAGTTGCTATCATCTCTTCACTTTCTATGACTGGCAAACCGGAGGGAGTATTTAACTTTTAAAAAAAACAACATCTTTACAAAGTAACAAATTAAGATGCAAATCTGGAGGGGTTTTTTCCCTCTTCTTTTTTTCCTCTCCCTTTCTCTCTCTTTTTTTTTTTTTTTTTTGCTAATTGGCAGAAAATTAATGACTGTGTTTCTGACTGAGCAGATGCTCCCGTCAAAAAAGGCAGATTTGGAATTTCTCTAACCCTCCTTTTAAAAACACATCAAGAAGGCAGTAGCATGTGGCAGGTCAGAAATTAAGCGAAGGTAACTGTGCAGATTGTAAAGAACACAAAGGAGGTTTTGTGCATGCGTGTGTGTGAGAGTGAGTGAGTGGGGGTGCTTTTTCTTTCCCCATCTCTCCCTTTTGTTTTAACTTCCTTGCATCGGATTTTATGGGATTTTTTTTTATTTTTTATTGTTGTTTTTTTTTTTTTTTTAAGCCCATATTCCACTGCAGCTCATAATTAGCAGCCAGGCCTCTGGGACCTAATTAACCAATTCAATTAACAAAAAAAGCATACAAGTCACCCTGACATTTGTCAGCCATTAGGAGGGATGTCAGGCTGGCAGGTTCTACCGACACATTAATGATGATTAGCTCATTTGCAGCTCACTTTTACCCCAGGTGTCCACCTGGAGAGACTGGCACGAAACACTGTGCAGACAGAGAGAGGGGCTGGGGCTTTGCCGCAACTGCGGTGACCCTCAAAGGGAGTTTTGACCTTTCATTGAGCGTATAATCAATAAGTTTTTTGCCTCGGTTAAGAGAAGCTGCTGTCCCCTCATCTGGCTCCCGCGTTCGCTAACCTTCAGAGAAGCGGGAGCCCAAAGAGCCAGGGGATGGTGCTAGCCCCAGGGGCTGAAAACCCTCGTTTTCAACTCCTTCAGTGGGAGAAGCCTTTAGAAACATTTTCCTTGTCGATAGCACTGTTTGCTTGCTTACCGCAGCAGGGCTCCTACACTTGGCTGGGGCTGCTTCTTAGTTCCAGCCAAGCTCTTTGTTCTCAGAATTGATTAACTACAGTACTCTATATAATATAGGCAGATATTTATATAGACATCGCTTCCGCTCCTGCCTCTGATCTCCCTTAATTTAACTCCATTTCCCCAGCAGCTCTGATTTAATAATAAGTGGCTGATCGTTACGGAAATGAAACCAAGAAAAACGCCAGCCAAGAAGGCTTCTGGGATGGAGGGGTGTTTGACACTTTTGCTCTTTTCCCTTTTTTCAGCACCTGAGAGCAACTTTCCTGTCCCACCTGGGCAGCCGGTTCCAGGTCACCAGAGTCCCCTGGGGGCTTTGGCCATCCAGGTGGAGCTGGATTCATCTCCCATAGACAGCACTGCCCCCAAGGGCTCCCTTGGGCTTGGTGGGGCAGCAGCATCGCTGAGGTTTGCTGCAGGGGGCCCATTTGGTGAGGCTGGCCCTAAACAATGTGCTCAGGAGTTACCAGGAGCCTCTGCAGGGATGGTCACATCTCCCCTCTCATCCAGACCTCTCATCTGACCATGCTTTTCCAGGATGCTGGAACATATTGGTTTCCTCCCACTTGCCTTGCACTGTTGGCAGGCCCCAGCCAAGAGCAGAGCTTGAAATGCTATCAAGGAGTGGATTTCTAACTTGATTTGGGCATTTTGTAAGTTTTCTGCCCATGGGGTGAACTCCTTGTATCCAGGTGCAGTGACAGCAAAGCACAAACCCCGGGCACCATCCCTGAACAGGGGAGAAAGCACAAGCAGTAGTTCAAAGGGAATGAGGTGCTTGTCTTTATTTCAATTAAATCTCAACTGCATGTCCACATTGACTAATCACCAAGGGGCTGATTCAGCTCCCTCTGCAAAACAGGACCTGTATCAGTTGCTAGAGCCAAACACTCCTTCCTGGAAATCTGCAGTGCACAATAGTAAATACAGAGAGCTGGGACTATTCATGTATTAACAATGCAGCGGCAGCAGCCCTTTATTGTCACACACATTGTTAAACCCACAAAGAGCAACTGGTAGGTTAAATCTATTTTAGCTGGGAAAGCTTGACAAAAATCCTTGCCACCAAGCATTTGATACTGATCACAGTGTCACATCAGGGAACAGCCAGCTCAAAAGAATGAGTCATTTTTATTTCTGAACTTTAGAGGCAACGGCCTCTCCTCTACACTGGCTCCCCAGGTCTTAGTCCTCTTAGTAGGAGGTGGGCTTTTTTTTTTTTTCTCTCTCTCTCCTGTACCACTCAATGAGAGCAGATTTGGAGGGGGAGAAAAAAAAAAATAGCAGGAAACATACAATGCTATATTGAAGCAACACAGGTGGATGGGGAATGCGAACACAGGCTTCTCTCTTTCTCTCTCGGGAAATCAAATCCAAAGCTTGGGTTGGCAGCAAAGGGCGTGGCTGGTGAGGCAGCAGGACAGCTTGGTGGCAAGAATTATGGCATAAATCAGCTATCGTCTCACACAGCTAGAACATCACTCTGAAATAAATACTTTGGAATTAACATGAAAGCCTCAATTCAGATGGGTTTGTTTGAGCTACAAACATTACTGTAACCTATTTATTTTTTGTAGTTTTCTATGCGATGGGACCAGTCATTTCCCAGTAACGCATCTCCATCTGAAATCATGCTAATTGTCATGGCCTCCCAGGCAGATTCCACAAAGATCTCTGTTAAAAAAACTTTGGGCATTGAGGAGGACAAATCTGCCATAAAGAACATGGGAAAATTTTCTTATGCAGCACCATTGGAGGGGTCACTTAGCGCTGCCAGGAAGGCACTATGGGAAGAGGGGACATTACTAGTGGAGTCTACCTGTTGCCTATTCTTGTTATTTAGTTGATGGTAATGAGTAACCCCCTTAAAGGGCAATTCAAAGCTTCCAAAGTAGGAGCCCATATTGATTTTATAACACATGTATTGATTTTATAGGAACAGTGAAGATAGCTCTGTAAATGTGGATGCCTTTCATATTAAAGTGTTACTCTTAAATTTTAATAGTTGCCTTTCCCATTAGTAGGGATTATGAGTCAGTGGGAGGATAAAATCTGGGGGCTCTCAGCACGAGGCTTCACCATTGCTTATAACCCCTGTGTCTCAGAGGGGTAGGAACAGCAGTGGATGGAAAGTTACATATTCTGTACTTGCTGGGGAAGAGGGGACCCAAGTCCTGCCAAAGCACCGTCTTGGTAGATAGCATCACATCAGCTGCCTCAGACACCTTTTTTCCCACTTGCATCTTGTTTCATCTCTGAACCATGCCTGAAAGGAACAAGTCAGGTCCTAGAGAATCTCTCTCTCTTTCTCTCTCTCCCCCTCTGTCACACCACCAGCATGAGGGAGCTGTGACAGGAGCACAGCCCATCTCAGAGTCTCTAGGACCCCCCCATAAGGGCGATCCTGTAGCACGTCATACCACACATGGAAAGGAGTTGTCTGCTTCTTTGCCACATCTCCTCTGCTTGGTTTACCCTGCTGCATTAATTCTCTGAGAACTTCCATGGGAACACCGTGCTCCAAATAAGCATCAACCACCTCAGCTTGAGCACTGGGTGCCTTAGAGCTACCCCAGGGCCAAGGGGAAACAGCAGATGTAACTTGGTCCCACTGCAGGAGGCTGCAGCTCAGTTTTGGTTTGAATTTCTCTGTGGTATTGCCACTCTGTTGTGAACCTTATGGCTCAATTTTAGGGATGAATTTTAGGCCATTGAAAGTCAGCCAGACAGCACAAAGAGGTTGTTTGCTCAGCCATAGCAGGAGTATCTGAAAACACTGACATCTTGTGACAGTTTGGAGTGAGATGACAACAGAAAAGAGCTTGGGTTACTGCAGGGTGTCCATGCCTCTTTAAGGACTGCAGATTTTAAAGAGGCTTTTACACACTATTGCCATTTTTCACACGCCTTCTGCACCACAGCCAATTTGCAGACCCTGCTGCTGCCAGTGTGAGCAGGTCTGCATGGGCATTTAAGTCCTGAGCTTCTGCCCACTTTTACTGTTCCCCTTCAGATGAAGGCATTACAGTCTGAGGCTTGAGACAGCAAAATCCCTCTGGAAAATGTTCGAGTTCCTGTCTCCACAAGGTGTGCATGAATGATGGCAAATCTCACACAGCTAGAGGAAAGGTGAGGGGCAGATTTCTTGAAGACTCTTACTCAGCTGTAGCTATATGAATGCTCCTCTTCCATCCAAGTGCAAAGTCAGGCTGGCTTGCTTTCCCCCTTTGCCTGTGAAATGGCTGGCCAGGGATGCTAACCAAGCTGAGCATGGGATCTGCTTTAAAATTATAAGACAAAAAAGTAATTGGAGGTGTTTATTTATTTAGCTATTTGCTTATGTCTTTTTTTTGCGGGGGGGAGGTAGTATCATGTTTTCAAACTTTATTGTTAACAACCATGACCAATCTTTTTTTAAAAAATAAATATCAAGATTTTTGTGTATTCACATGACTCCCACAACTGGCAATTTAAGGAAAAATATTGAAGAATCAATATAAAGCTGGGAAAGCTGGTATTGTTGGCACTCAGATTGAAAGCTGTTTCTTAACTTATTTGCATGGTAGAAAAGCAATAAAAATAATATCATTATAAGACATTAATTATTCCCCACTTATCAACTATACTAATGTTGTTAAATAAATAGGAATGTTGTTTAATCAGTTCAACTGTCCCAGACTCTTCATTTGCAAGAATATGTTACAAGGAACATCAAATAAATAGACGCAGAAAATTATGAGAAACAAAGTGAAAGACTTGCTGTGCAAATTTCAAATGAAAAAATAAAATTGTTATGCTTCGAAAAGAAATAACTGTATGCTGGTTGAGAAACCAGTCAGCATTTTCCAACTACTTTTATTAAAGAGAAACTAGACTGTTTTCAAATTTCTTTCTTTGAAAGAACCTGAGATGTTTCGAACACTCTGCTAAGCAGAGTCCAGGTAAGGCTGATGAACTGCTTTAACCAGCCTCTGTTTCCAAAATTAAAGTTCTGTGGGCAGAAGAGGTCGTGAGGGTGGCTTGCTTTTTCCTTATTGAAGTCGTGTTTGGGCTTTACAGATTTTAAAGCCAGAAGGGACTATTATGATTCCCTTGCCTGACCTCCTGCATAACACAGACTGCAGAACCTCACCCAATAATTTTCGCATCAAACCCATAACTTCTGTTTGATCTAGAGCATATCTTTTACATCAAGACTGGATATCTTCTTAAAGACTTCAAAAGTGATGGGGAATCTACCAAGCTCCTAGATAAGATAGTTTGAATTTGTCTAACTTCAGCTTTCAATCACTGGATCTCATTATGCCTTTTTCTGCTAGATTAAAGACCCCTCTTCCATCAGAAATCTCTTCCCCATGTAGGTACTTGAAGACCTTGAGAGGGTGATAAGAGAGGATGATATTTCTTGAATGGGTGAAGAGAATGTGTCATCTTAACAAAGATAAAAACTTGTCCCGTGGATATTCTTTATTTTCCCCCCAGCTTAAAGTTGGTAAAAGGTGAAAGAGCGGACTACTCTGGTGAGTAAAGATTGCTCCCAAGAATAAGGGCTACATCATCAGACTCTAACTCACTCCTCGTGAAGTGTATTACTGTAGATTTGAAAATGTCTGTCAATTAAATTACATTTCATTTTGCCAGGTAGCAACATGATATAGTAGGATGCACCATCTGCCCACATGATCAGAGACTGTGTTTTTAACAGGCATTTAACAGTTTTTAAACCATTCAGGAATGATTCGCTTCATAATTTTTTATCCCTCACTTTCTAAACACAAGTACAAAAATAGCTTCACCTCAGGCTACGTCTGTTTTAGAAATGTTTACTACAGTCCCTGCAAATACAGCCCATTTTTTTCGTATAAATCTACACGAAGGGCTAATTTTTGCTGTAGGCTAATTGTGAAATTACATAGACATTTCTTAAAAACAAAACAAACCAAACAAACAGCAACAACAACAAAAAAACCAGCACCTCCATTCCCAAACAACCTCTTACTCAGCCTTCTAAAACAGTTATATTGTTGGAAAGTGGGGAAAATGAAGCAGAAGAAAGAAGTATTTGCATGAACATCAGTGTCTCCTACTTCTCTTCATGGAAGACCTCTTTTCCCTGTTCTTTGCACTGCTTGCAGAAAGCCACAGTAATTATTTGGCCAAGGAGTTTACAGGAACTTTGCACTACATGGCTTATTGTTGATCCAAGGTAGATACTGCCACAGTGTGTATTTAGCCAGAATGCCCCACACCTCTGTGTGAAGGAACAAAGGAGATTAATAATGATTAGTGGTGAGCCGTGTGCTCCTGGGATTCACGTTATAGACTCTGTCCTGCATCCCTTTTGACAGGACACACCACTCACTTCCACACACACTGGCTGACTTTAAATGCCTGGGAACGTTAGTCTGTTCAGCATTGATTTTGTTGACTTTTCTTGGTTTGCCCTTCTCATCCTCAGCCCTGTGAGTCACTGTCCTTTTTTTTTTTTTTTCTTCTTTTCTCATTTTCATTTCGGTTGGAACTGTTTGCGTTTAGTATTAAGGAGCACACACGGACTCTTCTCTGCTGCCTCTGCAGTCAAAGCAGGCACCTAGAAATACACGTTTGTGCACCTGAATTTGTGGTTACACTGCTGAAGGTGCCACTGCTCTGGGTCATGGTGGCAGTCACTAATACCAGAGTGCAAGAGCATATGTAAATATATTTGCTATTAGAACAGCAGGAGTTAAGCCCCCATAGACTGAAGGGAAAATGGGAAGATGGTTGATCAGATACCTACAATAGGAACTTTTAAAATATAATCGTTAATGAAGCTGTTTAACTCAAGCTGATCTTTCCAAAGATGTCAGGGATCAAGCTGGGACGGTTCTCCACTAGCTGTTTCACTCCTTTGGCCAGCTCTAACCTGTGTGTGTGGCTGCCTGGGAAATGCTTCCCTTGACTGCCCAAGGGCTGTGGCTGTGCAGTGTTCTTCCTTTACCTGGCAGGGCACAAAGCAGAGGGACCAAGTGTGGGGGCTGTGGCCCACTGTGCATCTGGACCACAGCTGGAGGCTCCCAAGCTCATATCTGGAACCCTTGCAAAGGCTGAGGAGGGACCGTCAACCTTCATGCTAGCAATGGCTTTGAGACCCTGGAAATTTTGTATTTTTTTTTTTATTTATTTAAACTTTCATTAAGTAATTAAAACTTGTCAGCCAAACATGAGCATGAGCCAGGGGCTCTGCAGGACCAAATCCTCAAAACAGGAGGTGGTCAGTGAAAACTAACAACAAGAACAAATCCTGCTCAGAGTAAAGCTTCTCTTGCAGTTGAAAATTCTTTTCATAAGGTAGTGCTTCACTCCTTTTCATTGTGTGCATATTAGGGATGTGGATGGAAATAGCCTAATGGTATTTTTGGCCCAACTCGGTGATGCTTTGGATAAAGACCAAATTCTGGATGTTTCAGCAATTGGCTCTATCAACACTACGAGGTGCTCCAGCCTCTCCTGTGGGTTTAGCCACAGGCTTGCTGGGCAGTGGAGGTCTGGCACTCAGCCATTATCATCTGAGGAAATGAAAGGATCTGAAGAAGCTGTGAGGGCTACGTGAACATGGACAGGTCTGTTTTATTAAAGCAGTCGGGGCACACTGTTTACGTTTTGGAGCCAGCATCTGCCAGTACAAACTAAACTTTCCAGTGCTCAGCAGGGAATTAGCCCACAGGACCCACTTTCAAATGCACTGCCAGGTCAGGAAATAAATGAGCACCAGCTGACCCCTAGAGTGCAAGCACAGAGCAGAAGAGGTTGTTTGCTCCTCAGCCCACCTGACATACTGCACAACCTTGCCTTCTCCATGCTGGCCACGCGGTACTAGACTCCAGTCACAAGTACATTTAAAAAGCTCTTTAGTCTGATCAAACACCACTGTCTTTGGTCATACGCAGGCCCTCTTAAGCCAGGATTATTAAACTGACATTGGGTAAATACATTTTTTAAGCAAAGGCCTTTGTGAAGGCCAGTTATCATTCCAAGATGCTACATCAGCTCTCCATGGACACTGTAGCCTGCCTCCCCGTATAGAAGTGATACCTAATGTTGCATAAGGGAAGAAGAAAAACCTACTTGAAAATAGTTTTCTTTGCACCTGATGGAGGGTGTTTTGCTGAATAGGTTTGTTTGAATGAGTTTTCTTCTCTTTTTATGAAGAAAAGATTTACCATACACCCACCCTCCAAATGACTGAGCATACCTATGAGGATGCAGGGTACATATATAATATTTCCTCACATTGCCACATTCTAATCTCTCCTCCACTGAGGCAATTTCTTAACAGGAAGGAAAACATTGATTTCTATTGACAAGTAAAATCAGTCAATGCAGTTTGCTCCTCTTTGTGTTCTGCAGTTACCTGGTCCCTGCATTACTAATATTCACAGACCAAATCAAGGAGTCCTTACTTCATGCAAACACTCACCCAAAAATCAACATACTATTCTGTACGTGGTTAGTCCACACAGCTCTTTATAACAATTTGGATGATAGATGACCACTTATTGCCTCTACTGAATGATGTTTCAGTAACTACCAGAAATCTGTGTGATGACCTTCCATCATTAGAAATACTGAACTGGAATCAGACTGACCAATACACTACATCAAAGAGCAGCCAGTTTTCAGACCACCTTTAATTCATGTTCTTATTCAAACTTACATTTAAGGCCTTCCCACATTTCCAGCTCCTCATCTAGTGTCTTCCATGTTAAATTACCAAGTTTTTTCTGCACTGGGGCTGGCCTCCAGTGTCATGTAAAATGCACTCTCCAAGATAACAGAGCTGCACAGAGACAGACAACTGAGGGAAGTCTGGAGTTTGAAAACTGAAAAATCCCATGTACCAAAAAGGGGTCATTTTTTTCTCTCTATAGGCTAGTAGAGCTTCTCTTTGGCAATGCCATGGAAAATTGTAACATTTTAACCAAAACTCAAAGTAATTGATAACAAAAGTGCCATTCTTCTCCAGAACTCTACTTAACATTTCTAGTATTTGAAAAAACAGTATCACTACACTATCTTCTGAACCAGATGATCTAACAAGGGACATATTCTTTACTCTGTTTTTTTTTTTTTTTTAATTTCTGTTAAAAGTGTAAAGATCTGAAAAGTCAGAAGCATAAATACATATTTTGCCTTGCCTTCCACAGCATTTTTTCTTAATAAATAAATAAATAAACAAACAAACAATTCTGGCTTCCTGATGAAAACTTGAAAATAAGAGTAGATGGAAGACTCGCTACATAGTTCTCATAGCAGACAGAAGTTTAATGCAATCAGGCTCCAAGCTG
Source organism: Anseranas semipalmata (assembly GCA_013399115.1). NCBI lineage: Eukaryota > Metazoa > Chordata > Aves > Anseriformes > Anseranatidae > Anseranas > Anseranas semipalmata. Next base: position 1,973,086 of record VXAA01001151.1, on the reverse strand, counting down.
AGCAATAGCTACATGCCTCAGCAGAATTAGTATCACCACCTCTGTACTGAGGTCTCACCTACCTGCAAATTACTTGAAGACATGTCTTTATCATTGAGTTGGGACAGCAACAAAGATAGAAATGCTTTTTTCCCCAACAACACAATCTACATAGTATGAAACAAATGGAAATGATCAAAGACTACCTTGATGAAAAGGGAGGAGAGGAAGAGAGAAGCAACCACAGCAGATACACCTGGGTTGTCTCATCATACCCCACCAGCCAGTGGGCGGGGCTGGGGATGGGTCCCACCTGGGGTGGGTCACTCCCTCAGACAGGTACTGCTCATCTGGGGTGAGGCACAGCTCCAGAGAAGGCATATAGGAGAGCTTGGCAGGAGGCTGAGCTGCTGCTGGACCCGGCTTCAGAGTGCATGGATTCTGAATGTAAGAGGTTTGGACTCAATGGTGTAAGGGGTTGGGGCATCCTGGTGCAACCTTACTGAAATCATGCTAGGTTGTATGCTAATTGGGTGGTCTTGGGAGAACAAACTGAGGAGTCTCCCTGTGTTCTTTCTGAAGTTAATCCCTTCAAACTGTTGTCTGTTTTGCTCAAATAACAGAGGAAAGTGTTTGTTCCTGTATTTGTCAGGGTTGTTTCCTATGCAAATACACAGGGCTGCTCCCAGTTAGAAGGGAAAAGAGGGGTGACAATGAGGATCATATTCTACACAGCTACATGAAGGTTAGGTCTTACTCTACAATGCCCAGCTGGCAAAGCATCTCAATCCAGCACACCAAGCCTTGTGAGGAACATGTTTACCTCATGAACAACAAGCAAGCACTTGAGACTTCTGGCTGCAGGCAGGGAGATGCTTTGGCAGCCTACAGTGCAGTGTAGGGGCTCTTCGGGCCCCTGCAATGGCAGTTCAACCTTCTCTGAAACAAGTCAATGCACAGGAGGTGAGAGCCAGAACGAGACATGCGTCTCACCTTGGAAGGTACAGAGATGACTGATTACTGAGACTTTGCCCTTAACTGGATGAGGAAGTGAAGATCAGATCAGTTGATAAGTACTGACAAAGGTCTGATGAAGAGCATATTTCCCTTCTCCTGTTGGACTCTGTTGCTCTGTTATTTTGTTAAGCAGGAAAGCCTTGTTAAGGGTCTTTCAGTAGAGGGTCTATAGTGTTTTCTGCGCTGAGCTGGTAGCTCATGTGAAGCTGTGCTAACCAACAAAGGTTTTGCAGACTACTTGCCTGAGGAAGAACAAAGGCATGGCAGCCAGAGGATTTAGAGGAAGACAGCATTGCCATTCACTGCATTAAAATTGAGATCTAGAATGTTTTTTTGCACATAGATACTATGATGAACTTTAAATCCCATCCCTAAGACGCAAAAGTACTTATTTGAAGAACAAAATGCAATTTTCTTCTGAAAATGCTCTACTGAGATCTCTTGCAGCCTCGTTTTTCTTTCCCCTTAGTGTGAAGGTTGGCTGTTGTGGCAGGCAATATTTATCTAGTTGATTTTTTTTTTTTTTTGCATTGCTACAGAGACTCTCTTGCAGGGCTATGGTTTGAGTCCTGGAGGCATTTGTTGCCTCACTCTCGTTCCCTGAAATGGCTTTTCAGGTCTTTTCTCGCCGTTATTTTTCCCCATTGAGTGGTCACTAACCAGCTTCCAAAGACAAGCTTCTCTCATGCTCATCCAACCTGGTAGGTGGCACTGGTAGACAGTCTGGAGCACCTCCTGGTGAAGTGGGACATGTCAGCTGCTCTCTGGTCATTTGTGCCCTGTAAATCCACTGATACCCAAGCCTTGTTGCCCACTGAAACCCTGAGAGGTATCAGTGCCCATGTAGAGCCACAAAATCACCTCTGCTTTAAGTAGTCAACCTGGCAACCCTATTGCTATTCTCTGTGGCTCTGGACTTCCCTCTTCTTGCACAGACCAGCATGAAAGCCTGGTAGGGAACATTGTTCTCCTTGTTGCTCTGTATGCATCTGTACTGACTTAAATCAACAGGCTGATTATGTCTGAGTCAAGCAGTGTACCCCATTAACACTGGCATCCTGACTTGGTCCTGCATCCTTCCCAAAGGCTGGTGTTGGCAGGTGTACCCATCTGTGGTCCCCTCTTCAGTTCAGTGAAAAGACTTGCTCCATCACACCCCTGATAGTGTTACAGCTACAGCCATAGATGGAGAGCCAACAATAAACAACACAGTGGCTTAATTAGTTCCCATGGGCACACTAGTGCCCAGAGCACAGCTAGGAAGGTGGCACTTGGGTGACTGTCACAGCCTCACTGTTCTCCCCAAAACTTCCTTCGCTCCTCACTTTGTCCTGGTCTCGGCCTCTGAGAGGTCTCCCACTTGGAGGCATGCTGCTCAGCTGCCAGAGATCTCCCCAGGCACCCAAAGCTGTTGCTCATCTTGGTTTACCTGTGTATGAAATGCAGTGGCATTTCACAAACAAGCTATGGGATCTCCTTAAAGAATGTGCATGGAGGACCCAAGGTTGATAGATGCAAAATAGCAAATAAATAAAACCATACAGCCTCAGAGTGCTGCCAAAGGAAGCTGAGTATGTGATGAAAACAGGTTTTAATAGATCCCGACCAAACCTCCCTATGTTGCAGGCATGTGAGCAAAATCCAGTCTGTCTCATGCCATGCGTGAGGAGACTTGGAGAGCCAATTAAAACTGCAAGCAAAGTCTTGAAATTTGTTTTTTTTTTTGAGCAGAAGATTTGTGGATATGCAATCCTAGGCACATCAGAAATGTACAGCACCTGTGCTTCACTGTGGTTTGGTGATCTAGCACTGGTATCCTGGGTGGTAGCATAAAATATTCACAAAGACAAATGTGAGCTGAAGCCGCTACAGGCTCCCTCTACCAGCTGTGTGGGCAATAAAGAAATAAATAAAATAAAGTCCACCCAGCTAAACTGAATGTGGCAAGTGAGCAGAAGTGCCTCTGTCTAAGCCTGTGCATGTGTGTTAGTCTGTGTGCTTTAAGAGCCAAATTAGCAGGGTTTTGTGAACAATGTTCTCCCACAAGTCAGGTGAATTTTATTCCTTGCTTTCAGCTGTTCCAGTGAATTTTATGCAGCTCTCCAGAGACTCACAAGCTCAGAGAGCTCTTTCCAAAAATGTCGTGTTTGCTCTCTGTTACATTCCTCGCCCTGTCAAACCTCCGCTGCTCTACTCCCTATCTCTTTCAAATGGGCTTTTGCTGTTCGTGTGTGTGCTTTAGTGACTGTATATAGCCAAAAGTTTTTCTTCCAGTCAGCTCTGAAATGGTCGTGAAGTTAAACCACTTCCCTTCAATAAAAGGAAAGGGGACACAAAGATTTAGAAATCGACTAAAAGGAGACAATAAACGGAAAGAAGGGGTCTGCGTGAGGCTGATGCTACAGATGGGATGGGATGTCCCTCCAGTCAGTGTCTGGTAACTTGTGGTGCCCAGTCAGTGCCTCTAGGGGACGGGACATGATTTTCTACAATAGGTAGGGCTGGACAACCATGGAAGAGCAAGGAATAGTGAAGAAAGGGTGTGTGTTTTGTCTTTTTTTGGTTTGTTTTTTGTTCATTTGTTTTGTTTTGTTTTTCCCCCATGACCCCATCAGATACAGGATTTGAGGTTCTAAATAGCCACTGAAGGACCAGAGGTCTGCTTGGAGGGTCTGCTCTTTCCAGGAGCTGCTGGATGTGTCTCTGACCATCATGGGCATGGCAGTTGCTCAGACTGGTCTCAGATCTCAATGGACTCACCCCTCCAGGGCAGGTTTGTTTCTCTCTGGTCTCTCCTGGCTTCAGCCACTAACTGTGGTGTGAATTAATGACACATGTAATGCTGGGGACACCTGCTGGCCTGGCCTGCGGGACCAAGTGACCCTGCAGTGGCAGGGGGCTCGTGGGCACTCATGACCTGGGGAGAATTTGAATGACTGACCCAAAGGCAAAAGGCTTGGTATCCTGTTACTAATCCACTCATCCAGCCGGATCCCCATCTCTTCCCCCTTTTTTTTCTTAAAGGGCATTTGCTGCACCAGCTGCCAGAATATCTCAATTGCATCATGTCAACAGATCCATCTCAGACTGATATTTTATACTAGGGAAGGCTGGGCTTAACTCTTCCATTAAACAATTAAAGCCATGCGCACCAAACTCAAAACAGGCTCTGCTGTAACAGAACAATAAATATTGATGACTTGAGGCTAGTCTGGCTTTTATGACGTTTGATGACAACTGGTATCACTTACAAAAATTACATCATAAAGAAAAAGCAATGAAGTTGTATGTCATCGGACAACATTAAATGTCAGAAGAAATATGTTTATCCTTTGTTTTCAGATCCAAATTCAGTTCTTACATTAAATGAAATCTAGGACTGTTCTGATATTTATCAGGCACTGTTGCAAAAAGTCCTGGGGTATTTTTGTTTGCTAACTTGCTCATTGCCAAGGGTGGCGTGTTGTTTATGTTCTCATTCTTTCAAGCCAATTTGTGCCTAGTAGAGCATCCTCTGAATTGAAACATCCCCTTCCTCTTTACCCCACCCACCTTATTTTTATCTGCTCTCATCCTCTGGAGGAATCCTGGGTTGCCAGCTTGTTGAAAACCTCAGGGTAATCAATGGCTCTGTTGGGCCTGGGGATGAGATTCATGGAGGTCAGGTATTAGCAATAAACCATGGGTTTTTTGAAGATATTGGGAGATGAAACCATCTTGTGTCATCTTTTTTTTTTTCCCTAAGCTAAATAAAATTAGGACTGTCTGGACCACTGCACCACATTTGTGGTTTAAACAAAATAAACTCTCTCTGGATGTGAACCTCAAGATCCTATATATATCCAAGGATGTAAAATAAATGTTATTATTAGGCAATGATAGAATTTTCAGCTATTCTGAGTGCTTTAATATCTATTGCTATATACATTTAAAAAAAAAAACAATGGAGAAGCCTTAAAATACATGTCTTAGTCATGAGGTCCTTTTGCTGTCAAAATTCTAAAAATGTTTTCTTAGCTTTGCACAAAGTAATAGATCATTTGAAAAACCTGACCCAGAGCTTATTGTAATACCTGTCAGGTTTCACTTTTGACAATTGACACAAATGTAAAAAAGTTACCTTTTTGGTGGGAATAGGTGGAAGGAAGTAGAAATAGTGTTCAGCAAGCATCAGGGAGAGTGGAAATGTCACTTTGAGACAGCACCTCACAGCATTCACCACACCCTACCCACATACCTATGGCACCTGAATATGAGTGAGTTGTTTCAGTAGAAGAGCATTTCTGTTGCATTTCACTGCTTCCAATGTCTGCTGATAATAATGCAGACAGCAAAAAAGTTTTTCAGCTCAACCATACCAGATGAATGTTTCTGATTCTCCTATAGCCTGTATGCACAAGATGCAGTTATCCACTGTGCATCTCCAAGGTAAACTGTTCCCTGAACTTCAGCGTCTCCTCAGACATAATCTAGATTTCGGTATTAGGAGGATTGGGTAAACCCTGTTCTTCATTGTAACTCAAGGTCACTGAAGATTTCAGTGTTTTTCTTTTAGATGTCTGCTAGAAGGAGCTTGGGGGTTGTTTTAGACTCAAGGGGAATCTGAACCTGGACAATTAAAAACTATGCAAAAAAAAAAAAAAGGCATTTCTAGAACAATTTTTGCAGAATAAGTTTCAGTTGAGGTTTAACTTACTGAGGTTTTTTTTAGCTCATCCCTGATGAGACAAAAGTGGGGGAAAATGATGTATGCTTTTTTCTTCCTGAATGACACACAGACTGTCAGTTCACAGGAGCTGAATAATCATTGCTGGGTGTTAGGGCTCAGATTTTCTGACTGTTTTAAAGCAAGACGGGCAGCTGCAGTTGTTTTACACTAAGGAATTTCAAAGAATCATATGCTTTTTCTTGTGGTTGAATTGCTTAAAATATTCCTGTTCCTAAAGTAAGCTGAATTTACACACATCTATATGTATATATAAACAAACAAACACTAAGGCTGTAAGTCAGCTGGGGAAAAAATTGTAGCAGTTGAAGCAGGAATACATCTAAGTTATTCTGGGGGACTATGAAAGCATCAAAAAGTAAATACAGCATACATATAAAAAAAAAAAATCAGGCATTAATAAGCACCGGAAGATATTCCATTGTTTTTTGCTCATTTGCATGTCAATATAACAATGCTATGCCAGCACAGAACTACTTCATAGCAGCAGTGGTGTCGGAGCCCAGGGGAACAATGTAAGAGGTCATATTGGCACTTTTGTAGGTTCACTGATTTCTTTTTCTGTGTGCTCTGGAAAACAAAACAAAAGGGGAACGACTGGCAGTGTATCCTACATGGTGATTTGTTGCTGACCTCTTCGGTCTTCAGCATAAGCACTGTGGCTGGTTTTCCAGCCCCACAGCTGTAGCCCCACATGTTTATGTTGCACAATGTGGGGGAAGGAGAAACCTTTGAATTCAACTGTGGGGTCTGCTGCTGTAGTACGTTGCTGTAGCTTCACAGTTAGCACAGCACCTATCTAGGTCTGCTTTGACTACCGGCTTTTCCTTGCCTGAACTTAGAGGTCAGGATGTCTTTGGCTGAAATCAGAGCAGTCAGCTTTAATTATCACTCTGTCAACTTCTACAAAACCTTTTATCTGAGGGTTCCAGGGCATTTTATGGATGTTAAGGGGCAATTTCAGCTCTGTTACACAAACACATCTTCCTTCAATAAGCTGTATTTATGGCTCTGATTTGAACCAATTAATGAAGTTTTGTACGATCACATCAGCAAATCCTCTTCAGAGGAGGAGCCTCCAGCAGCTGTGATAGGGAAAGCACCATTATACAGACATGTAGGGTGAGAAATAGGGAAGATGCTGTGTGTGCAGATGGGAAGGGTAAGCAAGCCTGACAAGAAGCTCCTGTTCCAGTAGTTACATAAGGTGAAATACTCTTCTGAAACACTCATTGCACCTTATCAGTTTTACATAGGGCTCCTATAACTTTCCTTAGCGCTTCCCACTGGCCTATGATCACAGCCCTGAGTTTTGTGGTTCACGCTTTCAGATAGGTAGTGTTCCCTACAGGCTTAACTCTGGGCTATGTCCTTCATTAGATGGTTAAGTGTGTTGGAGTTGCAGCTGTAAGACTCAGTCTTTGAGGAGCTAGCTCTGAGTTGCCTCACCTGCTTAAGATGACTGCTTAAACAAGTCCAGGTGTTGCCATGGGATAAACATGAAAAGCTACTCTGAATTTGCACTCCCAGTACAGCTACAACTAATTCTATTTATTCATTTTTAAATGCCTGGGAACCTATGCTAGGACCCCACCATGCTGTAGTACCAAAGCAACAACAGGAGACTGGCAGAGAAATCCAAAATCTCTAAAATTATAAATAAATTCAGCTGCTGGGGGATACCAGGAGGAAAAGTAAGAGCTGCCAATACATGCAGCATTTTTTGGCATATCATTATGTGCCAATTTTAGCTTGTCAACCGTTGCTGGCAGTAGGCAGAGAATGTGAATGATTTTCATTAATTACCATTTCCCTGCCAACATAGATAACCAGAACTTTCTTCCACCTCACTGATGTGCAGTGTGACTTTTCTTCCTTTTTTTCTTTGGTTACAAAACTTCAAATTATCTTTTTACCCAGGAACATTGGTCAGACCTTAAGTCCATAATTTTTTGTTTTGTTTTGTTTTCTGGATTGAAATCGCGTCTCCTTGATTTTAGCTCTGCTTTACACCTGCGTGTACCTTCTTGGACACTGAATGCTGAACAGCCTTTGTGTAGTTTCAGCTGTTCTTAGATGGTTGTAAAACTTTCTCTTCTCTGGACTGGATCTATTTCTTTTTTTTTCTTTTTTTTTTTCTTTTTTTGGCATTTATAGACAGCTTCAGAGCCAGGCAGGCAATCCAGAACTCCAAACTTTCTTTCCTTTGCTTTGGCCATGGGGTACCAGTGCAGAAGGCTGGAATGAAAAGAGGGCAAAACAACCCAGCTGCGGAAGATGACATTGTGTTATTCATGAGGCACAGTTTGTGGCAATAATGAAAGCATTTTAGTAAATCAGCTAGAGAGCAGATGTTGCTGTTTAATCTATCTCATGTTTAGTAGTAGCCCTTTCATTGGTGAACTTTACCTTCCATGCCATGGAAGGTAATTTTGCCATGACTGCCAAAGTGTATAAGCAAAACCTATAAGGAGAGGCAAAACCATTTGGCATAATACAAGATAACTTCCTGACCGCCACTGTCTTGCTTGTGTTCCTACACCAGCAGGACTAAAATGACACTAATCCTTTGCCATTAGCAAGACCCTAATTACTTTGTTCATTAAGTAAGAGGTGACTTTGAAGGCCACATGTCTTTTGCTCAGATTTGCTCCATGATTCAGTGGTTGATCTCTTTCTTCCTACTCAGAATACTTATTCACGTTTGAACAAATGATGGATGAGCAAGTCTGAGAAAAGTAAGAGCTAATTTAAACCATTGATTCAAGACTGATGTACTCAGAACACTTCATTTAATGTTTTTGTTAATCTAAGCAGTTGTATTTCTAGCATGAATGGCAAAAGTGCTGGAATCTTCCATAGAAACCTGCTCAGTCACTCTTATCACTTTCTATGAGGCTAAGTTAAGAGTTTTCTTCTCTTTCAAAAGTTGGATTTGCTCTGCCCACTACTGAAAGGCTATTTCTGAATTAATCCTTGCAGATCTGTGACTTTGACTTACATTACTGTGCTGGCGCAGAAGACCAACCTGTATTTAACACCTATAATCTGTTCCTTTTTATCATCTGTCACTGAAATCAGCAAAGAGCTTAGAACCAAACTCTTTTTTTTAATGGTGGGAAGACAGTGTTGAGAGAGTTTTTATGATGGCAAACAATGTTATTATCTAGCTGTCCCTCAATTATTCTAAACACATCTAGTTTCGGCATGTCCCAGAGGGTGTCTGTAGTCTAGTCCGATTTCTTTTCTTCACTTAATCACCTGGGCCTTGATATTTATTGAAAAAGTTGGTCTTATAAATCAGATGGAGTGGAAATACAGTTTTTTAAAAGTGATAACTTTGACATGCTTCTGTTATGCTTCCTTCTAATTATTCAAGGCAGCTCTTGAGCAGTTCTTAACCTTTTATTTGGTTCACCTGCTGATTTGTCCTCCAGCGTATTATTAAATAAAATGATTAATACAAGAAGCATTTCTATCCAAGTCATCACACCATGGAACACGCATGCAAGCTCCTGATGACCTTCCTACCTAGTGAAGTGCCGAGACTGACCATTTCATACCTGTTGCAGTACAAAAGACTATTCTCAATCTTCACTTTACACTCCTGTTTCTGAATCAGGGTCTCGGTGTCCCTTCGGGTCATTTTTCTAAGCAAATTGAATCTCTGCTCTTAATCCCTTCATCCTGGGGGGATTTCAATCTTCACTAATTCTGCCGTGGGACCCTGAAGCCTTTTGGTTTTCCTTGCCTTCAGGCTGCACCACAAAGAAAACTAGCCAGACTTGTTCTCGTAACTCAGTCAACATTTCAGAGAGAAAGTCTATGAAAAACTCTACTAATTGTGCTTACATGTTTGCTTCTGCATGATTATGTTCAGCTGCTGATCTCCAGGAACTGTCAAGCCTTGTTAACTAATCATACCTTCAGTGGAAAAATTGGGTCTGACAGCTTCACGGACATAAATGCCCTCTAGTGACTGGTGATCACTGTAAGGAGCTGTATTTTGTGTAAAGCGTGTGTATTCTTTGGTATGCATTTTATATGGCTGTTGAAGAGTTAAGTAGCTGGACCTCTGGCTTCTTATGGTACTGGACTGTTATGGAGAACTTTATTAATGTTTGCTTTTTGAGAAAACATTCACTATTTATTCTTTTTTGCTTCATACTATATGAAAGCTACAATATGTGAGAAACCACTCTGATACTGCTTTATTAAGCTTTTCCTTTTTCCTTTCCCCCAGTCTGGAGCAGTCAATTTGTACCTAGTGTTGCTTGGTCTAATTGTATTTCTCAACAGCTGGAGTAGCTTTGCTTTCCCTAATGACTGGGAGAAATGGAAGGGGAGGATTGGGACTTCATGGTTGTGTTCCCAGCCCTCACTGTGAAATCACTTTTACAAGTAGAGCTTTTATTAAAAAAAATAAATACTTGGTCACTAATTCTGGGTTTCTGCTCCTGTTAGCCATGGTTGAGCAATCCTGTCCTATGAACCCCTAGGAGTTATTACAAGGGTCTTGGACCAAGCAGTAGATCCTCCTGCCAAAATACTGAGGAGGAGCTTTTGAAGTCTTGGAAAAGAAGATCAAATGGTCTTCTAGATTTTTGAAAGCTAGAGCCAAGAAGTAGCTGGAAAGGGCTGTAAGAGAAGTATTCCTACATGACAGGTATGTCTTTTAACCTGTTTCTTCTCCAGTTGTTGAAGAGTGCTATCTGCTTGCTGGATCTGATAGTTCAGACATTTGGCGTCTGTCTTTTGGTGTGGTAGTTATGCACTGGCAAGCAACAAACTAGGTGGCTCCAACTAGAATGGCATTTGCTGGGGCAGTGACAATGGGACAAATATAAACGTCAGAGGAACACAAGTTCCTCTTGTTTGTCTCCCTCTTCTCCCAGTGGGAAGTGCCCAAGATATTTTAGGACACTTTTTCAAACAGCCTGTTCTCTGAGGTTTAATAAAGCTGGGAAATAGAGACCCTTTACATGGCGGGAAACTGATATTCCCAAAGTTGGTTCTGAAATCTAGGCATCTGCCATTATGCTCAGCTAGAGCAAATACCGTGTGCTGGTTGTCCTATGGAAGCTTCTCAGGAGCCAACAAAATAACTGTCAACTTGTATTTCATTGAAAAAGGCTAGGACTGGAGTTGCAAACATAATTGTAATAGCTTGGATTTTAGTGTATCAGATGGAAAGGCTGTGGTTTTTATCAGTTTGGAGGGAAACTGGTTATGGGAAGTGTGAAAGAGAACAAAGTACATGCACAGGAGTGGAGACGAGCTTGGGGGCCAAGCTGTATTTTGTCATTGCACCACCAAGCTATGTAAGGAACAAACTCTGTTTTAAAAAAAATAAAATAATTAAAAATATTGCCAATTTTCTAGGCTTATGACTAGCATGCCCTTCATCTAGAGGAAAAACATCTAGAGGTCTGTCAGCATAGACGTCTTTTTTTTTTTTT
>VXAA01001151.1:1908805-1961885 GCA_013399115.1 Anseranas semipalmata | reverse complement strand
TTTTTTTTTTTAAAAAAAAAAAAAAGCATTCTTGTCCTGCATCTTTTTGGGAGCTTGGCATGGAAATCTTCGCTTACTGCCTGTGTTGTCATTCCCATCATAACAAGTTGCTCAAGAGTGTTGGCTCTGTCTTGGGCGACTGAAGCATGCTTAGATACATTACTGCAGGGTATGTCAGGAGTAAAATGACTCTGTGGAGACTGGGAGTTAGAGGTCACTACGTATAATATGCTGAGAAGCATAGCTATTAGTAATGCTTTGCAGCAAGCCATCACAGAAAGTACAAGAGACACTCACCAGAGCTTGATATGAGACAAAATATTGTCACAGGTAGGGATCCACTAGAGACAGTGAAAGAATAAGTGGCAGTAGTTTAAGTGGTGGATAGTGTATATTGCATGGCTAGAAAACAGTCCTGAAAGCAAGGACTGCACGAGGTCCTTTCCAACATCCATTGATACCACACCATGTCAGATTTATAGAATAACCTACAGTACAAAGAAAGAGAATTGAGGGTTTCTGAAACATATATTCCTTCTACAGAGTTTGTAATAGGTAAGGAAGAAAGCTCTGGCATGGGCTGTCAGCCTGGACTTGCTGACTGTGTCACTCCTTCCCATGGCTAGCGGGCTGCTATCGGGAAAAAGTATGGCATTGTCGGTTGGACCTGCTATGGGATCATTCCTGTTGCTACCAACCTGCTCCCTTGTCCTGAGGTGGGTTCACCTGACTCCTGGAAGTCCTCCTTCCCTGCTCATTTGTCCTTATCTTTGTGCCTGAACAGGCTTTCTGGGGCTGCTGGTTCTTTGTTGCTGGCAGCCCCCGCTGAGGTCCCACGTGTAACCGCTGCTGATTTGCATGTGTGTGCATTGCTGCCAGCAAGCTGCCGCTCGGCCGCCTGCGCTGACCCTCCTGGGTTGGGTTTGGGTTTTGTTTCTTTTAACGCTGCTAATCCCCAAATCTTATGGAAGACAAATACAGAACAGCTGAAGAATGATTCCTTTTTTTTTTTTGGTGAGGAAGTCTTGCAAATGTCTGTAGTCGGCATGTGAATGCTATCTGTAGAGGGGGGAAAAAAGCAGCTGATATTGGCTCTGCCTCATAGTGATTGAAGGTTTCACATTAGTCTGGGCTGACTTGTTTGGGTCTTTTTTACACTAGGGTATTTGCAGTATTTGCTATACAAACATCATTGGTGTGCTTTCATGCACATGTATGTCTCTTCTCCATGTTGCTCTTAGAAGGATTTCTCATTGCAATTCATATGCCTGTCGCTTTTGGATGTCATTGCCTCCTGCCACGCTAATTAAACCAAAAAAGGGGGAGGGGGCAAATAGCCATATAAATAAAAAATACAGACTTGTCATATTTGACAAAGGCACCGATGTTAAAACAGAAGTTTTCAGCACCATGACTGCTTCCTTGTTACCCCTAGCTAATGGAAAATATAACTAATGCTGTGGTTTTAGTGATTAAGTGGTTAATGATTTAATGAACTAAAAAAATCTCATTTGTTGCATCCCTTGGACTCAGAAAAAACCTCAAAGAGCTGATTTTCTGTGTACCTCAGTCCAATATTGCTACCTGCTGGGATATGAACACAATCTCTAAATAAATTGCAAGTGGCCTTGGGCAAATGGAAGAGTTTCGCTTTGATCTTGCTAGAGAGAATGAAGTCAAATGTTCAATCAATCAATCAAATTCATAACTTCTAGCTACAATCGGCCTGACAACAGCCTATTATTTATTTTTAAAATCATATATTTCATTATTGCAAAACACACAGTCTCTCGTGGGGGGAAAAGACTAAATTATTGATAAGCCTTATATGTGACTGAGTTTGTTGTTTTTGACATGCTTGTCACTAACTATTGTCAGGAAGAATTTACTAAGATGTTTAGTCTGAAAAGTTGGCTGGGAATGTGTGTTGTGCCACATTTAAACTGGGTAGAGGAAACTTTAATAGCTTCTTTCTTCTTGAATTCCTAGTTGGTAAAGACAGCTGAAGGCAGACAGGGCTTTCTAGTGTGAAAACAATGCGTTCAAACAAGTGTCCTTTGTTTTAATTGCTGTAAAACAGATGATTCAGGCTCTGAAATTATCCATGAGGTGGGGATATGAAACTTTTAATTGATTTATATATTTCTGGAAATAGCAATTCTTGGGCTTCAGAATACTTATGTAAACAGAAAAGGGAGAATAATTAACCCCACACCTCAAGAGTCTGTTTTCACTCATGTTTGTCAAAAGCATCCGAAGAGTGGGTAAGAGAAGAGCATGTCAGAGAAATCTGTAGGGAGACTTACTTCACATAGCCATACTATTATACAAAAGCATTTATAGAGGTGTTGTAATGGGTAGTTATTCCAACACAGCTGGAGTGTGTGAGGAAGCTGCACAGACGTGTAGATACATCTCCCATGTGGCTCTGGGGGCCCCACCATTGACCTGTCGCTATGTGCCCAGTAATGGACAGAGTTTTTTGTAGGAGAACCATGACCTCTTCACTCCCCTATTGCTATTCTGTGACCCCTATGGGTCTTACATGTCTGTAAATAAAACACAATTACTCAAGAGACCTAGGTCCCTGGATAAGTCTGAGGCAGCTGGCGGCAATACCTGAGCACCACGGGAAAGAAAGAGGTGAAATCCTGGCCCTTTTGAAATCAATGGATGTTTTTTATAACGGACTTTTTTAAGGTCAGGATTTTGTCCGCCTGTGCCTTTAGTCATTACTGGGCAGAGCAAGGAACCAAGGCAAGTACTATGACCCCAATCCAGCAAGAGATCCACCAGCTTGTACTTTTAGTGTAAGGCATGGAAAAATAGCAACTGGTGTAGGGGAATAGAGGAATGGTGAATCTAGTGACTCCTAAACACATCCATATATGTATTTGTATATAATACATATTTGTGCACTCCTTGTCTACATCCAAAAATGAGTCATAAGTAAGGACTTAAGCATTTGAGTGATTAGCATGTAAAACATTGAGAATTACAAAGATGCTGCATAATGTGTCTGTTGATATATACAAGATAGAGCTTTCACTGTACCCTCTATAAACAACTAATGAAACTACAGCTGTCTGAATTTTTTCTGAAAGAGAAACTATCAACTTTTGCCTTGCAGATTTCCTGAATGCTTAGAAAATTTCACTTGTTCCTTGTGCTGGTACAACTCTTAAAAAGATTGAGGGAGGCAGGTTAGTAATACTGCCCTTTTTGCTGCAGGGAAAGGCAGACATGGCACATGCAATCCTGTAGCCTGAGTTCAAACCCCAAACCTTCAGGTCTGATGCTCTGTTCTTTGCTGCGATGTCTCTCCATCATTCTTACTGATGCAGGCTCAGGTCATCCTTTCTGATCTGTAATATGGATCTCAGCCATCTTTTGGATCTGGTGTTTATTTTGCACCCATTCTTCAAGCAGAAAAATGATCTGGAAAAATAGTGCAAAATACACAGAAAGCATCCAAATGGCAAATGGGACCCGTTCTATGTATAATTCCTGCACTCCTGGGTCATAGATAGGTAAGGGGTAGCTATTTAAACCCGTTCTTATTATCTTTTGGCTCTGTATAATGGACCCTGTATTTGTAACAGGAATTTTTAATGAGTTAATTCTGGTTTAAAGAAAAAACAGAAAAAAATAGCACCACCACTAGTGGGGTTAAGGTGGACTACTGCAACACTTGCAGGTGCTTCTGTTCAAGTGGGGCATCAGGGTTAAATTCTGCAGATCTTTACTTTCACTATATCTGTGGATCACAAGTGTCTAAAACTTAGCATCACAGCCATAAGTCTGGGTGCAGAATCCTGAGGGTAGTTTTTATGGGAAAATGGTGCTATTACAAAATGAAAATGATTAGAAAAGGTTTGGTTTCCTTCTGGAAATGCTGGTCTTCTCTCTGGAAAGTCTAAATAAGATATTTTATTTCAGGTTAGTACAATACTGACCTAATTTTGTTTTGTTTTGTTTTTGGCATGTCTTGATTCAAAATAAAATATTTTGGGCTAGTGCTAGAATAAAAAAATAAATGTTGCCATAATCCCCAAAATATGTTTTAGTCACGTTGAAATTAAACATCTTACTACTTCTGACTGTGTTTGTTCCCAGATAATTTGTTCCATGAGCTATTTGATATTTCAACACATTATATTGATTTCACAACAGTGGAATATATCACGGGTCAGAAGTTCCAAGACAAAGTGAAGGAAAAGCTGAGCAAAAGGGTTGATTTAACCAAACTTTAGTCATCTAAAAGCTGGGCTTCTCACCCAGACACCCTAGGATCCTTCTAGAGGCACTCACAAAGAGGTACTTGCAGATCATCCTCCCTGTGCTGAAGCCATTAAGCATGGGCATCTTTCTCCATGGGACTGGAGGTGACCATCTCCATCTTCACTGCCTGCAGAAGGAGGCAATATTACGAGCTGGGACTGGAGACCTTGTACAAACTGATGAGAAGCAACCCTTGCAGTAAGAGAAGTGGGAAGTTTTGGACTGGATAGAAGGAAAGCTGTTTTTGCATTGGCATGGACTGGGAAATTTCCACCCTTAAAGACTTTCACCAGACAAAACCATGAGCAACCTGATCTGTTGAAGCTTCGAGCGTGAGCTTGGATTAGGGACTTTCAGAGGTCCTGTCGAACTTAAATTTTTCTGTAACGTTAGAGCACGTCCTTGTAGTTTTACTCAGCAGACTGGAACCTTACAGTTCATTTCAGCAGCTAGTTTGCATTGCCAAAATGGGCTCCTGCCCTGGGCATTGCTACTTTAATGAGAGGTAATGGATCTGTCTTAATGTTTGGACTTTCTGTAGATAGATATAAAACACTCTTTAAATAAAATCACTTATTTCTTTTCTGAGTGAGGTAATTTTAAATGATATTTTGACATTAAGATTTAAAACTAACTTTCAGTTGATTTTTGAGAATCTCAGTTGACACTTGAAAGCTTTAGGTAATTGTTTGCTTTGCAAGAAAAAGGGGAGATGAATCCCTGCTGCAAGATGTGTTGCCTGAGAGATGGCTGAGTTACTGAGGCTCTGTAGGCAGTACCTGTGGGGCTCTGGCTACTGCAATGGAGCATGGATGATACGTGGTCCTCAGGGCTACAGGCTGCTTGGGACACAGCAGTGCCACCATGGGATAATCATGGGTAACTCAATGCATTTCTGTGTCTGAGTACGAGCTCAGCGTGGGCCAAACATGCCTTGAAGCTCTTTTAAACTGGAGGAGGGACCTGCATTTTTTTTTTACATACAAATGGTCATACTTGGAGCTTGTTCTAAAAAAAAATCTCTTTAAAAGTAAAATTAGTACTTATGAAATATTTCTTCATTTCTCTTGCATCTCCTGGCTTTAGCTGCTGCAGTTTCAGAAGCAACAATGCAAAGTCTCCCAGCCTTTCCAGGTCCCTCTGTTCATATTTGTCAGAAAAAGCACTGCAGATGTAACAAGCTGTAGATGTGGCCAGCTTTTGGGACTTCCCTTCCAGGGCTTGCTTAGAAACTCTGAGCATGAACTTGTACAGTTTATCTGCTTTATGTTAGTCCTATTTGCACCTAGGTTTGGTTCTAGGCTGTGAATGCCTTTAAGCCTCGGATCAATTCACACTTGTTGCAAAGCTTGGAAAATAAAGCCTTTCCTGAGTTTTACTCCTGTGGCATCATTACTCCATGTAATTATAGACTATAATGTTATTTTATTATGAAGGTTTAGTGAGATGAGCAGTTTGGGACATTTAATGCCTAATGTGCAGTTCAACTTGGCTTTGATTGCTGTTATGAGATTTATTATCACAGGGAATACACGTTCCACTTGACACTGCCATGTGTCTGTCTGAGCTGAGTATACAGACTTTTTAAGGCTAGAAAGATTTGTTTGTTCTTTTTAATGTCTGGGACTAGATTTTTGCATGGCAGGAATGTGTTGCATAAATACACTCTAATCCTTCCAGGTATAAGAGGGGGATAGAATAATTTGCTTTATTTCTGCCTTTCTCAGCTGGCTGAGAAATATTTCAAAGATCTGTTCTGCCAGGTTTCCACTGGCCTGTAAGTGACTATTGTCTGGTTTTAGAAGTTCACAGGTATATCAAAATGTACAAGCAAATACCCATCTTTCCTCTTAGCACGCACACACGCTCAGATCATCGTGGGAGGGCAGTGCCAGTGTTGTGTACTTTGCCAGATGCTTAGCTGCTGTGATAATGAGGGCTATTAAGGAAGCAGGGATATTAGATGCTGCAATCTATGATAGTGGGGGATTGTGCTTGATGACTCAGAAAGGTCTCCTCAGCTGCTGTGTTCCTGTGTTTAAGGGAGGTGGTGTTCGTTACCTGCCAAGCAGCCTCTGATTTACAGTCTCAAAGCACTGCGAAGTGTCAACACCAAATTAATTTCTTTGTGTGTTGGTTGTGATCTCAGAAGGTCCCTTCTGATACTTGGTGGTTGCAAAAAGGTGGTAAATTCAGCTCTGAGGTTGTTTTGTTTTTTTGGCTCAAGTGAACATCAGAAGAAATCTTTTTCACTCAACTGTGCTATTGAGAAGAGCAAGGAAGTAGCTCAGTTATGCAGCAAGAGACGGTTAGGAGTGATTTCAAAGGAAGAATGGTACTTGTAAACTGGACTGTCCTGTGATTTCTCTTAACTAGGTATATTTTGCTGTAAACTGTAATCATGTAATCTCAAGTAAGCCACATACCATCTGTTTGCCAGCTTGTCCCTTTGGAAACGAACACACAGCATGTAATTCTGCTACAGTGCAGATCAGCCACGAGACCTCCAGGGCCCATGGGTATCAATCGCTTCTGCTTGAATTGAGACACCCTCTGCATCAGCTCACCATAGGAGCAAATACTGGATGCTGACTGCACAGCCATGCTTGGAGGACTCTTAACACCAGTACATTTCACGGGGCATGTTCCTATTGCTATTACATCTACCAGAAATTTTTCATGGACTTCAGTAGCCCCAGCATTTCAGCCACAGCTTTGTGTGTGCTTAGCAAGGGATTGTGTATGAAGAGCTTCCATAACATGGCGTGCCTGCTGCCTTTGGGTCTTGTGAATGCTACAGCTTATGTGATATTCAGATGTTTTCCCAGTGAACTGGTACATGCTGCTGCCTTATCCTGTGTTGGTTTTGGCTTCCTGTTCTGCTCATTTAGTACAGGATTTCATGATCTTGAAAGCTGGTGTTCGAGGGCACCTTTTGCATGGGCAAGCAATTGTGTGGCTTGCACATTTACCATATTCAGGCATTTCTGAAGGGACCTGAAGTGCCATCTGACTGTTTGCTTCTGGATTTTGCATGAGAGGCTTCCTAGCTGTAGGCTGGCATTTTAACATATCAAAAACGAGCACCTCCAGCAAGAAGAAACCCTACAAACAACTTGATATTGTCTCCAAATGTGAAATAAATGTAAACAAACCAGGCAGCATAGGATGTCTCAGTTCCTACCTCTGTCTATAGCAACATCCTTGCTGGAGATTAAACCTAATTTCTTCAGGTTCTAGGGATGGTGCTCATCTGTATTTCATGCTTTATCAGCATGTAATCATAGGCAATTATCTGCGTATTCAAAAATACAATTATTGCTGCATTTAATGTTCACCCCATAAAAGGCTGGCCACAATAAACTAGAGGAATGGAGCTTTATTCTTAGAGAGAATGGGACTCTCTGAACTTACAAAGGGACAAAACTGAAGCAAGAAGACTGACAAGCAGAAGACTTTGATTTTTGCTATGCGGTAGTGTTCCTCAGATCTGTCCCGCTCCCAGGGAGAGCGGCATTTGAACCCACCACTGCTCATCAATGTCCATCCTACTCCTGGCACTCAGCTTGGTGTCTGTCCACCAATATTAAATTTGCTATATTGGCAGGGGACATGATTTCACAGGGGCAGTGGAAAAAAAAGATTTTAGCTTCATGCTTGACTTTCCTAGACATTTTAATGCCAACTGATGGCCAATTTCCATTGGTCTTATTTTAGTCTAACTTCTTAAATCATAAAGTGCTTATGTTCCCATTTTTATCCTCATGGTAGCACAAACCACATCTCATCTTCTGGATATAAGACATGGTTATCTATAAATGCATGGGAGACTGGATTATGCAAATATGCTTATTACTCTGTTACGGTGCTGGTAGTTGCTGGTTTATGGCTTTTTTTTTAATTTGAGCTCATTAACACTTGAAGCAACATGTTTTTTCCCTGCAGTTTCAAGACAAAATCACAGGAAAAAAAAATGTTGCCACCTCTATTTTGTCTGAGCTGAAACATACAAAATTAAGAGGCTGCAAGTTGTTGACCAAGCCCCTCTCAGATCCCCCCTACCCTCACACACATCAGTCCTTGTTTCCTCACTCCTGAGTTGAAAGTATCCACCAGGAGCAAATGGACAATTTTTTATAGTGGTTTCCATAGAAATTAGACAGTTTTTCCACTACACCTTAATTGCATATGTTGCAGATCATGTCATAAGTCACTCTGACAAAAAGGCCAGGAAACCTTAATATTTTTGTTTACAGTATGTTAAACAGATGGTTTTTTCAGTGTAGAGATAAGACTACGTTAAATATGATTTTATAAATAGAGGCTCTCACAGCTCAGCTCCTCTTGGGACTGCTCTGATTTGCGCATTGGATGATTATAATGGGTTTTTAATTACACCTGTGAGCCAAGGTGTATATCAGAACTAAATTACAAAGCACCTTACAGTTGAGATTTTTCCAGTGTACAATGAGCTGAAAAAGGCTTTTTGTCCATAAGGACAAAGAAATTATTTTTCACATTATTAAAATTACAGAAGCTTTCTGGGCAAACAGAGTGATAACACAAGATTAAGACAGACAAACTTTATTTGCTTATTTTTGTTGTTATTATTTATTTATTTTGGAAGGTGCTTAGCATTTTTTCCCTAGCAGGCTTAACTCCTTGCGAGCAACTGACTGAGCCTCTGGTGTTTTCATACTTGGTGATGAAGTTTACAGCAGGCTATTGACTTTTGTTTCTAAAACTTTCTTCAAAAGAATAAAGAAGCCCAATCATGCAAATAAACAAATAAAAACATAAAAGGCTTTATTTTTTTAAGTGATTTTTCATCCTTGAATGAAAAAAAAATTGAAATAGTTCAATCTTTTCTGAGCAATCTGCAGCTGTACCTTAGGTTAAGAGGTGCATCTTTGTCTACTATGAGGAGTCAGAAAGCTTGAATCAAAAAAAAATGACTATTTTGGTCATAAATTGATTCTCAGCAAAGTAACAGAAGCTCAATAATTCTATATAAATATTCAATTGGGCTAGTATATGTCAAGTCTGGTGGAAATAGGTTTTCAAAGTTTTGTTTTGGTTATGACTAGATCCAGCATCTTCTGAATTTACCTGAAACACTGGGTGAAATTCTTGAAACCAGTCACGTGAATTAGGTTCCCGGCTGCAGGACGTTATTGACACGTTTTTGAATATTTTATCCATGTTGCAGCTCTCTTTTGCCCAGAGTTGTCAGGTGCTTCCTTCCGCTGAAATACGCAGTGGCTTGCTGCTGCTGTCAGGAGCGACGGAAGGCCTGGACCCCAGAAGGGACGTGCTTTGCAGGGCTGCCACTTTCTCCTAAGGGGCACAGAAGGACTGTGACTCCAAAAGGCACCAAGCTTGCTTAGGAGCTCAGTTACTGAGGTCTTAACCCAGCAAAAGGCAGGGTTTGGCTAACCTGTGAATTCATTTCAGCACACAGCAGCTACTGTATCCCAGACCTTCTAGTCAAGATCCACTAAGGCAGGGACGTGAATGGTGTCTTGGGGACACCCAGATATGTTTGAACCATCTGTCTGCACTGAGGGATGGAGGAAGGTCCCTGTTGCTTTCTTCTTGTTTTTAGTAAATTCTCTCAGTGTCAAAGATGACCAGTAGCCATCACTGAGCTCTCACCAATTCCATGCTTGTTTTCCTCCTTCCAGCAGTGTTCTTGGGTGGCCCAGCACACTGGGGTGCTGCTGGTCATGGTCCTGACATAAGTCACATAGCTAGGAGTCCATCTGCACTGCGGCAAGCACTCGCATGTTTGGAGAGAGCTGCGATGCAAGTGTGAAATGTAACAACTGACACGTCTGGGTTCCTAGGTTGCTCTCAGGAAGAGTCATTTCCCTGCGTGAGTGAGTCTTTTGTTCTGTCTTACAAAAATCTTCAACTTATTGACCACTCTAGTGAACTGGCTACAATACATGATTGTCTAGGTCTGTATTTCTCCAAACATCACAAAAGCAGGTGCTCCAATAATGTGACTCTGGAATGCACAAGTCCATTCAAACAAGGTGTTTGTTTTGGTAGAAGGGTAAAAAGATGTTTTATTGTCAACTTCCTTGTTACAACCTGACTAATGCTAATCCCAATTGTTTGCCCCTTCCAGAGCTCAGTGCTATTTGGCCAGTGAAGAGAACAAGAAATCTCTTTTCCCCGTTTGTTTTTAGAAGGGGAGGAGTTCTTTCTTTCTAAAATTTTGGGAAATTATGAACTTGTCTATAAAGAAAGGAGAGTTAATGGCAAACAGAGCAATGGTCACCTGTAGATACAATGTTGGAAAGCCATGCAGTCCAAGGAGCTTTCTTTAGTAAGATATGAGAAGGAAAAAAGGGCAAAAAGCACAGCAATCTGCCTTTGTGAGTTGTCGTACCCACAGGGAAGCCTTCTCTGTTGATTTTGTTGCTCATGGATGAGTGGTAAGTGGGCAGAATTTCTATCTCATCCTCAGATGTCTTTCAGAGCATGAATTTGTTGTGTTTATAAAGGTATTACTTAATGGCCTGGGGGTGAATGGACCACTTGAGATAAGCAATACTTGAAGTCTATAAGCATGTTGTTCATGAATTTTTCTTTTTCCCTGAGTTGAATTAGAAGGGAATAAGCTAGATGTTAAAAGCTGGTGTTGGAAAAGTACCAGAAAAACAAAGGGTAGGGGGAAAGGCACGGCGTAAGAGTAAGAGGTGGGTAGGTAGAAAGATGGAAGAAATGGAGATGAAAAGAGAAAGCTGCATAGCCAGACAGTTGGCACTAAGTGCGGGGACACTGGTGCTAGGAAATGATTCCGGAGGGAAAGGTGTTATTTTAGCTGTTCTGCTCCAGATGTGCAGAGAGCACAACTGACTGCAGCTACTGGCTCAGACACTCATTTTGGAAACTAGTTTCACCCAACACAAGTGTTAATGCTGTTTTGGTGGCAATGAAGGGCTTCTTTCCAGTTTCATAGAGCAAAAACGGTAAGTGATTCCACTGGGCTCTAATCTGACAGTGGATGGTGGTGGTTTCCATCACTGTCAGTGGCTCTGGCTCAAGTCAAATTCAGAGGGTTGACCCCTCTAGGGCGTCATCATGTTATGCTCCTTTCAGTACCAAGTCAGAGGCTGGCAAATAAAGAGCCTTGAACTCCACTTCCTGGGTATCCCTCTCTTGGAAGTATCAAAATAGTGGCTGAATACTGCTTAATTTTTGGCAAGCTAGATCTGGCATGCTTGCAAATGTAAACTTGTTTGATGGGCTGAAGTGGGGAGTAATATTTATTATACTTAGTTCTCGCGTAGGACCATGAATACAGAGCACAGAAGGCCAGATTTGTTACAGATATGAGTTTTCTGTACAGCATTTCTATTCCATTAAACCAAATAATTTTTTATCACTTGGGTGAGTCCCTTCCATTTGTTGCCAGATGCTGACAGCTGGGACTCTTCCCAAAAGTTCTCTTTGTTGCTCTGCTGGCTTTGGCCAGTGCAGGATGACTTGGAGAGCCCCTCCTTACTGAACAGAGCAGGACTGCCAGTTTCTGACACTTTTTACAGAGGAAGCATCAGTGCAGTAACTGAGTAATTTCCCTGATGTTGCTGACTTGAATAGTAGCAGGTAGCATGTCTACCGCGGTTTTCTTTTAGAAATTAAATTACCTTTGATCTCCAAACCCTCCATTTATTATAATTCAAGACCAGAAAGGCTGATTCATTAAAATTAAGGTACAAGCATGTTAAAATGAAGCTGGTCACGTCCCTTTCCATGGTGTTTCAGCCTCTTGTTGCCACATGCTTTAAAGGCCTCCAAATGACAAGTGAGCCTGCCTGCAGTAACCAGAAATATACAGTAGGGCTGTATCAGCTGTGGTGCACAGCTTTATAACAAGTGTCTCTCCAGTTGCTGTCAACCTTGACAAGCATCCTATTGAAATGCAGATGCCTTGTTCTTGCACGGAATAGTTCAGGAAAAGTCCCTTCCTCTGGCTCTAATGAGAAAGAGGGGAAAGGACGCGCTTTTGATGATACATAATCATCTCAGGTTGCCTGTGCCTCGGGGTAGGGCCATGTTACGCAGGTGTTTTGCACATCTTGCACGTGATTCTGTTACGAAATTTAATATTGGGCCTAGCCTACCTATAGTCCAGCCAGGAAAGTGCAGTGGTATCAGAAGACTTGTCCCTCATTTTTTGACTTTGTTTCAGTAAGTAGGATATGACCTCGGTCTTGCACAGGAGATGAAATTTTATAAGCTTTTACCTACAGGTGAAAGGTGTTAACAAATATTTCTGACATTCTAATATCCTTCCACTTAAGCATTATTAATAAAATCTCCCTTTTTCCTTTAATCACCAGAGCTAGACATTTCTGAGCTTTGTCGTCGTTTGAAAAGAAACAAACACGTAACAAATCGCACTTGACTAATTTTGTTAAATTCTACAGGAAAGCAAATGTGAAGTCAAGTCTCTAGAGGTCGAGTCTTTGGCAAGAAGAATTTATAAGCAGAGAACGTATCTATTTGTTCTCTGATTATTTGCTCTGCTGACAGTAGACGAAGAAAAGACGAAGCAGAAGATTTGTGCTAATTTAGAAAAATGTTTGAAAAATGTTGGGCTCACAAGTCCAAATATATTAGCTAAATGTTATTGAATAATAATGAGAACAGGCATGTATTGACCAAAGGACTTTGGAACTAGGCAAAATTAATTTGTATTTATTTAACCCTGCCTTTCAATGGATCTTTGTTCATGTTTCTACAGCTTGGATTTCCTTGCAAGAGCTGATCTCTCTTTTTATAGCACTTTATTTTAGTAACCAGCCTAAGTGCCTTGCTTCCCTAACAAAGCTTGAAGAAGAAACGAAGTAAATATACAAAGCAAAGGTTTGCTCCTCAGAGGTGCTATTGTTTGTACAATGGCAAAGCACAGGCACCTCCGCTGAGGCCTGGGCCACCTCTTGCTGCATGTGCAGTAACCCCAAATCTTCCCAGACAAATGGCTGGAAGAAAAGAAGTCTGTTATCTGTGACTCGCATGCAGTGAGCTGAAGTGGGGAGAGAGCAGGAGATCTGTCCACGTCTCTAGTAGCAGTGATCTAGGCTTCCCCGAGTTGCAACCCCTTACCCTGAGCTCATTTCCCTCCTCTCATTCTATACGGAGCTCTCCACCTGATGCCTTTTTATTACAAAAAGAGAAATGTTTCATCAGATTAAAATGAAGAAGGAAGAGAGTCAGAGGGAAGGAGGTTTGAGAAGGGCTTGCAAGCAAAGCGTAACTACTTAAAATGAAAAACCAAGATCTTAACCATCTTTGCTTCAAAGACAACCTCCTTGTCCAGCCTGCTCCCACAAACACCATGCTGGAGGTGAGCTGGAGGTGAGCAAGCTGACTGCGTAATTTTTCTCGCTCTTCCAGTGCCTTGGGTGGTTTCCTGGCATTTATATACGCCTGTACAGCTGTGCCTTGCAAGTGTCCCATCTCTCCTTCTGCACCCTGTACATGGAGCAGCTGGGCTGATTTCATTCCTGCATGTTGTTCTGTGGGAGAGACCACAGCAGGACTGAATGCTCCTGGGCTCTTCCTGGTGGACCTGTTTCTGAGCTTTCCCAAAATCTCCATGAAAGTCATCCCACAGCTTCCTGCTTCTCCAGGGGGCTGGTGGCCCAGCAGAATGTCTTTCCCTGGGGAACATGGAGGGTTGTTATTCATCCCCCTTTTATAACAGCCTTTCATATGTGGAAGATTTTGCCCTCTCTGCCTTTTTCCTTTGTGCTAGACTAAATAAGCCCATGTTTTTCTGCCTCTGCACAGGCTGGCAAGTTCCGGCCAATCTGTGTATGCTGGTGTATCCAGAGCATGAGCCAGGGCCCTCTGAGCTCAAGCACTTCCACTTGCAACGTCTCTCCGTCTGTAGAGCCTGTGTCCTTCCCATGCCCCCCTAGCAGGGCAGGATCCCCCCATCCTTCCCATTTGGGGAAATGCTACCACAGACTCTTGGAGATACCAGTGAAAATGTTTCCCAAGTGCTGAAAACTAGAAATTAGGTGGCATTTCTCAAAAAATGAGAAGGCAGAATACTATGTTCCTTTTTAGGGGAATGGAGTGTTAAAAGCTTTTAAGCTTTGCTAAGGACAAGTTAATCAAGTCCTCAGCATGTTCGCAATGGCTGCACTGTTGCCCACACATACATGCGTTATCTGTAGCAACTCAATACTTTGCAGAGGACTTTGGGAAGTGTGAGAATGAAACAGACTCTTTTTAATCTCATTTATTTCCTCAGGCCATCTGGATTTAGTATACAGTCAAGACATCTGACAGGACAAAGTTGAACCTTAGCACTAACAGGTTCATATGTGCTTTAAGAGCCAGCACTGCCTGTACTCAGCGTGCTGGCTCCAATCTTGGCTCGCTATGAAGCCTTAATAGCTTTTCCGCAGCTTATGCGTCTTAAAGTAGGCCCAGCTATGACTTCTTGCCTCATGGGGTGTTGTGAATGCTTATTACTCATTGCTGAGAGTGGACAGTTACTGGAAAAAAAGCTAGAGGTCTTATTGAAGGCTCATTAAAATCTTGCAAATTTGGCTTGTGTAAAGTCATCCTCGGGAATTACCTGTTGAAGTCACTTTACACCTTCTCATGTATGAACTGCAGAGCCGAGCCTTTAAAATGCATTTCAAATGAATCTGTTCTCAACGTAGTCAAGAGAATCTTACAACTGGCTCCAGTAGAAGCACGGGATGTAGTCCAAAGTGAAAGAATCAGCACTCTGGGAGTTTGAATGAAATCTAGTAACTAATAAATGAAAAGTACTTTTGTTTATCCATGCTGGCAAGCGGCCTGTCCGTAGTGGGAGCACTAGTGCCCAAGTATGTTCTTTATCCATTTGGATTTATATGATGCTAAAATGGGAGCCTGGCCAAAGCATGAGGTGCCCCTGCCACAGAAACAAGGACAAAATACAAGCTGAGCTCCGAGAGCAGTTCATGAAATCCGTGCGAAACACAGCTAACTCCATGAAATTGCTGCCTTCACAGTGGTATATAACCATAGCTCTGTGTGTATCATTTGTATTTGTCTGTCTAGTATAGATTTACATCGACGATACTGCTATGTTGCTGATGTCTGTGCAATTCTAAGAGCATGGTATTTGGATATAAATTATTCCAAGCGTTGTTTAGAGGCCTGGATATTTTACATTTTCTTATTCCTTACAGTCCCTGCCCATGGAGGACTCAGGTGGTTTGGTCAGATTAGCTGTTTTACTGCCTTGGAGTAGCACCAAGTGCCTGAGCAACAGGCACACGCGTGCCCCTGGACCTGCCTCTAGTCATCAGTGTCAGCAAGGTGATGAGCAAGCCCTAAGTCACATTTCTGGGGTTTTAAAGGACAGGTTCTAACGTTGATTTATTTTGATGGGATTGTAGCAGAAAGAAGGTTAAAGTGCTATTCTTCCACTATTGCCAAGCTAGCAGATGCTTAGCCCTATCTAGCCCTGCTGTGAGTGTTGTGTATTGAAATAGTATTGATGGTATGTGTTTATGAGAAGCGGGATATTCCTTTTTATTTTCCTGATTCACAGAAATGAGGATGCAAATATTCTGCTTAGGCTTCATAATGTGCTTTAAAATTAGGCAGTGGAGTAAGAAAGAGCTATTAGATACGATGCCTTTTCCTGAGCTTTACACTCAACATACTATGTAAATTGGAAAAAATTAGTCTACTTAATGCATGGATGCAAAGCTGCTGGAGGGAGTTTAGAGGAATCATTCCACTGAGCTGCAGCTTAAATATTTGCTTAATTTTTGTGCATGAGCATCTTTATTTCATTATGAAACCCTCCACAGGTAAAACCTGTGTAAGACACTTAATTCAAGTCAGGCATATAAAAATAGATGATACAGCATACCACAAATGTGACATTTAAGATGATCTCTAGCTATAACTTTATGGAGGGGTTTTTTGAATCACAGACCAAATGTTCTCACCTATCACAAGGCCTCTTTGTTGGCTAGTTCGTGTCTTCTGCCGGAGGGGGAGCGTATGGTTTCATCCAAACTGGCAAATCTGAACCGCTGTTTGACACCACCTCAGTCTGAGGTTGAGCCATTTGTATTTCACCCGTATGCAAAGTGATTGGGATGGAAGGTGTGGGGGGGAAGAGGCTTTTAGCTAGTTAGAGCTTTACTCTGTTCTTGGTATGATGCCTCCTGATGGGAAGCAGTCTAATAAAGCTTCCATTTTCAAGTTGAGATAAAAGCATTACCTATCCCATAGATCTGTGTGTAGACACTAATGCCTCTCTGCTTTGTTTTCACATATTATATGTACAACTGGCATTAATTGTTGCATTTTTCTTATGTTTTTCCAGTACGTTTTTAATCTCTGCAGGCTGTATTGATTTTTTTCGTGTGTTGCTTCTGCACTTGCCACCAGGACCTCCTTGTAGATAAGGTGTTTCAATTCAGTGTGTGATATTCCTTGGGAAAACACTCTAAACCACTTTTTTAATGTGTTTTTTTCTTCTCTTCCCCCCTTTTGCGATGTATTAAAAGGAAGATGCTGGAAAAGAATTCAGAGCACAAAGCAGGGACTTGCAATGCCCTTTCTCTTTCAGCGAACTCTTTTATTCTACTGTGAGGAATGAAACACTTCTGTTACAGCAAACAGACTTGTGTTTTACAGCAAAAGCTGTTTAAAAGGTTATACACAGACTGTACACAGGGTTGAGCATGGTTGCGAGAGTGTTTCTGTGTTGCTAATATTGAGAAGAAGAGACCACTTACTCTGAAGTCACAGTTGTTATGGAAGGGCCCTTCTTTTTAGTGCTTCTGTCATCACCTCTTTAATTCAGAGCTGAGGGGGGTTCTGTCTGGACAGCTAAGAGTTAAGGCAAAATGTTAGGCTGTCACAGAATTAGGCTCAGGGGCTAAGAAGAGGGTGTCCTTGGCCATTCCTCTTGTATGATGGATGATGATGGGGAAAAACAAAGTTTGACATGGGGTGGGCAAATCCAGTGACTGCAGATAGATAAATCACAATATTTTCTGGGTTGTTGAGGTTTATCATGCATTCCTTAAAAAAAAAAAAAAAAAAAAGTATTGTGATTCTTCATTATCTCAGCACATGCAAACAGCAGATATGGAGCAGTCTGACAGCACCAGTGAGGTGGATCCAGCCACCATGTCCAGGCCAGCGGTGCTGCCAGGGACGACTCGCGGTACAGTCGTGATCACTGGTGTGCAGATGCCGTTTCCACCTCTGTCACTGCCTGCCAGCAAGCCCAGTGGCTCTGCCAGGAGGCAGCTTTGCACCCCAGCTCTCTGCCTGCCTGCTGCCAGCCTCCCTCAGTGCACTCAGCTCCTTAACCACAAGCTCAGCTAGTTAAACTTTGTGTGAGCATGATTAACATTGGCACAGCAACCTCCTACCTTTCTGTGTGTCCAAATTTGTGCCGTACACTCTAGCCACCAACCAGCCGTGGCCATGGAGGTCGGACAGAAGGGCAGGGTGCTCCTGTCGCCGTGTCCTGCCTTTGGCAGGTAGCTGCTAGGACACCTTTGCTCCAAGGAGGGCCACAGTTGTTCAGAGGTGAGTCCTGGGGAATCCAGACCACTGTCAGCCCCCCTTCAGTGAACCTCTTAATCGTTAATGGAGTGTTTTCTCTTAGGATGGGAGCCAGGCGCTTTTTGTGACTTATTCCTCTGGCTGCACTGGACATGGTGTTGCTGCCCTCTCTTTTTTCAGTACGGACCACGTGGGATTGCTGCCCAGAGAGTACCCTGCTGGCATGTGGGTATGGGATAAACCTGCCAACCCACACTAAGTGTTAGAAGCCAGCACTTGGAGCATTGTGTTGAGCATTCTCCACTGCTTGCATGTATGGTGTGTGAGCTGGCAGCATCTGCCTCGGCCATGCATCATCATCTGGGCCCTTCAGATCTGCAGCTGCTCCTTAGGTTCTGTTCTTTATCATAGCAGTGGCCAGATGTGCACCTCCAAAAGTGTCAGGGGCCCTTCTGGCTGATCCTGCAAGGTAATGACACACTGCTCCTGACACACACAGAAAACTGGCACACACCAGAGGTGATTTAGGTTGCCCAGAGAGGTTGTGGAGCTGTCTTCCTTGGAGATCTTCAAAAGCCACCTGGACAGGGTACTGGCAACCTGCTCGAGGTGCCCCTGCCTGAGCAGGGGGGTTGGACCAGCTGGCCTCCAGCAGTCCCTTCCAGCCTCAGCCCTTCTGTGATTCTGGCAGAGCACAAGTTCAGCCTCATGCTTGATGCTGCTCTTGGGAATGGTGGAGGACAGGGAAGCACAGGCTCCTCTTGCTACCTTATGCACTCAGGACTCAATCTCGTTTCTCCCCTGTCCCCCTTTCTTCCTGCC
Source organism: Anseranas semipalmata (assembly GCA_013399115.1). NCBI lineage: Eukaryota > Metazoa > Chordata > Aves > Anseriformes > Anseranatidae > Anseranas > Anseranas semipalmata. Next base: position 1,943,222 of record VXAA01001151.1, on the reverse strand, counting down.
CTGTGTTTGGGTAGAATTAGCTGCTAATAGATCCCCTCAGTGAGTGCTGGTGATGCTCCCATGCTCCTCCCAGTACTTATGTGGTGAGATGGCTGCTCTGGCTTGGATCTTGCAGCAAGCTGGAGGCAGAAGCAGCTCCCAACCAAACCTCAGAGTTCGAACCAGAAGAGTGTCTCCCATAGTGCTCTATTGCCCAGGGACCCTTATCTCAGCTGTGCCCCACATGCCATCATCCTGGGATGCTCCAGCACCTCTCCTGAGCAGGGAGACATGGAGGAGAATGTCCTATCAGGCATCAGGGAGAGAGAAAGCGCAGCAGCCTGAGCCTCTCCCAGTGTGCACAGTGAAACAAAATGCCATGAGTAGGTCAAAGTCTGGGCTCTGTTGTCATGGGCTCTACCTCAGGCAAAACGCAGATGAAGGGAAAAGCAGAACCCTTCCAACTCAGTTAACTTGGATCCTAAGCAGAGTGAGTAATTTTACAGCAGAGCTATCCGTTTCCATCTGTGATGTCCCTAAATACAACAGTGATCAATTTTTAAAAGAATTTATAATTAAAAATTCAGCCATCTTAATCAGAAATAAGCCCTGATTCAACACAGATGTACAAAAAAATGTTTTGAATTTTAGGTCTACACCCCAGCCCCAGAGAGCTGAATGCTGAATCGTCACCGCTCTGCAATGCATGCTGTCTCTTAACAAAGTTCTGCAAAAGGTGAAATGCATTGTGGTTTGTTTTGCTTCCAGACTGATCTAACTAACTGTTTGAACTTTCAAAGAAACCATGTAGGAGCTTGACATTTAAAAGAAGGGGGGAGAGGGGTAGGAAATCAAATCTTCCGAGAGAGTTTTAAGTTGTTGTCTTTCCCACCCTCCCCATCCCAAAGGAGAATGTGTCTTGAGCACTGCTGTGCTGGTGTTTGCTCCTGGCAGGGAGAATATTGCTCCTTGTGTTTCCCGGTGGTGCAAAAGTGAAGTATGTGTAGATGGGTGTGCTGGCGTCAGGTTTGCTTAGCTGGGCGCTTCAGGGAGGAAATCGTTCAAGAGATCAGATCTACCTGCATCGTGAGGTACTGCAGTTAACAATAAGAAATATTTGCAAAGGTTTTTATGGGCCATGGGGGATTTAAAGCTGGAAAATACCGTGTGATACAGACTGGTCATCTACCCAGGAGCCAGACTAATTTCTACTCTTCTTAATCTTAATCATAATCAGTGTAACCAGGAATTTACCAGATTAAACTCGGATACATTTCCAGTAATTTTTTCCCCCTCTGTGGTAGACAGAATTCGTATATATATTGTATGTGTGCATAGCTATATAATAGAATGATGCATAATCTACACAGCTTTGATGTGTGCAAGAATTGTGCCTATGCATTTATATATTTCTTATATATTTTGAGATACACTGTGGATGCAAAGAAACTGTTTGGAAGCACAAGAAAAAATTGTCCACAGCTTAGGCTGAACCCACAAAGAAGTGTCCCTGCTGCATTTTTACCCTGGTACAAGCTTTCTGAAACATAGCACAAGACAGGGCAAAAGCTATTTATTTTTTCCTTAAAAAACATCATCAGGCAACACAGATTTTTATAGAAGGTTTCCCTTTTCCCCACCATGTCAGCACACACACACACACTCACTTAAGTGATTTGGATTTAGATGTATGAAAAATCCCGAGGTCCAACTATTTGACAAACGATGGCAAAATTCCCTGTAATCCTGCCGAGTGGGTGTCCATGGGTTATTCAGTGAGGCTTCGCTCCCAGGGCCCTCAGATATTAACAGAAGCTGCGGATCCACACTGAGTGCCGGAATGATGCTTTTATTATCCGGAAGAATTTGGCTCTCAGTCATTTAAATAAATGCCTCGCTCAGGCTGAAAGTGGTGGATGTTACTTAGGCTTGTGTTATTTAGGCATGGAAATAACATATTAGGTTAGGTCCTCTCCCTTGCTAGCACCAGGTGCAGACTGTGGTCCTGCAAAGCCTTATTAATACAAATTGTTCTTACTTATGTGTTGCTTCTCACCGAAGTAAAAATGAGCTCCTGTGCTGCTATCCCTTCTCCTGAGCTCCCCTCTACACCCCGTCTCTTTTGTTTCTCCTCCCTTGTTTAGTGAGGTTAGGAATGCAGACTACTTGGGGGTTTTGCAGCACTAAGACTGTTATACCTAACAAACTATAAATAGTGCCACAACAGTGAGGTAAGAGATGATGAACATCATATAGACATTTAAACATATATTTCCAGGGGTTTCAGTAAAAAATATACTCCTAGGAGAGTATTAATTGGCATAACTCTCTGCAGAACTTATTTTTTAACTAAGTAGTATATTGGCATTATTGGACAAATGTGAATCAAAATCTCTCTTCAAACAATTTATGCAAGAAATCTATGAGTCTCCTGGTTTCTTTTTCCTTTATTTATAATAAGATGAGCTAAGAATGTTAAGCAAAAAAATAAAAAAATAAAAAAAAAAATTAAAAGAAACTTCATTTATATGAAGTAAAAGAAAATACGTTGCTTAGAAAAAGACAGTAACAGGAAATCTTTTCATTCCTTTTCTGTGATGAGGTTGTCTCTTGGAAATGTTAAGGGTATATTTTATTAAAATCATTTCAGTACTTACATCTTACATATTCCAGTTACATTTTAAAATATTTCATATCTTAGTGGCATATTTTCAGTTCTAAAGAATGATAGTCTTTCACTGATGAATGTTTTTAATATTGGGGTTTCTTACATCTGGTTTATAGTTTAAAAAAATGTGTGAACTGATTTGCACCAAATTCCCTCATAATAGCAAGAGCTTATTGTAAAAAGGGTTTGTGGAAGTGAAGGGGAAGTACGGAAGAATTAAAAATAATGGCAGAATTATTCTTGTAATCGCTCAGTATAGGATAAGCATAAAATGCAGCTATAATGTGAATGATAATCTGAAGGGGGAAGTAACAGCTGAAAGACAGAATTTCAATTAAAATATACTAAGCTTAACTGATTGTGCAGATAAAGCACAGTGATACAGCAATGATGGACACTATATAAATGCCAATGCAGATTCCCAGAACACAGCAAACAGTTTAATTAAAAATGAATTTCAATACAATTATTGTTTTAGCCTGACAACCAACTACAACAGAAAGTCATATTTCATAGTGTGAGCTCCCGACGCATAAAGCATTGCATTGTACGGTATTTATGAACCCTGTTTTTGTTTCAGACCTCATAATGGACAGTTGAAACACATAGCCATGACTCTATCCTTGTATCGGTTCTTTGTTCTGGAATTTTATCTAAAGATATAATTACGGAGAAAGCAGTGGCATCAGACGGGAGACCCCCCTTTGGCGCAGGAGGCTGAGTGTTTCGGCGCTTCAGTTATGCTTCAGTGCCCTCTCGTGGTTCGCACGACACGGGGACACGGGGGACAGAGAGCCCCACGCGGGATGCGCTGCCCCAGGGATGCCCCACGCAGCACCCTGGTGTGGGGAACTGGTGGGCACTGCCACCTCGGAGTGGGGGTGTCCCCAGGGGTCCCGCGCTTGTCCCCGCGCCCTGGGTCGCACCCTGGGGGACAAGTCGCCTCGTCACCCACCCCAGGAGGAAACGCAGTGTTGTCATGGTCCGCAGGGCATGGTTGTGACTGGACCCGATTTCTGGACAGGGAATGGTCCATCCGGTCCCTGGCCGAGCGATGACTCATACTCTTGTCCTGTACCTGAGCATCAAAGGATGCTGCAGCCAAGCACTCCTCCCTGCCTGGGGCTCCTGCAACAACCAGGGGTTGCGGTCTGTGCAACGTCCACATCAATACTGAATCTCGCATTTCACAGTTCCCCTGTGATCTAGCTATAGGTACATGCTGATAAAACATCTTTCCTATCTGTTTTTCTCTTCTAACATTTTTTTTCATCCACTCCTTCCTTTCCTCCCAGTTCAAGAAGTGCCTCTCACAAACCGCAGTGCCCTGAGCAGGTGAGAGGGGCTGAAGGCTGAGGGATTGGCACATTTTGGGCAGCTGCCGAGGGAGCATCCCACACCCGGCGCTGTCTACAACATTCTTTTTGGAGATTGAGTTCCCTTGCTCCCTCATCCCAAAAACTGCTGCCGGTCATGCTAATTTGTACCCAGGTGTGTGGTGCATGTGCTCTGATATGGAAAACCCACCTAATTCTATCCAAAGTCACTCATCCAAGCCTGGTGAGGAGTCAAGATGTGACCATTACATTCAGATCGCTTATGACACAAGCTGAATTTAAACACATATCTTGAGAAGCATAAACCTGTACCTTCTTACTTTACTACAGATTTAGACGATGGTAAAAGTCAAACCCACCACAATAATTACCCATCTAGTTCTCATCATGCTTTCTGTAGTGCCCATCACCATAAAACCTAGGATATGATATCTGAAAGTTAAATAAATCATGTGAAACTCAGACCTTTGTTTCAGCTAGGCATTTTTTACAACATCGGAACTGAGTGCAAGCTGCAAGTCTTGTCTGTACGAAGTGTCTTTTATAGCTTCCTTGCTTGTACAGTGCAGCTTGGGAATTTTAACACAGAGGAGGGTACATAAATTGTACAGCTCTGTATTGCAGAGGAGACTGATCTCTGGTGTAACTCTGCTGAAGGTAGGAGAGTTGTAAATGAGAAGGACTTTTGTTCAGTGTTTAGTACAACCATTTCACATTGTGCTGAGAGAGAGACAGCAGGTGGAGAACACTTGTTGGTTTTTAGAAATATTTAACTGAGCAAGAATAGACCTTCCTTCCTCTGTTTTTCAGGTCTTGGTGAGACTATACGGACATCACTTTTCATTCTGAGGGACTCAGCAAATCAAAGCCAGACCAGGTCTGTGTAGAGTTTTTCCTCTCTTGCTGCTGTCCTCCACAAGTGTGGGAATTTCATTGGTGAGATGATGTTGATACCACTGGTTTTATCTTCTGCTGATACTGGGCTGATGTCCCTGGTGTAGGTAGGTTTCTTACAAAAGTGTTTTTGGAAAAAGGTGGAGAGGTACTGGGATTCTCTATGCCTGTGCTGGTTCTTACAGGCCAGGGATTATAAAATATCCATGGAACTGAGGTAGGGCAGGATGGCATCCCTTGGAGGTGTCCATAGGTGGTACCACGGCTGTAGCAGTGACTTGCAGGTAGCTGCAACTGCAGCCCACTTTCCGAGGGAAAACCCCACTCCTCGCAGGGTGATCGAGGGAGAGGTCCCCAGTCCTGCCTCCACAACCCCCACCCACCTCTGCTGACCTGCAGTGCTCTTTGAGAAGGTCAGGGTGAGCCCTTGTGAGCATGTGCCTGGCTCACTAGTTACACTGCTAGTCATCATGTATGGAAAGGGAAGATCTCCTTTCTTCCCTGTCCCTTACACTGGAATTATGCTGGGTCAGCTTGGGCCAGGTTTTCACTCAGAGGGAATCGGCAGAGTTTTCACCTCTTTGAATAGGGTGGAGAGGAGGAGCTGATGCCACAGGAGCAGGCAAAACTTCTAATAGGACTGTCCAACAAGACTGGTCACACCATTCTCTTGCATCCATTAATAACAATACTGTACACACAGTTCTCAATCCTCTATTTTGTGAATCATAAAACAGGGGGAGCCATCCTTTCACGTATGCAGTAGGACACCTCCTTTTCAGACCTCAGTGTTTCAAATACCTCCAGTGTTGAGTCTGAAGTGGATGTGGCTGGAGAGAGGAGTCACTCCTCTGCCCTGTGAATAAAATCCCAATGGACCAAATGTCAAGAGATGCTGAGCACCCATTTCAATAGTTCTTCCCGACACTGCCAGGCAAACTGCAAGCTGTGCAAGTTGTCAAGTGTGTGCCCCATGGTGGGAGCAGCGGGGGCACTTCGTGGCCGCAGCCCATTGCTGTGGCTGGATGTTGACCTGAAGAAGCACCGTGGCTCTGCCAGTCCCAGTGCAGCTCGCTGCACACAGATTGAGCAGGTGAGAGAGTTTCTTTATTTGCTGAGATTGCAGAGAAGTCTGTGTTACCATGACCTTGCTTTTCTGCGGCTCCTATTCTAGCGAGCCCTACCTTGTTGCTAACTGACCTTTCCTTGATTGCAACTGTTATTTACAAAACTAGAGGTGAACGCTCAGAAATGTTTTTGGAAGTCAGCGGCAAAGGCCAGGTTAATGGTTACTCATGTGCTAACACAGACTCTGACCCACGCAGTGTGGCCGAGATGCTGCTATCATCTGCTCGCACGGCGCAGGACAGCACAGCGCGGAGCCTACCTAGATCTGCGATGTCTCCTCGCTTTGGCTCATCTCTCATTAGCAGCAGCCTCTACAGCAAGAGACACTTCTTTCAAAACTTAAAAAGTGAGCGTGAATGCTGTTCAAAAGCCTGCCTGTTAGAAGACTAGAAGCGAATGGCAGCCTGAGCTGGAGAGATATAGAAGACTTAAAATACCTATATATGAATCATATATGCCAGCCTACAAGCCAGCGTGTATAGAAACTGACCTTTCTGTGTCATCACCGCAGAGTACACGAACTGCATGATTTGCTCCGTCCCACGAGTACTTGTCCCCCTCCCTGCTGTCTGTCCTGGTGTCACACACTGCAGCAGTGCGGGGCAGCTTTGCCCCCTCCCTCTTCCCTCTCTTCCTTCTGCTTCAGTCAGCACAACAGGACAGCCACCCTTTGTCTTCATCATTTCTTCAACAAAAATATGGCCAGTTTCTGTTCATTTTGGTGCAGGGATCAGTCAGGTGGAAGCATGGGAAACATGGGACTGCCTCATGGGAAGACAGTCAAAACAGTCCCAGTATTACTGCATATCTTTCTTAGATGAGTGATTTAGTTGGCTGGAAGCTTATCTGAAAGGGAGGAGCTCCCACCACTGGTGAAGGAAAAAGAAGACATTTCTGAGTGGAGAGATGAATGTAAAGGTCTACCTCTCAAAAAAAAATATATAAGAATGAAGTGCTCAGACCTGGGCATAAAGGTGTTCAGGAACTCAGCTTGTACTTCAGATTCAATGTCAATGTATATTCACAGTCTTGTCTGAGGATGTCTCTGCTTCTGCTTGAAGAAAGTTGTCAAGAGTAGTCAGTTTTTTCCATTTTCTAGCTAAATTGCACAAAAAAAAAAAAGTTATTGTTCTCCAAGCTGAAAATCTAAATTTAGTTTGCCCTTGAGGTAGGCAATCTCCATCAGAAAATATGTGGCCTTCACAAGTAGAAACAAACAACTACTCTACATGAAGCTGATATGTGAAATAAACTAAGAAAGCATCCTCCTGGGAGTCCAGCAGCCTGATAGAAGTCCTGGGTAAGCAGCACTAGAAATCTATTTGTTCATGGAGCCTGGAAAGGATGTGCTTAATTTTTTATCCCAGATGACAGTTTTGTTAACCTCTCTCCCTTTCGAGCATTTTTCATTTAAATACTTTTCAACAGAAAATACATAGAAAAAGTGTGGTAAAGGAGCAGGGAAATTTAAGAGGATCATGTGAGACTGATGGTGTTGGACCTGCCATAAAACATCAACTCTGCAGCTTGGTCTCCTTCTGCTCTCTAATGGGTTTCTGCACTGAAAGACTTCAAAGTTCCACTGCATACAAACAAATTTGATATCCATTGGGCTGCACACGTGTATTTCTTACGTAATGACAACATGAAGTCTATCTCAATGGATTCAGCCAGGAACCTTGTCACCCAAAACATGCCTGTGAGTAGGTGCACGTCCTGGAGACACCTCAACAGTGCCTCTGAGCATCAGCCTGGTGGTGCCTTTTGTGGTCAAACACATGGCTTGACTGAAAGGACTCATGTAATGCTCACAGAGGGCCATGCAGGCGAACCCAGTTCCAGCTTGCCTTTATGGGTGACTGGGAATGTGCTGGTGTAAATCAGTACACAACTAACTCTGCAGTTCTACCCCATCAATGCATACATAACTTCTCCAACACATGTAGCTAATGTCGATGTTCTAATGTTACCGCTATGGAAAATGGTACATTTGGGAGAGGGTCTTTTGTTGTACTGATTCCTCACTGAGCTAAAATGTGTGGTATAATCTCTTCGCACTCAAAAATTTTACAAAGATGTTTATGCTTTTGCTTAGAAAAAGCTGTCCTTGATTAGCAGCCAGGTATTCATTCACCAATCATCCCTTCACTGGAAGAATGTACCACGCAGGCTGCAGAGGAAAGTAATTATGCTTAAGAGAAACTACCCCTAGCTTAAAGCCACATGGGGAAATAATTCAATTAAACAGAGACCATGGCATCTATATGAAGATGCAAGGTATCTGTCCCTCAGGCAGTAATGAAGGAGAGGGTAGATGGTTACACATTGTTAAAGAATGAGACTTTGCTCACAAACCTGGCATAGAATACTAGAAACAAATTTTCCCAATTTGAGAGGAGAAGGAGAAGCAGAGAACTCTGCCCCAGATGCGTCTTTCAGGAGCACTGCTTCTCAGAGGGGTGTCACTCTGAAGGGCCCAGGTACCACTCGATACAGCTGACTTCACTTCATTGTGACAGAGATCTAATCACAAAATAGGCGTATGAGCTCTTTATTTGTTTTTGACTGCTGATTTCGGGCCTCCACTGAAGGGTAACCATCCTTCCTCTTCTCACAGATCCAGAGGCTGCTCGGCAGTTATTTTATCAGCCTTTTTCTCATTATTCTGAAGATAAATTTTCCTATAAATTTCCAGATAAAGGTGAAACCGTGACCACTGAGAATTACGGATTATAGAAAGGTCAGCCTGCAAGAACGCTCTCACCTGCATGCCCTGAATCCTGTGCATGGTATTCCCTAAGCCTAAAGAGCAGGAAGGATGGTAACGACTCACTCTAGTGGAAATTTAGGACATGTACTAAACTATCAGGTGCCAAGGGAGCTTTAGGTTACGGGACTAGGGAAAAACTTTATTTGTGGGGAAAATATTTTCTAAATGGAAAAATCCTCCCTGCCCCTTGCTTTGCACCAAGGCACTGGAACGGGCGGTGCTGGGGAGCTGCAGCAACTGCGCTGTGCGAGGCCCCTGAAGGCCGGTCAGAGGAGATTCTGGCCGTACTAGGGCAGGGCGTGGATTGCTGAAGACTTTGAATTTGTGTGGTTCTTTGCTGATTTCTGACAGCTTGGGTTTTTGGATGATTCAGCTGCAAGAGAACACGGGCTGGGAAAACCTCTTTCTGCCCCCCGCTGTAAGTTCAAATTACTTCTCCTCTCTCCCTTCCTGTGCTGCTAATTGGGATGGAGGTTAGGTGACCTGGCATCCTTTATTAATGAAAGAAGCCCTATAACATATGTACGTTTGTTCTGCGTTCGTGGGGTTAATTTAGTTTTGGCAAAAGGTGTCAGAGAAGCAGCCCTGAAGACAGAAACCCTCCATTTCCCTTCCCAGAAGCAGACTGTGTCGTTCAAGCCGCAGGTTCAGCGTCCTACAGACTTGCCTCCTGCCTTGCCTTCAATGGTGCTGGGTATTTCAGCTGCTGGTTCTCTGTCCTTACTGAGAACTGCATAAAGTGTTAGTGTAGTGATAGATATTGCAGGCTCCCTTACCACCTCCTAGCTATAAATTTGGCTGGGAGAACCAAATGTATCTCTGGGGAACCACAGAGAATCGTGAGTTGGTGGCTCACATCACCTCCCTTCTAGCTGCCCAGCTATAGCTCACGGGCAAAGGACTTGCTGCTGGCTTCAGTGCCAAATGAAAAGGTTGTTTAAAAAGCAGTTAGCCATCCTGCTTATAGTAGGAACCGTCCCCTGTTTAATTGTGAAACTTAACACCATCAGAAAATTCCTATTTATCCCACTTGAGCTATTATGCAACTTCTCAGAAAGAAACCACATTTGTCACTGGGGAATAATAAGTCTTATTTATAGAGTAGTCCATGCATGAAATCCTCTGGGCAACTAACATAACAGAGACTGACTTTAAAAAAAAAAAAAAAAAGGTCTGAAAAAACATCTCCATGTAGTCCAATAAATGCCAAGAGGGGTGAAATAATTTCTTAATGTTTTTAGACCAAACGTGGTCAGCAGTAAAAGAGTGTCAAAGGGATTTTTAACAGACATTTTCTGGAGTTAAATTGCGGTCCTCCTCCAAACAGTCGGTAGCTGTGTAGGATGATCAGAAAAAAAAAAAAAGAGAGAATATTGTTGAAGAGGTGACTATGTCTTGATCCTCAGCTCACCAGATCACCCCTTCAGTCTCTTAGCAGCTTTCATCTAAAACTACTGACAAAAAAGAGTATGGAGATGGCTTTGCTCAACACCAAGTGACATTAATTTTACCCATAGATGTGGCAAACTAGGAGAAAAGGCCTTCTATTTAACACATTTTCATGACAAAGCCCCAGGTTCCCATCCTGAGGGAGGAAATTTTAGTTTGTCCCAAGCCAGGGGACGGTGTTCCCACTCCGGAGGGGCTGAAGCCATGAGGGGACATGAGGGCTGTGTGTGGCCGTGCCACCCTTGAAGATGTGCCAGTCCCCCGTGGGGGGGATGCCAGGGGGTGGATTTCAGTGAGTGTTAACCAGACACAGTACCTTCCACATGCTTTGCGTGGCTTTGGCCGCATAAGACATTTGTCCCCCTTGGTATGCTCATTCCCAGGGCAGGTCACTGTATGGGACCATAACCAGGGTTGGTCTCCATGCTGAGACTCTCATCCTTGCTTGCTTTTTAAGGAGAATAAGAGCAAAATCAGGATGCTATTGAAAACTAGAAGATAATTTATGCAGGTACAATATATCTCTTAAAATCTTCCTTCCAACTACATTTCCTGTATGTTGCAGCTTTTATTTTAATTATTGCATTCCAAATTACTTGCCTTTCAGTCAGCAAGACTGAAAGATCTTGAAAGACCCCAGAAGTAATTTATGAGCAATTATCTGATTTTCATTTTTAGCAAGTCTGTACTGTTCCGATTTCTGTCACCTTGGAATATTCTCCGCCACAGTCTAGATAATTTAACTAATAGGAGGGACACCCGTTTTAAAAGGGGGCTTTCTAATGACAGGCCCTGCTGAGCCTGCTGACACTGGTGCGGGTCATTAGAATTATTATGGTTATTCTCAGCATTTTCATTAATCTCTTCTGCATTCTCTGGGGTTTCTGGGCTGAAACTTGCCAGGCAAGGTCTTAGCAAAGTAACAATTTTTCTTCTCTTTCCTTAGGGTCTTTTTTCCTAATGTGAGAGTGTGTTAAATAAGGTAAAAGTAATTCACAAAACTACAAATGAAGAAGGTGATAACAGGCTTAAGGCATATTTAAGGAGCTCAATGGCTGTGTGCTGGAATGGTGAATTCCCTCCTTCCCATACCTCCCACCTGGAAATCAGGGTCCAGCAGGGAAAGACAAGGTCATTTCTGGGTGCAGAGCCACAGAGCTCAGGATCATGGATTCACTGAGGGCTTCTCTGCTGGCTCCACAGGGAGGTGGTGGTCACCAGCAGGTCCCTGCAGAGACGTCCCATGGCCACATCCCAGCACGTGGCCTATGACAAGCTCTGACACCAGCTAAGCTTACCCTGCATTCCTCAGAATCAAGGGAAGGTGATGGCACATGACAGAGACAGTAGTGTGGGTTTGCACAGCCAAGTGACTGTCCATTTCCCCCCCCCCTTTTCTCCATCTGTCAAGTGAAGGATGTTGGCCAGCTCCATTACATTGAACTAGTGATGAGAGGCACAGGAAGAGCTGGTGGAACGGAAGCTCTTGCATTCCTCAAGCCCGAGGTCTCTGAAGGGTTCCCTCATGGATGCACAGCCCCACAGAGGCAGCAGGACCCAAACACCTCATGTCATCTGGTGGGGAGAGGATGCCCACAGCTCTTGCAAGCAGAATTAGCCCAGGAGTAAAGATGCCCTGGCAAAACTGAAATTTCTTCATTCTGGTCACCAACAAATCATCTGTTTTCATCCTCCCTCGGGTCCAATTTACCTGTTGAGGCTGTTGGCGCTTCAGAAGACAAGAGAATCCCTTAATTTGCTTGTACAGCATCTGCTGTAAGAGGCCTCATTTTTGTGCGGAGCGTCTGGGCGCTACCACAAGCCGAATCACAAATGTCAGATTTGTGTTTATCTCCTCTTCCCTTTGATCTTTTCCACACTCTGGTTGCTGATAGATTCAACTAGCTTAGAAACAAATATTTATTGCAGCTACACTCTTCCATAAATAGCAATTGTATACTTTTAATCAGAACAACTTTTTTTTTTTTTTTTAATTTTTATAGAAACGTATATCTGGAAGCTAAAGGGAAGGAAAGTAAAATCATTTAGAAAGGCACAGGATGTGGGCATGTGCATGTGTACCTGTCCTCTGTAGTACAGTGTGCAGAGCTGAGCGCAAAAATGACTGCTGTTCTTGGCACACATCAGAGTCTTTAGACATTTAAACATTCAGCATGCAGGGGAAGAAAAGGCATGGCAGCTACCAGTAATCTGGGAGGTTTTGTTTTATTTCTCTCTCTGTTCCTCTTGAATGCACTTAGAGGAGATGGCTCAGAGGATTCAAACTTCCTTGCTTGCTTGTGGAAAAAAAACAATCATCCTTGCTTTGGGAACCCAACTTCTCTTCCCGGCCAGGAAGTCACAGGTAGAGCAAATCAGTGGGTAAGAGAAACGCTTGCCTTGCCCCCAACCTGACACATCAGAAGTAAAACCTGGGTCAAGTCTTTTCATGTGTTGCTCATAGCTTCTTTAAAATAGTGTTTCCACTGATGCGCACCAACATGATGAACATTTTCATGTATTATTAATGCATTTCTTTGTACCATGTTCCAAAAAAGAAAGTTTTGATTTATTCCACACCTTAAACCCAATGTGACAAACTAGTGAGATGGCAGCGGGCTGTCTCTTTCTTTCTCCAAGATTTGAAAACTGAACTTAAAAGTCTGGAATTATACTCAGATGCATTCCACTCTTGTAATATTAACATTTTTTTTATTACCTGAACTATTTTCCCTGTCTCCCTTGACTCCCACAGCAGGGACTCTCACATTATTTCCTGCAGTGTTCCACCCCCACTTTCAGAGACCTGGATTTGAGGAGCTGCCCTACCGTTTATCAAAGCTTTTCCCTTGGTCATCAGAGAGAGTCTTGTCTGGTTTGGGCTCTATGAAATTGTCTGCTTCTACTTTTTTCCTTGCTTTTTCTTCCTCGTCTTTGTATTGAGTTATCTGTTCACAGCTGAGTAATCTCAGTAGAACTGCGGGGATGGAGATCTTCTTGCCTTGCGTCAAAGATACAGAACCTTTTTCAGCTGAGCCAGGGATTGGCGATACGGACAGGTATTTATAAGTGCACACACAAAGTAGGTACGAGGCGTCCGCTGTGGCAATTCCTGTGCAATATTGTATTGATCATATATACCTCTGACCTCTTTTTCTGCCCTTTAACCGTACAGTTCACCTCCACCAAGACTAACTACTTCCAGCCTTCTTTACTGCTCAGTGCCTCTCAAGTAACAACCTTCTTTCTGGGAAAACAAAATAAAACAAACAAACAAAAAAGCCCACACCAATCAGATAAGGACAGCCTTTGTTTGATTCCTTCAAGCTGTAGGATTTTCTCCCAAACCAGAGCTTTAAAATTCATAATATCCATTCTTAGATGAGCTAACATGTTTAAAGCTCAATATATTGTAAAACAGGTTAAATCATCACCATGTTTATCCCACAGACATTTGGGAATTATTTGTCTGAGAAGAGAAAAAACACTCGATTTTAAGCCCAAGCTCAACTATGAGATAATAGACTTAAAATTGTCAGTGTTATGCACAGAAAAATCACAGATCATTTCCCAGTGAAACCACCGATACCAAATTTGTAGACTGACTCTATCATCAGCAGGTATTTTAAGTATATAGTGTTAATATAGATGATCCAACCACAGAATGGGGTGACATGACTCTAAGCAAATGTTTTGGTTGGACTTGCTTGGGGGTTAAATTCATTCTGTTTTTTCAACTGTCCTGTTCATGCCTTTTTTCTCACAACGTAGAGCCTCTATCCTGCCTGTGCTTTAAGTCTCAAGCTCTTTAAAAATACTTCTCTGTGCAATCTTTTTTGTAGTGCAGTGAGTTCATACATGTAGAAATTGTTGGTTGTTCCTAATCTTGTCCATTTGCATGATGGCCCTTTGAGCAAGAGCTTCTCAGAATAAAAATGAGTTTCCCCTTCCTGGGAGTTTGGAAATCATCTAGCCCAAATCAGCATCTATGATAAAGTTGCTGACACCAGTGTTGCGGATGGTTATTATTTATTTATGTTCCCATGACTGGGTAATAGAGTTCTCTCACCTGATGATAATAGAAATATCTTTTTACAGCAACACTATATATATGAGTACAGATGATGGAGACATTTTAAACTTCACAAATCAGTTCTATTAATTTTTGTTTGAACAGAAATCTAAGTCTGCTTTCTCTGTATTTGTCTTTTTGTTATTTGCTACTTTTTCTTTTTCTTTTTTCTATTTTTTTGCCAAAAACTGTTGTGACATTAAAAAAAAAGAAAAAGAAAGAAAAAGAACGAAAGAAAGAAAGAAAGGAAGGAAGGAAGGAAGGAAGGAAGGAAGGAAGGAAGGAAGGAAGGAAGGAAGGAAGGAAGGAAGGAAGGAAGGAAGGAAGGAAGGAAGGAAGGAAGGAAGGAAGGAAGGAAGGAAGGAAGGAAGAAAATTTTGCTGCATTTTTATGTTAAGGTCCTTTCTGAGTGCATGCACTTGGGAACCTGATCCCTTTCTGTGGCTTCTCCAGCTGACAACTATAATCACAAAAACACTGATGTTTGCATGAGAACCTGAGTTTTCACAGAAAGAAAATTTTGAATGTTAAAGTCAGTGTAAGGAAACAGAATCAAGAGAAACACTAGACAATCTGCTAATCGGGCAGTGAAAAGGAACGCCATATGAGCTACACACCAAACCAAGATTTACCAGCTCCATTTAAACTGCCCTTACCAGAAGGTTGTATGAGACTGTTTTGATAATGGTTACAGAACACAAAAGCTGTAAGGTATTAATGCACATTTTGTAAACAGAAAAAGTGGGCAAATCTATAGAATAAATTAAACATAATTTTCCCCACTTATTTTGCCTGCCAGCATAACTATGCCCATACTGTGCTGAAAAAAGGTTTTTCACAGATTTGTGATCTTAACTGTTGAATCTATATTTATGAGTTTCCGTGATGTTTCTGTAATAATAAGATTATTAATGTCTCTTTTACTTAGTATGAGGCACTAAAGCAATCAATGCATAAAACTCACCCGCCTGTAACAGTAGCTGGTTCATTAGCAGGGACTGCTGTAAAGAGTATGGTGAACATTAAGGAATATGCATTTATTTTTAGCTGTTCAAAAAATATTCTGTGCAAATCCAGCATGGGAAAAGGCAATGGAACTTATAAACTTCTCATAAACAATCAATCCTTCTCAGAATGGTGTCATTCAAACATTTCACACCTTTTTTTCTAGTCCTGCACCTTAAAGTGCTAGTAAAAAACAAACAAACAAACAAACAAACAAACAAAAACAAAAGACATGAATAGCACCAGTCTTAAGGTGGACCCAGAGATGAGCAGTATTTTGTCTAGCTCCCATTTCCACAGTTTGTTCATGAGAATATCATGTTGGGCTCCTTTAGAAGAGTCATCTTCAGACACACCTTGTACGAGTTGAATTCTGCTCTGTCCTGAGTGTCTCTTTTTCATTTGGGTGAGAGCAGGACAAATGGGAGCCCAAGTCTGGTGACACCCAGATGCTTTGGAGGGGACTTGGTGGTCACTGGTGGCCTCACTACTGACATAAGGTCAGACAGGCTGACTTCAGTACTCCCACCAAACCTCATCACCGTGAGGAACAGTTGCACGCTGATGACATGGTGCTGAATAAGTTGTTTTGACTAGGTCAGAGTGTGAACATATTCAGTTTTTAAACATTATTTAATCAAATTGGAAATCTTCTTGCTCAACTGAAGAGCTTGCAACAGCATGTGAAAGTGACAGCAAGGGAAAATGCCATCATTAGGAATATTTCTATAGTGTCTATGTCTTTCCGTCAGTAGGCAGACATGCTGAAGCGAAGCACACAGTATTTTCAAATTAATACAAAGTGTGTGTGAGTGGCCTTTGTAAGTTTGCTGTGTATTCAGGGAAAGCTCATACTGAGGATCTGACCTGAATTTGGAATTTAGTGGTCCTCCCAGTTAAGTAAAAGCTCTATTTTCATGACATGAATCCATTTATTAGGTGAACCAAAAACCCCATAAGCAGACACTTTTAGGATTTCAAAGTGCCTTCATACAGGTTCTGGGAAACAACTTGCAAAACATGCAGGAATTTATACAGAGATGTTTAATAAATCAAAGCGACACTTACAACAATGAACATCACTCAGTTTAGGTGATTAGTTCTTTACAGTCATTAGGATTGGAGACCAGAGTGTGTGGACTAGTCTCTTTTTATAGATGATTGATGGGATGAGAGAGATCAGAAACAATATTGTAGACAACAGATGAACAGAGAATATTAAAAAAGCAATGGGGGGAGGATTGAAGCCCTGCTGAAAGATTAAAGAATAGAAAGAAGTACAAATGAGCAAATCAATTATTGTGTGAAGATTTCTAGGATGTTGTTTAATTCATATTGGCCTGTTCTATATTTAGTTTCCTCACAGTTTCTTTTTTATTGATGTTTCTTTTAGTTCCCTCTCTGGAATCTGATTCTAAGATGCATCATTGAATGATCCTTTGAGGAGAAATGTTACAAAATGAGACCCAATCTAGCAAACATCTTCTGACATGAGCCGTCTTCCCTTAACTAAGCAAAATTCAATGACGCCGTTTCCGAGTATGGAAATCACTCAAAGAAGCAAAAAGTTTACAAGTGTGGGCCATGGAGCATTCATCTGCTTGGGGAGGGAAGGGCAGGGGCAGACAGGGAAGTGCTAACTTCAGACACGCTTTTTCCTCCCACTGAAATTGATGTGCCCTGTGGGATATTTTAGCACTGAGGAGATGGGGTGGGTTGAAGGATGGTCACAGAGACAAGCAGTGCAAAGTGGGTTGTGAGATGAATGTGAGGATTACACTGGGAATATGTCTGGGGAGGGTGTCAGTGGGGAGGAACCTTTGTGCTTAAGAGAAGCACCATGGGAAGGGAAAAAGAACAGAAGAGGAAATAAATAACCCTTTAAAAATTAGTGTACTGTAAGCACAGACCACAAACATTAAAATAATGGGACTGTGCTCCTGTGCTTATTTTGGGATGTCATTACAGAGCTGAGTCCCAACTGTGCAGGAATCAATCCTCACTTTGGAGCACCTTTGAATTAACTTTAATGATAAATTATTCAGTTTTGCAACGCTTAGCTTAGGGATGGTTATAACATCACTGTGATTAATTTTAATGTAAACACTGATACATGCTGCCACCTATACCAGCACCTCAACATTCAAAATTTGCAGTGAAATGTTAGGGACCTGTCTAAAAATACTGTATGCAAAGTGCTGCTTCCCACACAAAATATCGACTTGTTCTCAGAAAGTTCTTTTTAACAACAACAGAAAGGATTCACCAATAGCCTGTTTGTGAGGCATTTCATAGGTGCATGGTGGTGACTCTTAGCTCTGCTCTATGGAAGACCACAATGCATCATGAGAAAATTGCCAAACAGGAGGTCCATGTTACCACCAAGGTAACATTAGGGGAAGAGGAACTTTGCTGCTGCCATGAACCACTGTGATGGTTGGCTCATACCAAAGCTTTTACAACCTTAAAATGTTTAGTTTTGTTTAGACTCTGAAGCAGAAAAACATGTTGTCTTTCCAGTGACCTGAGCATCTCACTGCCATTGCTTTCTGTGGCCTGGCTCTGGGTACCTACCATCGCTGTAACATTAAAGCTATGAGATGACTGGCTTGAGTGCAGCGAGAACAGAAAGTGGGGAATGGAAAAGGGAACTAACAGGTTTGGGAGCAGCTAAGTCAAGCAAGGGTTGGTTAAAGGGAACCTGAAGGAAGCAGGCAAATAGTGCTGAATGTGGTGAGTGAGGGAGAGGAAATGGGGCTGGGACTTTCAAAGGAAGGTAGGGGGGAATTCAGTGGGAGCCGGACAGGAAATCCCTTAGGACTTGCTCACAATTCCAGTGACTAATGTACAACCTATTAGTCCCACAGTTACCAGCCTGGAGCTCACATTTAGCATTGCTACTCAAGAGACAGTTTTCTTCTCCCTGACAGTCTTATAAAAATCATGATCAATTTTATTTATGGTTGCCATTGTTATGTGGAGAAAAGTGCAAACAGTGCTGTGTTGCTTCTTATACAAGTTTGAGAGACTCAAATTAAAAAAAAAAAAAAAGACTTGGAAAAAACTTGGTTGACTTCAACTATGTAGAAAATAATCTTGAATTGTGGATCGGCATCCATAGAAAAATTGCTTTTCAGAAAGAAAATCCAGGGATAAAGCACAGATCTGGGATGATGGATCAAAAAGAGGAATTGCAGCCTAGGGAAGCTGTGATTGAAAAGAAATCAAGATCCAACCAAATTGGCCCTGCTCATCATGCTAGGCCAGCCAAGTTAAACACGAAGCCAAGATAAACATGACATAAGTACTAGAGCTGCTAGGTATTTCATCACTTCTACGAGGTATGAGGACCAAGGATGTAAGGCAGGGGCTCCAACTGTGTACTGCTTCAGCTGTGCATCCTTTCAGCTGGCTGCTCAGATGGCTAACTCTTTCTCATGTATAGTATTGAACATTGGTAGTTAAATTAAATTTGAAAAAAAAAAAAGTATATTCTTTTTCAGAGCTCTGCACAAGGAAATATAAACACCTAAGAAGAGTAGTGTAGGCGTATGGTTCTTACTCAAGTAAGATTTGTTGACTCTATCAGAACTGCATAGCAGTACTCATAGCAGCTGTGCATGGTTGCACTTGAAATGATTTGTCTCTGTTATTTTATCATTTAGACAATTAACTACATAGTATACTAAATTATTCTGCCAAAGAGTTCCCAAATATCTAGGATACATATTATTCCATGACCTCCTGTTGGATTCACTGCAATGAATAGGAAAGAAAAAAAAAAATAATACAGCAATTATTTTAAGCATGTGTTTTGGAGGTTTTTTTTTTTTTAATCCAGGTGTGGCTTAGTTTGTGCTTGCCTCTAAATGCATGCAAAATAGCATGGAGATCAGCTTTCACTATGGTTTTGTTTCTTCAACAGAAAAAAAAAAAGAAGTAGTTGCCATAATGTTCATTATATCTAGCTTGTTTGGGGATTGTAAAAATAAATTAGTAACATGGCTGGTGTCATCTACACTGCAGCGTAAGAGGACAAGAGACACAAGAATCACATCTGGGGACAGTGGAAGAGGTCTCTACCTTCAGTTGACTTGCCTGCTGGTATCTGAGGCGTTCTGGAGGCACCTGGCTCTGACCTGTTGTGTGCACGCTGCTGCCTGGTGCCCTACCAAGCCCTGCCATCCCTTTGTGCTGCTGCTCTCACCCCTGGGGAAGAAAATCCTTCTGGGGGCAGTGCTGGGCCTTAATGTTGGGCTGGTTTAGGTCCAGCAGCATCTCTAGGTGTTTGCTCATCTCTCTTCCTTTCTATGCTCTGATTGCTGCTGTCAGGTTAAAAACCAAATGTTGCACCTTTCAGAAAACCTCTTTCCCCCCAGAACATCAGGGCAGTATTGTCAGCTCATGCCAGCTCTCCCCAGCTCTGCTCCCACAGCGTGGATCAGGGCTGCCGCTGCATCGTTCTCCCCATCAGAAATCCCCTTGCAGGGGCATGGCTTGTCCGAATTCTCTTGGACTGGTGGCCCCTGCTCTCTGCTTTGTCTGGAGAAGGACCAGTGGAGCCTGTGAAGGCAGCGCTTGGTAACCGGAGCAGAGGAACTATATTAGCACTACCTTTTCAGAGTGAAAATATCTGTTTTAGGGTGGTTGAACAGAATTTGGCCCTTGGGATTCATAGCCTAGGCAGGTTAAAGTGAGAGCTGCACACATTAAATGCAGACTTTGAGGTAGGCCATCACATCTTTCCTAAAATGATGTTACCCTACGGTCACATTTTGTTTGTTTTTAATACTCCATAAATTTATGGCAGGAGCTTTGATGCATGTTTTTCAGCTTGAAAGCAAAACTGCCTTTCTTCGTCCACCGCTTTACAGTTTTAATGCTTTTAGCAGGCGGCTTCAACACACAAAAATATGCTCACAGAGCTGTGCAGCTAACAAGAATATCCGGAGCTGTTATAGGAAAGATTTAAAAGAACACCCAAGAGGCAGAAAGGGACAGAAAACCTCATGGTCAGAGCATACACCAATCTCAGGCTGGGGACAGGAATAAAGTTCCTCTGTGACAGGTTGTTCTTCAAGGGCTTGGTGCCAAATCAGTGTCAGAGAGGTTGCTGAGCACGGTGTGTACCGCTGGAGCCGGATTGCCTCTCTTCCTAACTAGCCCAGCCCTGCCTTGCTCTGTGTTCGAGTTTGCATAAAGCCTTTGAAGTATTACGTCTGGGTTACAGCAGCAGGGACAAGGGAAGAGTCTTCTTGCACTTCCAACAGAACTTTCTGCTGCCTGCACTTATTCTGGTTTTGTTTGTTTGCTTGTCTTTAAATTTTTACTCCGCTTTTGATCTAAGCCCAAGAATTGAAACCATCACTGGGAATTTGCTGCTAGAGAGAATTATGAAACAAAATGCAACCGCAACACTTTAAATGTTGATTTAAGTGGTGTCTAGACCTCATGCTGGCTTTCTGCACCAAGATGAATTTCACAAAGAGAACACCCCTCCTCCCCTTCCCATAGCTGATATTAAAAGTCAATTCCCGATACTCTCGCTTAACTCCGGTCCTTCTGTATAAAGAGGAATAATAGGGCTTCTGCTTTCTTATTTTTATTTGCAGTTTGGAAAAGACTTGTGTTTAAGGGAAGTAAAAGGAACACTAAAAATGAAGCATAAGCGTGTATAAGGATTTTGAGTTATTAGGTTAATTAAAGAAAGCCACAAAATGGTAGCAGTGGAAAAGACCAAAGTCAAAGCATTGATCTTTCCATATTCCACATCTTTGCTGCTGGGTCTGAAGAAAGACTTTCTTATCTGACCCTCCTAGAGACTGGTTTATGCTCTTGTGGGCACTGTGCTGGTGCCTGATGCAAGCAAGTGTTTCTAGAATCACTGTTTTTATTAAAGTTGATTATTAGATGTTTTTGTTTTTCTTTGACCTTAGGAATTTTCTCTCTCCACTGACAACCGTGTTGATTTGTTCCCTCAGGTGTTAATAACTATATTTGCAGTTACCATACCTAATGCCATAATAATCCACACACACCAGGCACAAATATGCAGATCTAGCATTCTTGAAATGCTTTCCAAAATCATAATTTGAGGGTTGTGCACAGTGGCAGAAAAATGTCCAGGTAAATTTTTTTCACTGGAAATTCTTACTTGAGTGGGGAAAGAAAAAAAAAAAAAAAAAAAAAAAGATGGATAAAGTAACGTTTCTGCTGTTTATTTTGGCAACAAAATTACCCAGCCATTATAGAGTACAATACTCAGTAGTGATTCCAAATAAATCATGGAGAGTACAGTCCTTTAGCTTACTCTTCTCCTACCTTATTATACTAGACACCACAGACAAGAAAGTGCACCTCTTGTGCCTGGAGCTGTTCATTAACACAGAAGAAAATACTGGGCCAGAAGAGTTTGTTGTCTAAACAGGCAACACATAGTGAAAGAAATGTTACCACCCATGCTTTTCAGGTGGGAAGCAAAGGAATACTGAGAGTAAATGATTTGTTCAGGGTAGTATAGATGACTACAGAAACCTTCCTGTACACCACAGTTCTCTTCCAGCACTTTAAACATTTGTTTTCACCTATTCATTCTCAATTTTAAAGGATTGGTTAGTTCCTCTCTACATTTTTCTCCATATTTTTAGTTTGAAATCACTTAGACTGTCACAGAGAAGCACTTCATGTCTGATGAGCAAGCCGGCATCACTCAGATGGGTTTGGAGATGTAGGAATGTAGATGTCCACTCCAAGAAAAAGAACAGCGGGACCCAAACCCTTCACTGCCTTTGAAGCCTTTTACTATGCACAGCAACGTGCTTTATGCAGCTGCTGTGCCCTGAAAGGGTTGGGCATATCCTCATGGACAAGGAAAGCAAGGTGGTATATGCAGGCTAACAACTTTTAAGAATCAAAATGTCTCCAAAGCTGCTTTTAAGTTTCTTGAAGTCTCCTACTGAAAAGACATTTCCACATATAGGAAAGAGGAAGGAGTGTCACTCATTTAAACTTTAATCCATCTTCTGAAATTGGTTGAAGCTGCAAGCAGGTTTGCCTTTCCATGGGGTCTGGCATGAGGACCCCTTTGCCAGACAGTGACTGAATGAAATGGATCGGTAGGATTTCCACAGCGGGCAAAATTCTCCCAGGAACAAAGAGCCAGAGGCATCCCTGTCATTTGTGTCTTACTCTGAAGGTTTATGTGGCACAAAAGGATATGAGCAGGCATTGTTCTAGGCCTCTGAACATGAGATTTCACTCAGCAGCTTGAGAAGGTCAATTAAGTGTTAAAAAGCACCCAGGATAACAGGTTTAGATTACTAGGTGCCATGTAATATTTTTTACATATCATGAGCTGTGCACAAGGGCATATCTAAATAAAATGCATAGGAAATAGCATCACGCAAATATGATCTACATTTTTTCTTGATCAAAGAGGCTGAGGGAAAAAAATAATTAAAAAGTAAAAGCCTTATGCAATGAGATTTAAAAGAAAACTTTGGAGGCTGACAAGACGCATCTGGCACAACTTCAAAGTCCATCAAAGTACATATAATCAATGTTTGTCAATAGCAGTTTTGCATCCTTTAATTTATCTTTCATGGATATAAAGCATGATGTTATTAGGATCCAGTCCATACCTTAATTCTGTTTGAGATTTGATGAATCAGGGGTCTATTAAAATTCAGTGCAAATCAGCTTACTCAAGGACACATTACATAAAGTTGTGCATTATCTAACCCCTTTCATCTTGCTGTCTTTCTAACTAGTTAAAGAATCTGGAATCTCTCAAACCTGTATGTGTGGCCATGAACATACTAAATCTCAAACACGTTTTGCGTGTAGGCACCTGCTTAAATTATGCACGTGTGGCATAATTATCATACCTAAATTCTTTGTTTATTTTCTGATGTATGCAAAAGGCCTTATGATGCTCAGGCTCCAAAGTGAGGAATCATCAGAAGGAAGGTTCCCCGGCATCCAGATTTCAGCACTTGCCACAGAGTTTGTAATCGACTGCTCACATCTTACCTTTTTCACCAGAAAAAATCCCTTTCAGGGTGGGAAAGAATGAGGCGCTTGTGATTTCACTGTTTTCTTCCTCATATTCAACATGTGGATGCCCTCTCCTTGCCAGTTTTATTTGTTGTACACTATTCAAGCCCTCCCAACAGAAAACCATATTCTTTTCCTCATGGCGGTGTAAAATGTGCTCAGCTTTATAAACATAGAGAAGACATATTATCAGGGACTTCCCTGTGAATCTGGACTGTGATCTCAAAGCACTGTATTTCTATCACCCTCATCCTTCTTCCTACTTGGACTCTAAACTATCTGGGAGAAGAGTATATCTTTTCACTTGTTCTCCTAACATGTAGCAAAAACAAGATCTGATCAGTAAAAATTTGTTGGCATTTCTGTAAGAGAGGATTGTTTGTTGTTGTATTGTGATTCCCTCAGTTGCCACCGTTGTAAATACTTCAGCTTCTAGACACTGGGGGTTACCTGAGAATTTCAGTTTTTATCAAAAAATGGATCTCGAATTCTCATATCAGTGGAAAAATGCTTCAGAACATGATCCTTGATGTTTGAAACCTAGAAAATAATAAAAAGCACACTTTCATGTTTCTAAAAATCTTATATTTTATAACTGGATCTCACTATTTTTTCAGGTGGAGGGGAGAGAAATTGCTCTGACTAGTACCTATTTAAAATGACAATAACAGAAGAAAAATATTTCTAATACAAGAAAAATACTTAGTTTTCTCACTAGTTTATACTATTTCCAGCTTTGATAGTTACTGGTTTGGAACATTTACCAGCAGCCAATGCGGTGATTATCTGGAGAGGATGCACTTATCTGATCAGGGCAATCTGTTGAACATTAAACAATATTTGAAGCACAGTTAATTATTTGCACTGAATTCGCTCACCCTTGAATGATTGTGCCTTGTCTGAAGAAACATAGGCAACAAGAAAAAGCTAACTTCAGAACAAATAGAGCAGCACAAGGATGGTAAACGGCGCTTTGTCCCTTCAGGTTCTTCCGCTGATCCTTTTCCTAGGGAGCACACCTTTGTGCGTGAGTACGTTTTTACATTGCTTTTCTTGCTGCGTGCCTGTATTTGCTGAACCCTTCCTGGGCAGTTGGAGAGGGTAAAGAGCGGGTACTTCCCACCTACCCTGTCCCCGGGCAGAGCATGGGGACGGTACTAGGCTGAGCATCCTCACGTGCACTCACAGCGCGGTGCCTCATGCGCTTCTGCAGCCGCCGCATCTGTGGAGAGGACTGGCTGCCAGGTTGAACAGCTCGGGCTGTGCTCAGGCTGGGCGGTTTTGCAAGCTCGTTGGTTGAAGGTAAAATTCATCCCAACCATACATTTTGGATGGCTGAGCGATCGTTGCTGTTAACACTGAAGGCATTTTAACAGCAAAATGTCCAGCAAAGCAAGGCAGAGCCCTGTGCTGGCAGGGCTGGCGGTACTGACCCAAGTCTCTTCAGCACATCTTTACAGAAGAATGAAAGTTTTAAAAATATCTCTTTTGTTTCTCCAAGCACTGTGATCAAGTAGATTTTCTCATGAAAGACTTCCAGGTACCTTCGAACCCCTGCTTTATAATCCCAATTCCTATGCATGGTGATTTCGTAGTTACTGAAATTCATTTCAAAATTTTAGATGTTGACATGTTTAAATTGAGTCCTTTGGGAAAAATATATAGTGAGGGGCTTTAATAGGTTATGGATCCTTTTGAAGAGCTTGGTGAATTTACAAGCAGTTATTTTTGCAACACAATAGGGTTTTTATTAATTAGTGTATCATCAAGACCATCCATCTGCTGGCAGCAGTGGATGCAGCATACTTGATCCACCGACACATGACAGCTTATGGGAGGATCAGTTCCAGCGTAGTTCGGTATCAGTCCTCAGACGTTGTGGGAACCCAAATCAGCCCACAATGAATTGGTGTGTTAATTCACACTTAATGAGGCAGGTGTAGGTGCACTCTTAGACAACATGTAGTCTTGCACAGATTTTCCCGACTAGTTCTAAGTATTAGATTGATTCATTTGCTTTGACAGTCCTTATCTGACTTTGGTCTACATATTGCTGTGGAAAATGCAGTGCATGTCTCCCCCAGCCCTGAAAATTCATTAACATTGCTAAAATGCAAAAGCAATTCTGCTGTCACCGAAAAGCAGCACGACAGAATATTCAGCAGGCTAGTTTTTAATAAAACATGTTTTTTCTTCATAATTAATATAACAAGGTTTTCTGGCTTAGCACTTGGCATGAATCCCAGGAAAAAAAAAAAAAAAGAGGGGAATGAGTCGCTGTGACGTGACCATTGCATGACAAACATGTTATGAGAGGGCATTTTGCCTTAATGATTTGTTCCAAAGAAGTTACACTGAAATACTTTGAATGGAAAAATAATAGAGTTTGCACACTGATGAAACTGTGGAAACATCCTTCCTAAATTCCTGTTTCCATCCTTCTTTCCCATATTATCTATCTTCATCATTCTCATTTTTATTCATATATGGTTCTAGGAGTTTTTATAAGTAACAGTCCTATTAATAAGTGTTATTAGTGTAATATAGCAGAAGTCAAACACAGATTTAGAGAGTAGCTCATATTGAGTCAGTCAAAATAGGACAGAAAAGACCTGGGACATTTATGGATCCAGCGTGTTTGGAGGAGGACCGTAAGGCAATGATTTCCACTCAGTTCTTTCACATCCTGAGGAGAAACTGATTTTGCCTGCATGAATCCAAAGCATTTGCAAAAAGGGCATGAAAATGTAACATGCAAGTAAGAGCAAAACTTGTTCCTTTATTTTAGCATATAAGATACAACTATATATAAAAGATTATCTTCAGACCTGACAGGTCTTCCCAGTTTTTGTTGGGAAGTACAGGAGTCAGAGCAGCAGAAGTGATTCTTCACTGAATATATTGGAACTTCAGAAAATTGATGCCTGCTTAGTTGTGATGGAGAGTGTTTTGAAGTCACCAGCCATGTCCAGTCCAATAATCGAGTGCATTTAGTAACAGAATGGCAAGGACTAAAGTTAAGATTAACAGTAAGATCAAATAACTGCAAAGAAAACTTATCATTGATGCCTATCTCCTAGCTGGCCCACAGTACACATGAAGCTGTTATCAGCAGCACAGGTCTCTCCATGCCTCCAGTGCTTGGAAAACTATATTTTAAGGTGAAAAGCCCCCAGGTGTCTCTCTGACATCTTCTTGTGGCGGTATTTCTACCCACCCATGGATCCATCCCTGTAGTAAATTCCCATTTCTGCTCCCCTCACCCTCTCTCCAGCACTGCACCTCTGAGGGCCTTACACTCTCTTGCACCACGACCAAATCACTGCAGAGAGGAGCGAGCACTGACAAACCCCTCTCCATTTGCACCCCATCAGGCGCAATGCCCTTCTGCAGTGCTCGCCTAAATGTGCCTGATGCAGCAGGAAAGCAGGGAAGCCCTGGGAGTGCCCCCAGCTAATTGCGCACCGTGCACTCCAGGAGGGACGCACGCCTCTCCGGCCCCCCAAGGCTATCAGCTTATGCCCTGAAGCGTGCAGGTTGATATCCCCTGTAACTAAAGGGACTTAATGACTTTGCATAAGCTTTTAGTCTAGCAGCATAACCTGCGATCCCGGCACCAGCTGCCAAAGCGTTAGATAACGCAGCACATGCGTCAGCGTGACAGGGCTGGTTCACGCGGCCCCCTTGGAGCAGATTTTGTATCTTCCCCTTGCTCTGGCATCCGATGCTGACCCCGTTTTACATGGGGGAGCCCACACACACCTCATCCACGAATGAGCAGCTCTAAAAACAGCCAGCTGCTAGCAGGCCATCTCCCAGAGTGCAAAGATTAACTTGGAAACTTTGATCTCTTGGAAAGCAGGAGCAGGCCGCGCCTGCGCATGGAACCAGGCTGGTTTCTGCAGCACCTGTGAGGGCCGCACAGCTGCTTTTTTCCTAGATCCAATGGGTTTTGTATCAGGTGCTACCACAGGAGAGGTTCACAACCGAATGATCAGGAAAAAAAGGTCACTGTATGTGTAGTTCTGTGGGTGTCCGGGACTGGTCAATAAGGAACGTGCCACCTACTCTGAGGCAAACGTTGCAGTTCAGCATGGAGGCAGGAGATGGCTTGCTAGCAGAGAGGTGAAGAACACAGAGGTTTTGGTGGAATCCTTTAAGGGAATGGTTTCCCAGGCTAAAAATACAACATGTGTTGCATGTGTGCTCCAGATGATAATATGCCCTGCCTTCATTATACTTCAGCCACCGCCTTGGCTGAGAAATATAATGTCATTGCTGGAAAAGCCACTTTCCCTTGAAGTTCAAAGACTGTCACTATCCAAGATGGTTGCAGGCAAAAATCTGGACGATTGTAAGA
The DNA here is from genome assembly GCA_013399115.1 of Anseranas semipalmata. Classification (NCBI taxonomy): domain Eukaryota; kingdom Metazoa; phylum Chordata; class Aves; order Anseriformes; family Anseranatidae; genus Anseranas; species Anseranas semipalmata. The sequence continues at coordinate 1,915,505 of VXAA01001151.1, read as the reverse complement.
GCATCAGAACCGTCGATTCCCTCCTCCTTTGGCGAGAAGCCCAGACAAAGGTTCCCACTGAGAGCTGTCAGCAGGATCAAGGGGTTCACGAGGAAAAGGCAGTAGTTGTGCCTGCCCTCATGGCTCCTGCGTGCCGGATGTCGGTTGTGGATGGAAGTTGATCAAATAGCCATCCTCGTTCTCCTGCGCAGCCCTGTGCCACCGCCTCCCTGGCTGCAAAGCTATGACTGCGCAGACGAAAGGGGTGATGTTTGTTTTGCTGCCTTAGAGGCCACTTTGCGGCGAGTTGCAGGAGAATTGCCATGATTTAGTGCAATTAAGCAAGCAGGCCAATTCATACCGAGGTAGCTGAATTTTTGAACTCCTGTAGTGCTTTTGTTGTGAATTATGTGTACATATAGGGGCAGTTTTCATCCCTCTGCTAGTCTGCCACACCAACTCAAATAACTACATTATTAGAATGGAATTACTTCTGGTTTGCACACATGTAAATTCACAGCCTCACCCTGGGTTGTCGCCTTTGTGCGGCCTGTTTCTCCACCTCTTTTTGTGTTTTAATTATTCATTTTGATTGTAATAAGGGGTAGCAAATGTACCCAAGACACAATCAACAGTTCAACTGCAGAATGCCCTTGGCAGCTGTAAATAATTTCTCTTGAATTTAGGGTCAAATCTTCCTGGCTTTATTCGGAAAGAATTGCCAGAGATTAACTGGACGTTTTTGACAGACTTAGAGCTGTAGGATTCTGTCCTGAGACCAAGAAAGCTCCTGGATCTGGCATTGCTGTTTGAAATCTATTATATTTCAATAGTATTTTTTGAGGAGTTGAAATGGAAAAATGGAGAGTATCATATATCTGCAGTATTTAACCTTCGTACAAATCTAATTAGCAAAGTTTTGATGGTTCTTTGGAGAAATGAAGCTTTAGTGAAGTGCTAATCATTACGAAGATGACGACAACAGAGGTCAGGTGAAATTAGGATATTTTGAATTTTAGCCATTTTCCCACCTTTTTTTTTAGGAGCCCTGTAAATGTAACGGTTCCACTCTCAGCAATGCACAGGTACCCACATAAAATGTCTCTCCTGGATTTTGTTTTTGCAGGTTTCTTTTTTTATGAGCCTAAAGTCATAAAATTTAAAATTGCTCTCCGTGAATTCTTCTAGCTTCGTGCCCCATCCCTGCGGACCTGCCGCGAGCAGGATCCAGCGATTTTATTCCCTCTTGAGAGAATGCACAAAGTACTGGTGTCGGGCTGCAGAAAGGAGACTGTTTGGTGAAACAAGCCCCACAGTCTCATTTCTTTTCTCCCCCTTCTCCTCCTTTTGTTTGCATCCTGCTCCCGGCTGGGCGCAGTATTGCACCTCGTCGGAAGGACAAGATCCTCCTCTGCTGGCCACGAGCAATACGGCACGGCGGGCGAGGGGCCCTGCCAGGCCGCTGCGCTGCGCTGCTCTGCCTGCCTGCAGCCCCCTCCTGGGCCCCCATCCTGGGCCCGCTCCTCAGCCCCCTTCCTGCAGACCCTCCTGCATCCAGCAGCCCATGTCCCCATATCGCGCCCTGCATCCCATGCCCCTGTTGCATCTCCTGCATCCCACATCCAATGTCCCCCATCCCACCTCCCATGTCCTGCAGCCCCCCTCATGGCGCAGAGGAAAGCACAAGCTCATGCCCGCAGGAGGGAAGGAGATGGGTGCTTCTGTGGCTTCTGCCACACAGCACCATGAAAAGCTTCATGCAGGGAGCCAAAACCTTAAAATTGGCCCCGTGCTGGCTAGTGGAGATGGAGCTGCGTCTGAAGCAGTGGGGTCTGGTGAGTGGTCTGGTGGGCCTCACAAGGAAGGAGAAAAGCCTCCGTGCTGAGAGGCCAGGTCTGCCTGGGGCTTTGTCCCGCCACAGCTGTGCATCAGGCACGTGAGGGGGAAAGGGACAAAAAAAAACACCAGAGCTTTGCGATAAAGATTAAGTTAATCTTCTGGATGTAAGGTAGCACTCTCTGTGTTGGGTGTTCCAGGAACATTTGTTCCAAGTAACATCTGTGTTGTGGCAGTGGATAGTGGCCTTCACCCAAAACTGGGAACCCAAATTTGGGGCTCAGCCACCCTAGAGTACAAGGCACTGCCTGCTCTGAAGGACGTTAGTGGAAACCTGTACATTTTCCAGGGCACCAGGTTCCTGCAAGAGGTTAGGGTACCTGCCCTCTTACAAGCAGCTCTGCCCATGGGGGAATGTTTTGGAAGGCTAGCCTGGAAAAGTAGTATAGCGATGTGCTCAGGCTCCCTTCTTTCCTCTGTTCCTGGTATCTGAGTCTTCCCCTCGGCCATTGGGAGACTCCCAATTCTGCTCTACAGCTGGGGGAAACTGAGGCACAGAAGAGTGTGATGCAGTCACCTCCACACCTCATGCAGCCCAGGCTGGCACTCTCTGCCCTTCCCATGCAGAGAAAACAGCTGCCCTGAGTAGAGGGAAGGTTTAGCAACCTTGTTGAAGACAAAAGCTCCTGCTCTCAAACCCTCCCTGAGCCCACCAGGCAAATGGCACGAAGGGCAGAGAGTTGTGGAGGGAAATGAGGTGCAGGTGCGCAGGGAGCGGCTCCCTGCCTCCAGCTGCAGAGGGGCACGGGCGGTCCAAGGCAGGCTCAGGTGTGTGTTCCAGGTCCTAGCCACAGGTGTGACTCTTTCTGAGTTATTCGGCCAGGTTCTTATTCATTGCTGCTTATTCATTCATTCCTAGTCACAACCTGGGTTTAGCTGAGGAGGTCTCTCTTCTGTATAGATTAACTAACATAACACACAACTAAGCAGAGTGTGTATTTACAATTCTATCTGTAGCAGTACATAGGTGCATGCAATAAGTGTGTGTGTACACTTTCTTGATTACACGTTAAATTGCTTGGAAATACATTTTCTTCCTCCAAATCATGTGAGGGATGAAGCATAGCAGCTGCAGATCTTCTCCTTTACCCCTGCTGTTGGTGCGTGTTCTCATCGCAGTCAGGTAGCCCCGTCTGCAGCTGTGATTTACAGCAAGAGGGGATGCGCGCTGACTTCTTCACATGGGGGATGAGTCCTGATGTGGCGTTGGTATGTTTCCTTTCTGCCTCATTCGCTCTTCAAAGGCTGAGCACTGTTTTCCTCCTCCTTCTGCTCCCTTTTGTCATTTGCCCTTGATTGCAAGCCAAATAGGAAAGGCTGGAGCCCCACGTCAGAGGGCTAATGCATGGCATTTCCTCCCAGGAAGTACCAGAAATGTTCTCCTCCATCCAAAGGCTGTTGATCACCTTCCAGCTCAGAGGGCCGGCTCCCCAGGCATAGGCTAGCCTCTGCTCCATCCTGCCCAGCACCTCACAGCTGCTTGCTCTGGCAGCTGGCTGCAGTGCCGTTAGATAAACACTCAATGCACAGTCACTTAGTAAGCAAAGAGGTAATTAACTCATTTGGGATGGGTTTTTCATAAGCATGCTGCAACATGGGCTGGATGATCAGAAAAGCTAGAGCTCCCCTGCAGGTTGTTGGGAGCAGTGGGGTTTTGAGATATTGTGATGACCTTTGGAAAGAGCTCTTATAAATGCAGCCTGGGTAGCTCTGAAGTGGGTAATGAGCTTGCCTGGATGTCCAGCACAGGGGCAGAGAGAAAGCTGCCACAAGTTGTGCTGTAACCAAGCTCCAGGCTGGCTTTTGTTTTCAGAAACTGACTCTGCCCTTCTTTATCCCATGCAGTCCTCCTGGTTCTTCCTGGCTGACTTGCTGAATGGTAAGTGGATTTGATTTCTTCCCTTAAAGTTCTGCATGCAAACCTGAGCTGTTGGCAACCTGGTCCACCAAGATCCTGGGCAGTGTTGAGTTTTATTAATTTCACACACAGATGATGATTGGGGACTCCTAGGCGGCACCTGCAGCTCTCTGCGCTGTTCAAAGCCAGGAATCCTCTGCCGCTCTGTGGCCTCACGTGCTCAGTGCAGCTTTGGGGACCCATTGACGGTCTGGGTCTGGCACATGGGGCGCAGAGTGGAGCAGAGGTCATGGTGCTGGGCTGCAGACCTCGCAGGAGGGTAAGGGAAGAGCCTGGTGCAGCTCTGTGCAAGTTGTGCGTGAAAACTGAAGGTCAGACAAATGAAGGCTAGCTATCCCTTGTGTCCTACAACTAACTGAGGAACTTATTTCTGCAAGGCTTTGTGGATGTTCAAAATGCAAGAAGGTTCAGAAAGTGTTTAAAAGCTCCTGTGAGTAAAAATCATTGAAGGTGACTATGATGTAGATAACAGAAATACTGTGATGAACGTTGTGTTGGGGTCTGTAGGTAACTTTTGAGGACTTGTACAATCTTTTGCAGCCTATTTGATCTATGCAGAGGATTATGGTTTTATTGCTAAGTTTAGTAATTTTGTGGGTAAGCCCCACTCCTTCTTTTCTTGATTTTAGTGGCTTTTAGATTTGAGCTTATAATTTATAGCTAGTAAATTATTAAACTAATTTTCCCACAAAAAGAGTGTGCCTTTTACTATGCACTCGTTGTTCAACTACCTCTTCATTCTGCTGATATTTTGGTCCAGCCTGCGAGTCCAGCTGCCCTGTACCCATACAGCACTGATTCTTTCCCTGGGCCAGTGTTGCTCTTCCCATAGGATGTGTGTGGCAAACACATTTCCAGACCAGTATTTAGCTTCTGCAAGTACTTGGAGCCCTTCAGCGGCCATCAGCAGCCAATGCCCTCCGAGGGGTAGGCGCTGCAAAACCACTGTAACGCAACAGCCCCAAAATTGTTTGAAAGGAGCGAGGGCTTGGCTGTTATCTGTTCTTATTCCTTTGTAAATTCTTTCTGAAGTTGCAGATGCTCCCAGCCAAAGCCCATGTGGAAGGGAGGAAATACTGAGAGGTCTGTGCAGAAGTAAATGGGAGACATTGTTATTTGAAATACCATCAGGATTTCAGCCTCATAAAAATAACTTTACATTATTCACAGACCTGCAGACAAAAAGTATTTAGAGAGGTGGCAGAAGAACTCATCCTGCTTAAATTAGGCCAGATTTCAGTCCGTCCCCGGAGGTTCAGAGAGCTTGAATAAATGCCGGGTGCTTTCTGTGTTGGCAATAGGCTTTAACTTTGCACATCACTCATCTCGACAACTGCAGTCCAACAAAGTTACCTTGCCATTCAGGTCACTCGATGGCATCCTAATGCATCACTTTCCCACTCGGAACATTAGTCATGACTTGATCCAGGCAAGGTTTTGAAAACAGTGTGACTGCCAGCATCGGGATATCTGTTCTCCCCATAAGAGAGAGTCCGTGTAAGCTAATGAAGAAGAGGATATTGATCAGAAATCCATTACTTGATTGACAGCTCTTGGCAATGTGAAAAAGTGCAGATGAAAGCTTGAACAGTTTAAAAGATCACCCAGACCTCAAAGCTGATTTGAAGCTTTAAAAGTCAATCTCTGCCTATCAATTATGGGGGGATTTTTTTGTACTACACAGAGGAAAGTTATTCTTTGAAAATTTGCATGCAGGATGTCTAATTTAATTTCATGTAATAGTCACATTTCAGTGACAAATGTCAGATCACTGCTTTTTTTAAGCATGTTAAGGTTTTCCAGCACTTACAAAGAACGAGCACTCTGATTTAGTAATATGTTTAAATCAACCAGTGTATCAGACTTTGTGCATTAATTATGTGCTCAGATTAAAAAAATGCTGTTTTTGCTTTACTAAACCTATGGCTTGTTATGAATAATTAAAAAAATGGAATGGGAACACTTCTTAAGTAAGAGACGTGGAAGCCAAATAGTTATTTAGCGTCGAAGCAATGATAAACAGGAAGACATCTTTCAGTTTGATGTACCCAAGTCAGGGGTTTCTGTTCTTCTTTCTTTTTCTGGTGCTTAATAAATGATTGATCCATTGCTAAGAAATGACACTAACGTAACAAAATGAAGTGATGGTATCGTCATTTCTTAACACCATCCTTACACTGAGTAGTTGGTAGATGCTTCTACAACAGCTTCGCTGTCAGTGCTTGTTTGGAGCACTTGTTTTTCCTCTATCAGCTCAGCAAAGTCCTCACTCGCCCCTGTAAAGCACGCTGGGCATGTCTGCGGTGTGCTCTCAGCAGCTGTAACTCCCCTGTTCATCCTTCACAACTTTTACCAGGTTTGTCTTCTACAGAAGAAAGGCTACCCTGTCTCTCTGAATAGTTCCTTAAAGCACCCGTGGAACAAAAGCCAACACCCCCTGCTAAGATTTTGAAAATAAACAGGGAAACAAAAGCAGGCTCCTTCACAATATTCCCTCAAACTCAAGTCCGCCTGCAAAATCTGCCTTCAGACAAAGTGAGCTTGCAGGCTGCATTTCAGGCAAAACCCTCTTTTTGTTTTCCTTTCTTAACTACATCACATTAAATTTAATTTTGTTCACCGTAGACAATGTCCTTATCTTCCAGCGAGATCCTTCTGTTCCTCAGCACGGCACACACTTCTGCAACACTTGCACAGTGTCAAGACTTAGCTCCTGTGGAAATAATGAGCTGAGGAAAAGGAGTCTTGACTTGGCATAGCAATAAATGAGGTGAAACTTTCCTCTCTCTCTTNTTTTTTTTTTTTTTTTTGGTGAGAAATGAGAGTTGGCATGTAGGAAGAAAAAAAAAAAGACGAAAAAAGACGGTTCTATTTTAATATGAAATATAAAACACCCATTGTACAAAA
>VXAA01001151.1:1840316-1908792 GCA_013399115.1 Anseranas semipalmata | reverse complement strand
TTTTTTTTTTTTCCAGAAGCAAAGAAAGAATAAAGATAAAGGCTGCAAGGGAATGAATGAGGAGAGAAAACTAAGATAATGTAGTCGATAATCAGTTCAAGGCAGAGCATTATCCGTGGGGCCATCGGTCCGGCCCTAGGGGAGAGCTTTTTAAAATCTCTCTGCTCGCCGTTTAGCTGTGCTCATTACCATAGCTTGTCTCCGACACACCGGCGGGGCTTCCGCGTGCCCATGCAAGTCAGCCGCCCCACAGACGGGCTTGCAAGCGAGGGCGTGCTTCGTGGCACGTGTCCCGCGGTGCGGTGGGGACGTCGCTCCCTCAGAGGGGCTCCGTGGGCTCGGGCACTTGCTGCCCTCCCCTCGCTCTGTCCCCCCTCGCAGCGGAGATGCCGGCAAGCAAAGCAGCAAGACAAAGGAAGCCTCTTCTTTTCGTAGGGCACGCGGTGCTGGCATCGGCCACCGATGCCGGGTGTCCATGCCTCCAGGAACCCCGCCACCAAAGGGCAAAGCCCCCGTGTCCCCCCACCCTGAGCATCCCAGCTGGAGCCAGCGGCTGCAAAGCCAGGGCTGGGGACAGCTGTGCGCAGGGGTGGCCTTGCAGCAGTTTTAACTCCCCCGCTCTCCCACCCCTCTCTCCCCCCTGCAGATGAGGCCAGCGACTACGAGTACTACGACGAGCACACGCAGGTGGAGGAGGACCTCTTCCTCCTGGCGCAGAGCTCGGAGGACCCCGACTGGTTCGAGGAGTTCTTTGGCTACAGCGATACCCAACAAGGTGCTGCTGGGGGCGGGCAGGGAGGCGAGGAAGGGGCGAAATCGCAGCCCCGTGCTCGCGGAGTGCGGCAGGCCTCAGCTGCCAGCCTGCTCGTGAAATGCCTGCATCAAAGGGATGAGTTAGGAGGATTGTTTGCTGTGTTCTCCTTTGTGTCTCTCTTGTAAGGAGCCTGTGTTTTATCTCTGGGTTTCACAGGATGGATTCTGATCATGCAGAACATTTCTGATTGCTACTACAAAAAAGCACAGGCTTATTTGTCTATAGACACTGTAAGATGTAATTGCTGTTTTCATGGGATATGTTCTGTATTTACGCTGGGAACCAAATGTAGAGCAGGTTTCCTTTTTTTTTTTTTTTTTTTTTTTTCTTTTTCCATTTTTCCAAACTTCAGGAGAGCAGGAAAGGGTCCTCTGGACTGCTCAGGGAACGCAGGAGGAGAGGTGGGAGGTTGCCTGCAGCATCCCCTGCCCATCCCCTGGTACAAGGAAAGCAGAGCCGGCATGTGGCTGGCCCTGCTCACCCCAACACCAGCGGCTCCAGGCAGCCTGGAGTGGGGAGGCTGGGCACGCTGTGGGAGCAACGCTCAAGCAACTTTCATTGGGCACCTGCTACCACACAGCAGCAAATGCCCAGGGGTATTGCACAGCATGATGGTGATGGACAGCTTTTCCTGGGGAGTTTTAGTGCCTCATTGCAACCTGGGCAATGCCAGATCCAGACACCTCTGCACAAAGTGCAGGGAGGCAGATGCCCAGGGTCAGCTCTGGTTCTTAGTACATCTGCTTCTCTCAAAGCTACAGAGGCAAATCTGCTCCATCACAGGCTTGTAAAGGGAGCTGGTGAGCTCCAGACCCAAAACCACAAGCTCTTACAGCTTACAGTAAGCTCTGCAGCAATTCTTAGCTGCTCCTGTGGCTGCTGAACCGACGTGTAAGCGTGGTGTGTGTTACACAGGATGCTGTGCCCAGCCTTCCACACAGCCCTGTGGTGGCACCTGTTAGCCCCCCAAAAAATAAAAGAAAAAAACATGAAAAAAGAAAGCAAGTGAGGAGGTGGAGAAGATGAATGCAAAACTAAAAGCTCCCTGTCCTTACCCTAGCCAACCCGTGCTCCTCCGATCCCTGCAAGAACAACGGTCGGTGTGAGAAGAGAGGAAGCAGTTTCAGCTGCATCTGCCCCAAGCCGTATGCCGGGCCTACATGCAAGAAAGGTAATCGCTCTTTTGCCACCTGACATTCCTTGTTTTCACAGCTGATGTTACTGCTACGGCTCTGTCAACAGAAGCAAGCACCAGGGCTTTATAAACTGCTGGGGGCACAGCTCTTGTGCATGCACAGATGCTGAAGGAGTAAATTGTTTTCCTGTTTTCCACAGTGAAGGACATGTGCCTGGAGAAGAGCTGCGTCAGAGGAGAATGCCTCATTACATTGACACCCCCTTATTCTCAGTGCAGCTGCAATCATCCCTACAAGTCACCAGACTGCCACCGAGGTGAGCACAGCCCCAGCACGGAGTGCTCCCACTTTGCAGGGCGCTGCGTCGGTGGCAGTGGGACCGGGTGGCATTTCAGCCCTGCCCTGGCCGAGATGGCTGCAGGTCCCAGCCGTGGGGATGGGGTGATTCGCGCCCCAGGCACAGCACGGTGCTTCAGTCACTAGCAAACCCCATGCTGATAGGTGTTTTGCAAGAGTTCATAAGAACTTCAGTCTGAGGCTAAATGGGGTCTTTCCCTGATTTCCACGGGGTGTGTGAGTGGCTGTAGAGCATCCAGCTGCATCACAAAGCTGTTCTCTGTTTTCCACCCTGACAGCATCTTCACCGTGCAGGCCAAACCCATGCAAAAATGGAGGAGTCTGTATACGGCACAGAATCAGATCAAAATTCACCTGCAAGTGCCCTGAACCTTTCAGAGGGAGGCTCTGTGAGATCGGTACGTCACGGCCCCAGGGGAGGCTGGGGCTAAACCTCCACAGGCTGGCTTTGCCCTGCGGTCAGGCTGACCAGTGCCTTCCTCACCAAGAGCCTGGCCACAGCCGGGGCACCGGCCTCGGGGAGGGTGTCAGAGGAAGAGCCTGACCTCTGCGGCCACCATCAGCAAAGGAGACCAAAACTGTTCCCATACCAATGTTTTCTGACCTGTGCTTCAGCAAGCTCCCATTGGTAGATCATGAGTGAGAATGTGTTTTCCAGAGGCTGTATGTGACCCAGGGGGAAGGAACATCGGGTTTTCCTTAAACACCAGAAAGGTGATGTAGTAAAGATTTGCATTTGGTTGTCTGTGACGCCCCAGGCCAGGGGGATAGCTGCTGGTACGTGGTTGGGTGGCCAAGGGCATGGGATTATCCCAGTGTGCATGGAGAGCCTCCTGCCTCCTCAGTGTCACCCCGGCACCCCATCCCACCCACGTTTCCAAGGAGCAGGATTTGGAAGCTGATTGCATTTCAGACAAAGTGTGCGTAACACTGGCTGCTCCACATTGCAGGTGACCTTTCTGTCATCCCCTCTACAGGTTAGGTTCACAACCCACAACCTTCCTTTTGGCACATCCATTGCCCTAGCACAACAACAGCTCTGTTCCAGGCTCTGCCTCATCCTGCCAATACCATTTCTTGCACAGGCCACTGGGGCAGAGATTCTGCTTTGGCAGAGAAAGACACCTCTTAGGTGCTAGGTCCTTACCATGCAATGAGGTTTCAGGCATTTGAAGTCAATCAAGCTTCAAGCTGGACAGATGTTGAGATATAATTCTTATTTCTGGCCTATTTAGGACAAGGGATATCACTATGTGACCCAGTAGGTCTGATCCTCTGTGAAATTAACATAAGGCAAGGAAGGGAAGGAACAGGAACCACTCTGGGCAAGGAACAACAGAGAAGATTTTTTCATATCAACGCTGTCTTCTTACAGGATTGGATGATTGTTATGAAGAGGACTCCTTTGGGTACAGAGGAAAAGTGAACCAAGCAGAGAATGGCAAGACCTGCCTGCACTGGAATTCCCACATGCTCTTGGACCTCCCTGTTAATGCATTTATGGAGGATGCCGACTCTTATGGCATTGGTGAACACAACTTCTGCAGGTAATATTTTTAAGCAGCAGCTGTAGAGGTCAGTGTCAAAGAGATCGCTGAGTACAAACTGCTCCCACAAATTTGGCAAACTGAGGATGTTAAAATCTCACATATTTGTAGACACTGACTGTCAATAAAATATGAGGATGTTAGGGCTGCGTTCCCTAAGTCACTGTATTGAAGTGTGGCTTTCAGAGGCAGCCCTCATTTCCCTTGTTTTTCATAGGATTAAGATAGGTAAGAGGACAGTAAAATGGCAGAAGCACCGCTCCCTTATCTTAGGTATCTTCTTTGTCAAATCTTATGAAACCTCAAAGCTTGGCTCTTTTATGGGAGCGTGAGGCTGCTCCCTTAAGCATCCTTAGCTCCTTCGCACAGTTTCATGGAGATTTCCCCACTCTGGCTGATGCTCAACTGTTCCCTTCAGGAATCCTGACGGGGATCAAAAACCCTGGTGCTACACCAGAAAAAATCACAAAGTGCAATGGGACTTCTGTGACATTTCACCCTGCTCAGGAACAGGTAGAGTAACGAATTAGAAGTGAGCTGTTTGGCAGCACATAGGTGGTCTGGATGAGCAGGTCACCACCTGTTACTTAAGTCCTCCTGTCTGATACTATCTTTACATTACCTAGCTGCTGTTTCTTCCAACACAGCTAAGGAGCACCCACGGCCAACAGACAGCCTCATAGACCCACCTGGAACAAATGAAACATTTAAAACATGTGGACAACCAGAAAGTCAAAGGGCACTCAAGAGGATCTACGGTGGAGCTAAGACTACAGCGGGCAAACATCCCTGGATGGTTTCTCTGCAGATAAAGACTTCAAGAAGAAACATGCACGTCTGTGGTGGAGTGCTAATTAAATCATGCTGGGTCCTGACTGCTGGACACTGTATCGAGTAGGTGCCTGTCCTATGCCCAGGGTAGATAAACATAAAAAAAACAGGGTGGCAGCCTGGAATTCAAATAATTTACAATCCAAATTATTTCTGGGAATCAAACTGAAAGGAAAACATATACATGAAAAAATGAACATGCACATGAAAATATACACATACATGAAAAAAATGGTGCTTGCTGGAATTACAAATTAAACTTAAACCCCACTCACCTAAAATGAGCTACGCTAAGTGTGTGAGAGAAAAACAGGAGCACTATAAGAAGGTTTTACAATATATAAAAGAAGGGATCCATGAAAACCTCAGGGGATATTGGAATACCATGAGCAACATCACAAATTGTATCATAATTAAGATCTCCAGAACAGCCCAAACATGCTTTTTCCTTCCAACTGTTTATGTGCCAGCTAGCTCAGAATATGACATTTCCTTGAGCATTTTTGTTGAAGAGGTTGGAAGCCACTAGCCTTGGAAATTGGTAAATTACACTCTAGAGATCCTTCCAGCACAGATGATTTTAAGTATGCTCAGACAATGGCAAGCGATTGTAATCCCATGGCTCCATGAGTTACCACTCATCATCACAGCCACAGTAATAGGCTATTTGCACGTTGCTACTCTGCCCCAAAATAAAAAATAAAAATAATAAAAAAATAAAAAAGCATGTTCATGCAGCTTTAACTCATTTTATCTCATGATTGCAGCAAATTAAGAGCACGTGTATTGTCCAACACCAGAGATTTCCTGACTAAGCCCTCTTATAACAATCTTAGGAAGTCTTCTCATCATGCTCTACAACTGGAAGCAATATCTTGACTTCCAGTGTTTTTCACCACTGATAGGCAAGCTCTGTAATGTCTGCACCACCATAATAGATAATGTAATTTACTGTACTCTTTTTGCAGACAACCAGCAGAAAATCTCCAAGTTGCCCTTGGAAAGCAAGACCTCAAGAAGAGAGAACATCAAGAGCAAATATTTGATGTGGAGAAGATCATCGTACATCACAAATACAGAGAGAAGGATGGGGTCCCACACAACGATATTGGTAAAACCCTTTTATTAAATGTGGCTCGACTCTAAAATCAGTTGTCTGCAGTGCCCCTCTACAACTGAAGTCAGTATAAAATTCCTCTTTGAGAATATATTCTGGAAAGAATGATGTCAAATTATGGTTTACACCCATGTGAATCTTTGGGATGTGAATCACGATGGGCAGGCAGAAGTCACTGTGTGGGGGGGAGTGAAAAAAATAGGGACAGGTCCAGCATGTAGTGCAAACTGTGTGTCAGGTATATGTCACCTTGCATGGGGTCGTGGCACAGACTGATAATGATGACTAGGGATTAAAATCAGTTACATATACTTTTTGTGGTTGTTTATCTTGTCTCCAGCATTACTTAAGTTGAAGCCAGTTGATGGTCACTGTGCCGTGGAAACAAAGTATGTGAAAACAGTGTGTCTGCCTAACTTCTTCTTTCCTGTTGGGACTGACTGCTTCATTTCAGGATGGGGCGAAACAGAGACAGGTATGTGAGCCCACGAGGGCTGGCTGCATTTTGGTCAGTACTTCCCTGGCAAGGTGCGCTGGCACTTTCGGTGGCAATTGCTAGTCCCAAATACAGGTCTAGGCACAGAGTGAAACCAAGATGTGGAATTAAAACCTAAGGACAGCAAAACCCTCCTGTGGAAATTACTCATTAGCACAAATCTCCAACTGCTAGACGAACCAAACTTTTCAGAGCGTTCCAAAAAAATCCCCAGTGGTTTTTTTTGTTTGTTTGCCATCTGACACAGCACGTCATGGTTTCATCTGGAGCCAGCCACAGAAACAAGAATGTATCAAGAGAGAGGCTATTGTACAGTTAGTGTGTTTCAAGACAGGACCAAGACAGACTGGAACTTTCACGTGGTTTTCCAGCCCATTGGGTCAGATAAAGCTTTTCAGAAGCAGCATCTGGATCTTCAGATGTGCTGAAAAATAATTAAAAAAAAAAAAAAAATCCAAAGCTTTTCAAGTTCAACCAGCTCTATCCAAAACCTTTCTTGCCCACAGTAAATCCTGAGGGGAGAAATTACTATGCTTAAAAAAAGATAATGGCAATTTTCTGAAAAATGCATTTTCTCATGTTCTGATTGATGTGTTGCTGTAAAGCAGCAGAAGGAAGACGTGTCACTGAGGCTGCAGTAGGTGTCCTAGTGCTTTGTGACTGATACAGCCTGATATGATACATAGGACCAAATTCTCCCTTCTGATGTAACTCTCATTGAAGTCCACAAGAGACAAGCATATACACTTGATCAGAATGCACCAACAGAATTTAATGGACATTTTTTAAAAGTTCCAAATAAAAAATCTCTCTTAAAAAGGGTATGGGGAATTTTATTATTATTATTTTTTTCCTACAAAGAATATCAAGTACCCTGTACGTGTTCAAACTAGATGGCTCCTTCTCTGAGCAGAGCTATTATTAGCATTTCAGGAAATCACTGCAGAAATAGAATATTTCCTGAATCTCAAGCAGAACCAAACTTATAAACCACCTTTAATTATCTACAGATGTAGTGCTTTGAAACTCTGGCTATTGCCTTTAGATGTCAAGTTATGTCTTTAGATTCACTATAATTAATCATTACCTTTAAATATTGCATGATTTTCAGTTTTCATCTGTTTCATTAGCCCACGTGTTACAACATCTAATGGCACCAGTCTGAGAAATGCTGAGCAGCCCTAAGTCCCGTTGGGACCAGTGGGAGCTGCAGCCCACCAGCACCTTTGAAAAGCAGGATAGCACTGACACATGTAGAGCTGATCTGAGCCAAATCCTGAATACCTGACTTTGCTTTTGTTCAGGCAACAGTTCAGTGTCCTGAGTGAAGCTTCTAGGCTCAAACTCTAACCTTTATCAATTCAGACAGATACTTCTTTTCTTCCCAGGCTAGACCATGCACCCCTCCCCGCTCTTACCCCTTCCCATCCAAATGGCAAGCAAGCTTGTATTTTGAACAAAGTCAACATGTAACAGGACTGGGAGGAATGTGACTCCATTTTTTTGGTGCACATCCTGTAGATGAAGTATCCCGTCAGCTGTTAGATGCCAACGTCAAGCTGATTTCACAGAAGCAATGCAATTCACCCAGAGCATATGATCAGATACTGGATGAAAGCATGTTTTGTGCAGGAAATCTTCGGAGACCCAGAGCTGATTCTTGTCAGGTCGGTTGCTTTTTCTGTATTTGAACACTAATTTTTTGTGTAAATAGTCAGGCTGTGCAGAGTAATAGCTTTGGCAGGGTATTGCATATGTATCTGTTTCTCCCATCAGTGTATTAGTTCAACAGCCATCGTCTTTCTTCAGTACAGTTTGAGATGTATATCCCTAGAGCTAATGTCTTCACTGTCAGCCACAGGCAGATCTAGCCTGGGAAGGTTGGCTTCTGAGGCACTGTGTCATAATAACTTGAAAACTCGCCTTTTTTCTCTCAGTTCTATTACAGCGACTACCATGAGGAACAGTTCTAATCTGATCTTCATTATCAGAGCTAATACTTACAGGAGAAGTCAGGACTAATTTTTCTTTACAGCTAGTGCAAATGTGAAGCCAGTTCATATTTATACTATTGTAAGTCTGGGGAGGAGTTTAAGCAATGCTTCCTGTGGTGAAAACTACCTCTGTAAGCATATTTAGCAATAGAAATCACCGATAAAACTAAAAATGAGACCAACTAGCTCAGAATAATTTTTGTTGTTGTTGTTGTTTGAGAGGATCAGTGGCAGGGGGACAGTGAAGGAATCACATCTTTATCTTTCTGAGTTCAGGCTCTGAATGCCTGGTACTTTCATGCCTGGGAAACTTCATTTGACTTTGTCAGATATACATCATAGACTTAAACAGAAACTTACATCTAAAAAAACTCTGGTATCATTTGACCTGGTTCCAGAACTGCAAGCCTACTCAGGAACTGAGCAGCACCTGATCCAGCTTCAAGGTCTTTTGACGAGAGAAGGGAATTCTTATATTGGTCAGTGTTTTGCGTCATGTTTTGAGCTCATTTTGTATGCTTTTTCTCATTAGGGAGACTCTGGAGGCCCTCTAACTTGTGTAGAAAATGGCTCCTACTATGTATATGGCCTTGTGAGCTGGGGTGATCAATGCGGGTTAAAAAACAAGCCAGGAGTTTATACCCAGGTGACAACATTTCTCAGTTGGATTAAATCCAAAATTCGGTCAGAGTCAAGATCACTTCAGTAAGAGACAGCTCTGGAATGGCAAAAGGTATTAAATCCTGTTGAAAAAATGGGTCTAAATCTATTGGATAATTCTTGAGTTTTTGCAAGTTTTGCAAGTAGAATTATACATTTTTTTTGCCCAATGATTCTGTAACCATATACAGAAATTTGGAAAACAGGGGACTGGTATTAAATCAGGATATAAAAAATAGACGTCTGCAAGTGAATAATCAATTCCTAAAAATAGTAATGTCTCTTATCTGAATTCCAGGGTTTACAACCTTCTCTAGGCACATACTTAATCTATCAATAGCTACCCCTCTTAGTTTGTAATGAACTAATTTTGATTTTTTGTTATTGGAAGATTTGAAATAGATTGAATAACTAAATGTGATCTGAATACATCCTGTTAATGAAGAACAAATTCTCTGTTGTCCACTAAAAGACATGCCCTTGGTTAGTCAATAACTTCGCTTCCACTGGCCATTGTCTTATTCATCTCTTAAGCCACCTAAATCAGGTCTTTATATTCTCTTAGGTCATTGGCACCAATAATCCAATAAGATGAAAAACTCCAAAGGTTAGAAGTATGAATAAATCTGACCAATCTGCTTCCGATACAAATAGTTTTATATTCTACCAATCAGGTTCATATTCATCTGTAGTACAAAGCTGAGCCTGCCAGTCATCTAGTATTAATTTCATTTACAGCTTTAAATAAATATCA
Source organism: Anseranas semipalmata (assembly GCA_013399115.1). Lineage (NCBI taxonomy): Eukaryota > Metazoa > Chordata > Aves > Anseriformes > Anseranatidae > Anseranas > Anseranas semipalmata. Next base: position 1,899,086 of record VXAA01001151.1, on the reverse strand, counting down.
GCCTCTGTAATTCATACAATGATAAATCACAAAGTATTCACACAAAAATTAGAAAGATCACTTATAAATTGCAATGTCTAGCTTGCCTTTTAAAACAAAAAATTCTTAGATGCCATCTATTGTGCTTTCCAGAAAAATAGAAAAGCTACAAGATTTGCAGGATAAGATGAAAATTTATGTGTTATGTCATGTTTCTTTTTACTTATACAGCTGCATTTTCCTTCTCTTGACTTGCAGAATTTCTGAAGCATCAGGGTTGACTGCAACCTGCTGAGATCCTTCTGTCCCCAGTTGGTCCTGTAATAAGATCAAACAAGTAAATTGTGAGGACAGCCAATAGACAGGAGAGAGCTTTAACTATTATTCTGTAAATATATTTACAAATTAAAAATTACCTCAACTGAAAACAACTGGACAAAATCTGAATTACTGCTCTGTACTGAGGAAATCTCTGCCATAAAAAAGTGTGGATAACAGACCTGTTCATGTAAGTTAAATGATACACATATCTAAGGACAGAATGTGCTCAAGGCCTAATTTCTAAACTGAGCCCTAAATAATGAGCAAACTAGCAAACACCTGAGTTCCAAGTGGATCGCACACCTGTAGATTTCCCTGGGACCATCAGATCATTACCACATGTAGGGCTTAAGAAGATACTGTCTGCAGTCTCCATTGCCTGCATTACTCAACCATAGTTATAATTTATTTCCTGAGTAGCTTTTCAGGTGGGAATGTAAATCATGGATATGTCCTGTTTCTCTTGTGTTGGCTTATTGTTTGACTTGTTGCCAAAGTTAAAACTTAAATGAAACAAGTATTTAAAGTGTAGAGCTTCTCTTTTATTGTAACGTAATGCTTCCTAACTGTAAGGGCTACACGATCCCTGTATAGACTTTTTATGCTCTTATGCTGGGAAATTGCAGACTGGGAGCCATCCTGTGGAGGTGAGGGAGAAGGAAAACCTGGAAAAAAACAGTTCGTAATTTCTTGCTTCTTGGGATGTACAGGGGTGAAGGGAGGCTGGAGCATTCCCTCTTTGCAAAAAGCCTCCCACAGTACACATTATGTTCTTAGGAGTTCACACTGAGCTTGTCAATACAGCTGCCAGTGGAGATTACAGAATAACAAGGATGTGTCTTGCTGAAATTAGGAAAAGAGAAGGGGAGTTGTACAGGGAGTCCCATCCACCTGCACTTCAGCTCTCTGTGGATATACCAGGACACTTAGAGATCTGACAACATCCAAAGTTAAGGGAAACATATCCTGTAGTATAAGTAAATCCTATCCTGTGGCACTTCCTAGTCCCTGCTGGAATTCCTCAGCCATGACATAGCTGAATTCCCTCGCAAGGTTCCTTCAAATTAAGGTGTACACAAAGCTTGATGACAGAAGTATATATATTTTGTTAAATAATGGAGAGAACTGTAATATCCAGGGAGCATTCAAAAGCATTAAACAGTATGTGTGCCTGCCTGACTTCTAGAGAGCAGAGCTCTTGCGATTTGTGAGAAGAATGGTTTACTTACAACTTGAGGTCCATACTGAGCAGAAGCAGCTTGCATTCCCATTTCCCGAAGGTATGCCAGCTCAGCAGCTCTTCTTGCCATTTCGACTTTGTAAGAACCTGGGGGAGTCCAGCCAATGCCTCTGAGCCAGTTCAAGTCAGACTTGTATTTTACCTATGAGAACGAAACATATACTAGTGTGTATTATTGTGTTTGACTCAAATCAAACCACATGCCCTGGGTTTTCAAAAGAGAGCATATAAAGAGCAACAGGGTCAATAATAAACAAATTGCTTGTTCTCCACAAACAGACGTAATGATTTTGTTGATAGATGAGGTCTGTGAAGCCCATTGCCACAGACAGCTCCTAGCACCTGAAATGACAGTGCCACTCAGCTATACTTACGTCGCTCTGCAGCTTATAGGCCTGCTTTGCATGCTTCACATTTAGCTGCTCAGGATCACAAGTGTATTCGTGCAAGGGCTGCTTGTAGTTAACATTGCTGGCAAGCTGCTGGCTTCTCTTAGCATGGAGGAACCCTGGCTGGTTAAGGTGACTCTGGAACTGTGCCCTGTTTTGGGCATATCCACTTCTGTATTGGTTGTCACTCTGGAGTTTCCCCACTCTGAGGACATGCCTGATTTTGGGATCATCATTTGCACTGAGGAATCCAATCTGCTGGCCTCTGCCTCTCAGAAAGGCTTCTCTGTATTTGTACTGCAGGAGATACAAAGGAAAATTTCATTTTCATATTCAGATCACCTTCAAATTCCATTATGAAATAACTTATCCTCCCCTAGATATCAATAATGCTTCCTGTAGTGCTCAGAGACCAAGGGTTTGTTTGATATCAAACCGTATCTGCTAATCTAACATGCCACTCTAGGAGAATGGCCTTTGTGCTCATTTTTAAAGGAGTGGAATGGCTTAGGGAGCCCAAAGTAATCATCTCTCAAAAGCAACCAGAGGTGGTCTTATCATGCACCCCCAAAAAAAACAGCTCAAGCAATGAAGCTCTTCCATCTTCAGCTTTCTTGCTGAGGTCTTCTGTGTTCAAAGGTGACCGGCTTTATTCTAGCCTACGCTTGACTATTCATAGCCTGATACCCAGTTCATTTAACTACAACATAATATACTTCCTTCCCAAGAACAGCTACTTGAAAGGAAACAGAGCAGCCTGGTATTGGACATTATTAATGGGAGCCTTTAGCTGGAAATCTTTGCACTTAACTGGCATTTGGTTTCGTTGGTCACCAATTTTTGCAAACCAGAACAAGGTTCTCTTATGTCAGAATTCAACCACTTTTACAGGGTGGGGATGGCATGGGAATAGGGTTGGGAAGCGTTTGAAATAGAACAATTCTTACATCACTAGCAATCTCTCTTGAAGCCTTTGCTGTCTGGAATGGAATGGCGTCAATCCTAAAATCATAGCCGGATGCCCTTGTCTGTTCCCAAGATGTTTTATACACTTTCTGTGTTGAAAAGAAAAGAACAGAACAGTCATTTCCCCCTGCAGTGTCTTAAACGTAGTCCCATAACTGCAATAATAAATGTTTTATCCTACTGGGCTTATTTGTATCAAAAGTCATCAGTGCCATCTCCAAGGTTTTGATCCAGTTCTATATAACTGCAGCTTCTTTTCTATTCCTCATAATGATAAAATGTCTCATCTGAAAAATGCCACCAGGGTTTCCTTTTGTACTTGAATGTGGTTGTTTTTGATTTGATTTAATTTCTATTAGAAACTGTGGTGCATCAGTCACATCAATATTGCATTGATATTGCCCTTATTCTCTCTTTTGATGCATCCACTCGCAGTGTCTTGGGCTTCATGGCATCATAATTTCAATGCCAGTTATTTCAAGCTTTTCTAATGATCCCTGTCTCTATTCCACAGCCACATGTGGCTTCATTAACTCATCTGGAATAACAGCCAGTTCTAACATATTTAATGTGACTTTATGGATGTGAAATACATTTACATCCTGAAGAGAAATTTCTCTAGATTTGTTTTTTCTTCCCTTCGTAGCATTCTTACAACAGCTTCCAGTCTGTACATCCTGCTACCCAGCCGTTGTACCTTAGCAGACTCTTCTGGCTGTCCCTTTCTGATTTTATTGATTTGCTTTCTGTAACACTTTGATTCATCCTTTCTAGGGTTTGTGACTATATGAAAACCACCACAAAATCCACTTCATATTTCAAAAGATATTCTTGTGTTTCACTGATGGATTTAGTGCCAGGTGGTGCTTAGTTTGAAGATAAACTGATATGCCAGAAGTCCTGCAAGAATCGGTAGACAGCCTGGGTAGAACCAACACAAACATTACTGTGTGCTTTGTTAATAGGTCTAGGGCAGACCTTTCATTTGAGTGCAATCATCTCTTTGCCACGTTACTTTTTTGCTCTGTCACTTTAAAGATTGTAAATCCTATTTCTTTCTTTTACCTATAGAGGACCTACCACCAAACAAGGAACTCAAAGCTTTTTTCAAACTAAGGTCACTCTGACCCTGCAGCTAATGATGACAACAGTTTAATTACAGAACAGTATATTAGGGATAGACTGAATGCCTCTGTCTGGGGTAATGTGGAAACAAAATCCCTTTAAACCAATTCCACTCACTGATTCAGTTGCATCCATGTTGATGACAACTGTGCCTAAGGGATCAGTTCAACACAAAGCATTGCAACTTCATGAAGACATATTATATAGTCAAGGAAAGATAACGATTCTCTCCTCCCCAACCCAAATGCAAGCAAAAAGATTTAAATTTGTAACTAACCATACCTAGACTGTAGGACTGAAATGCTTAATAATAGCTTCCTGCCCTAGGAAGCAGAACCAATTCTCAAAAGAAAAAAAATCAACAAACTTATCCCGATCCCTCCATCCCAGGCCTGGAAACATGTTGCTGTCCGCAAGCTCTGGCTTTTTCAGTTTGTGTCAGGCTCAAAGAACCTGGCTTCTGTACTTTCATGACAGTTTTTCATCCCCAAGCAAATTAATTTTCTTTAATGACCACTACCAAGTCATTTCCTCAGAGTAAAAGCCTCTGTTACTTACATCGCTGATGTGAAGTGCGTTCTGGCGGGCTCGGATAAAATCTGGATGATCAGGAGGCAGGGTATACCTGTGCCTGGCTTCAGAGTCTCCAGCCTTGTACAGCCTCTGTGGAGTCAAAAGTCACTGAATGCATCTGATACTGGAATTGAGGTCAATTCTTTAATGCATTATAGCACAACAAAAGTTAAGATCATCTATAGTAAAAAGAAACCTACATCACTGCACTGGAGGTAGCTATTTTTAGCATGAATCAAATCTGGAGAGTCAACCACAGAAGTGAACTTCAAACTTTCTGGCTTCTGACGGTACTTTGTCTGGAGGGTGCAACAAAAACAAACAACAAAAAAAAACACAGGATGTTTGTTAGACAGTGATACATCATGATGCCAAGTGTGTGATAATTGTAGTAAAACACAAAAAACACCTTCCTGAAGCTATACTAATAAAAACATACTGCTGTGCTTTAGTCTCGGTTGCTCTTTCAGCTAGCGAACAAGGATGCCACTGTCTCATTGCTGTAGGGTAACAAACTTTTTTTTTTTCCCCTTTTTGGTGCAAGAGGGATTTTGCACTGAATATTCACATGCAAAATCTTTTGAACACTACATTTTTGATAGCTCATAATTCTTCTCCATTAATACATGACACTGAGCAAGCTAATGCCCCCTCAGTGTGACTATCAATGCTGTACCTTTCTATATCACTTCCATAAGCACCTGCTTAGAATTTCATAATAGAATTTACTGTATTTATTTATTGCTACACGTTTTGTTTATACCCTTGCGTTTCATTTGGAATGGAAAATATTCAGCAGGTGTCACACAGTGGACTTGCATCTCCTGTACTGCTTCTTGGTAACTTACACCTTGTATAAACAGGCTCCCACATCAAAAGGAAATGATAAGCTACATTCGTAAGTGTCATGTAACGAGGAGCCTTGATGGTAAACAATTCCTACAGACGTGCTATCCCATGAAAGATTTATCAGTTACCTCACTGATGAGCTCTCCAGCCTTCTTTACACTTTCTATCTGCGGAGATCTCAGAGCCATCCAACCAACTCCTTTCATGAAGTTCAGGTCTGATTTATAGCGATGCTGTTAAAAATGAAAATCGTTAGCTATCAGTTTTGTATCCACAGCTATTAAGGTTTTTTAAAAAGACTCCCTGATTCATATTAACATTTTGAGGTTTTTCATTTGCCATGCACATATCAGATCGTAAAGCCAAACTGTTTGCATTTGTTCATTCCACCAGGAATTAAATAATGTATCATATGCAAGTTACAAGAGAAGGCCCCACAAGTGAATTAGTATGACTCAAAGCAGTAAGTAATAACCTGTTTGTACTGGGCGTAAAAGAAACCCTTTTGAAATAATTTTCTGAGGTGAGTTCAAGTCAGGAATACTAATTATTTTATCTGGTGCAGGCTTCCTCATTAACCCCATTTCTTAGAGGAGACTTAAGACTACTTCTTTACTCACATTAAAGGATTCCTCTACCTCCTGATCCAGTAAGGAAAATGAGACAGACCCAATAAAAAGTGAGAACCAGTAAAGTACCCCCAGTCCCGACAATTCTGACTTCTCCTTCAGCCTGATAGTGGCCCATTGTATGACTCTAATCCAATCACCCATTTTTTCAGGTTTTTTTCTGCTATACACAAAAGGGGACAGCAATCAGCTAGCTCAAACAGGTGCTGTACATTGTCCCTACTAGACAGTGAGGGGATTGGACAAGACCACCTTGACCCTTTCTCTGTGGTGTCTATAGGCAAAGAGCCAAGTTCCAAGGTCCTTATTCATCTCCTATCTTGACCCTTGTTAGGCAAGCTCTAAGCTACATGCTATTAGGGTCTAAGGACTAAGTGCTTGGAAATTACACTTTCCTAAAATATAAACCACCATCACAGATCAGTAAACAGCAAAATATCCTGCCTACCTGGATCTAACTAACCTGTACATCATCAGTTACCCATTACAGCAGAAGGCAGGAATGGGATTTGGAAAGGCAAAGAATTGCATCTAGCAATAGCTTCCATACCATCCTGAGAATATCTCCAAAAATTTGCTTAGTGAATTCAACCTCACTGCTCCCTGAGACAGCTTGCATACTCTGAAAGATAAGAGCTCTTTGTCTACTAGCAGCAGCATAGCTGTGAGGACTAGTCATCAGCTAGGAGGCAGCAACTGGTGGGCTCTATTGAGTAGTATACCAGGAAAAAGAAAGTTTAACCTATCAAGTAGTGCTGATCTGGACAGCAGGGTGACAGGACCAGTAAATTTGGAAAGGGAATATGTAGACAGATTTCTGTGACTTCACAGAGAAAGTACATATGGCATTGTTGAATGGCCTGAGCAGGTGTATTAGATTTCCCTCAGGGAATAGCCTAACATGCAGTTATTAATTTTAGCCACATCTAATTATATATGTGTGTTTGTGTACATTACATATAAGTAATATAATACATGTACATACAAAACCAAGTGCTATGAAATATTTCTGGCAGGTTGCTAGCAAAGGCATTGACAAAGTGTTCTCCCCAATGAAAACACTCTCAGGTGTCTGTTGTGCTTATCTGAAACTGGAACCAAGATTCTCTCACTCATTCCTAAGCCCTGCACAGCTTTTGACTGGCTTATTTTGCTGCCCTCCACTGGGATACCTCAGTTTCCTGGGGTAACACTTCTTTATTTCCATCTGACAAAGAAAAAAAGACAATTGGATATCATAATAGTAAAATCCAACTGGGATCCTTCAGCTGGATCATTTGCTCTCACTTGAAGACAAAAGTTAAAGAGGGTTCTTTCAAGATGTCTTTTCTGGCAATGAAGAGTATTTTTGGGATACCAGATAGCAAGTACGCTGAGTAAGAAAGGATACAAGCTCTCCAATGCTTTGATTGCCATTTTGACTTTTGTAGCTGGAACACCTGGAAATATTTGCTCATCAGATCTGACAAAGTCCAAGAAATATCCTATCACTTTGTCTCTCAATAAAATCCTGAGCTGAGGAATGATGAGCTCTCTGAAAACCTATAAAGAGTTAGCAGCACTTCCTGAACAACCTTTTGCACTTCCTTGCTGGATCATTCAGTCTCTTTTCTAACACAACAACAACAACAAAAATAGCTTCCTGGTACAGAGCAGCTAAGGAAAGATGACACTAGAACCTAAATTGTTAAAATACAGCTACCTGCATCCATGCAGCCTTATACATGAACTGAATATCTACACCTGTTTGAAAGCACATATGGCTAATAGCTTGTCCCTGAACAAAGGTACATATGCTGAGGCAAAGTGAGCATGAATGTTGCCCATCCTGAGATTCCATCTTTTCTGTCAAAGTTTGTCTGAATCTACATTTGCAAGAGCAATTTCTGCAAACACATCTGGGTAACTGGTTGGTTGATATTACCAGCTCTGTCTGCAAAATGACCTTCTAATATCATATCTCAAATCAACCTCTGAGCATTTAATTTCTTGCACAAAGAATTCTGCATATAGAGCAGTGGCTGTCAAACATCTGGCTGGCTGGGATTCAGAATGCCGAGAGATGAGAGATGTTTTTTTATATCCCTCAGCTAAATGGCATGGACTACAATGGTTTTCTGTCAGGTTCATAACATGAGAACCTCTGATTCACATATATTCCATATGTGTAGAACAATCAGATATCTTGCTGCTACACACACATAAGTTTACAAACATTCTTTCTAAAAACACTGCCCAATGTCAGCATACAATTTGTGCCAGTCATTCAAAGCTTTGTTATTGCTAAATTCAGTTTGCTATTAACAGAAGGGAAGTCTTTACCTCACTCTGTAGCATGTGGGCTTTTTTGGCCCATTTCATCTTCATATCTTCTGGGACTGCTGTGAATTCATGGAGTCTCTTTCTGTAATCTTGATCACTTGCTAAGGCCTGGGCTTTCCTTGCGTGGACAAGATTCACCATGTCCATGGGCAGATGGTACTGAGACCACACTCCTTGGGATCCTTTCTTATACTCCTGTTCACTCTGTAATTTGGCAGCATGCAAGCAATGCAGCAACCTTGTATCATCCAGAACACTTCTGGCACCAATGTGCTTTCCTCTCTCCATCACAAAGTTGTGTTTATACTGGTACTAAAAATAAAAAAGGGTAAAAGTGAAAAAGTGCCAAATTCAGACTGGCTGCTCTAGCTAATTAACTTAGGATAAGACACTGAAACATCTATGCTGACTGGAAGAACAGCCAGAGTATGCAGTGGTAAGAAGTAATTGTTTGAATCTCTCATTGCTCTCAAATTTAAATACCACAGTAGTTGCAACATTTAAGTTAAGCACAATTCAATACATGCTCTGAATATCCTCAAAGCATTGGTCATGTTTAACCTCAGATCATGCACTTTTATTATCTCTCATAGTTATAATCCCATCATTAGGAATGAGAATGTAAAAGAAACAAAAGAAAGAAGAAAAAAAATCTGTACAGAGAAACATCATGCACTTTGTCGCCTTCAGATTTGCAAATGCCACCCAGCTATTTTAAAGAGTAAATTCAGTCTTCCCGGATCAATAACTATGTTGAGAAGCCTAAGATGGTGGTCTGAACACAAGAATAAGCACCAGCAACCCCTCGTTCTCATCTTAGCTGGGCCTATAACTCTCCCTATGATCTTGCATTTATCCTCTCTGTGAAATAGTGATGATGATGATAATGATTATTTATACAGCATCAACAGGGTGCTTGGAACTTTAAAGGGAAGGCCTGGGCCCTGAAGAGTTCATAATGTAGTTGAAATGGGATAATAACACTTATCTACCACACAAGAGAGTTGTGGGGATTAAATTACAGTTGCTAATGTTTATAAAGTGCTTCGAAGATGAAGGGCCAAATTCAGATCTGTTGTAAGTGGATGTAATTCTATTATGGATTTGTACCCTTTAGAGCAGATCTGAAGCTGTAACCAAAAGCACTCTGCAAAATATAGTTAAGTATACATTACAGCTAGATATAGTTGCTTCATAAAACAAATGCACATGAAATAGATTCATATTTTATCATATTAGAGATAAAATATGCAACTAAATACTACACAAAAGAAATGCTTTCTTTAATTAATTTTAGCTTAATTGTCAGTTTTTTCTTGTTAAATTTCTTGCGAGGAAGAGATGAACTTGGGCTTTCTGAGAAATGGATACCACCATGTCTGAGTGTTTTCCAAACAACAACCCAAATGAGAGTATATTTTTAGGGGTAAGAAGATTTGTTCCCTCTGTTTCAGAGACTAAGGGAACACATATGTACAGGAGCATTCACTGATTGTCACTTCCTAACCAGACAGTCAGCTCCTGATCTACAGAGATTCAATGAATACTTCTGACTTCATTTCGATTCAGGAGCCCTAAGCACTTCCAAAAGTCAGTTCAAAGAAGGGTGGACAGAATTAGTGGGTACTTTATAATATGAGAAGCTAAAAGCCTGGAGAGGGGCAGAATCTCTCTGATTTATCTGTCTGCAAATACTTTAATTCACCAGCTATTTCCCACTGGAAGATGTTTAACCGAGCTTGGTTCCCGATTAGCAGCGATTCTTCCTCTTTTTTTTTTCCTTTTTCTTTTTTTTTCTTTTTCTTTTTTTTTTTTTTTTAAATTCACACAAAGAATCTCATTCATAAGTAATATATTCTGTCTCACACTTGTCTCACATGGTTATGGAGTTGCTTTAATTCAGTAAAATCTGCTTTAGACATTGTTTTACATGAAGTTAACAGAAATTAGGCAAGATGGAAGGTTGAATCATTCAACTCACATCACTGGCAATTTCTCTGGAGGCCCTCGCAGTCTGGAAAGGGAGTGCTTCCGTTGTCAGCTTGTAGCCTTGAGCACGTAGATTATGCCAAGATTCCCTGTATTTTGCCTAAAGTAGGAAAGGCACATGTAGATTGCTCTTTCACTTGTAAATGCACAAAGGAACAAACAAAGAAACCCTCTTTCATTTGTTATTCTGAGTTACAGTCTCATTCCTCATAATCAAAGGATTTTTTTTTTTTAATTATCTTGAGGAAATCCTACTAACTCAGACATGAGAGTAGATTTAATTTACAACCGTATGTATGCTAATGGAGATAAATATCATAATCAAATCAGGGAAAGCATAAATAGATCAGATCTAGAAAGTCCTCTACTTATCCATCTTCCTTGCCATTGCACAGTTCATCCTCAAACTCATATAAGAAATACAAAACCCTCTTACATCACTGAGGTTGGCCGCATTTATTCTTGCCCGTGTAAACTCAGGGAGACCCAGTGTTGGTGTATAGTGATGCTGACTGTCCTCTCCTGCTGCTTTATAAAGGCGCTAGAAAAGAGATCAAAAAAAGATGATTGCAATTAATTTTCCCTAACGTTTCAATAATGTAATAGCAGTGCTTAAGTTGTTTATGATTATGACAATTGTAATCAGCCACCAAAAAACAGCTAAGAATATAACAATACTATTGCATGTTTTTGGTTTTGTTTTTCTAGGCATGAAAAAAAAAAAAAAAGCAACTTTTAAATCAATTTTTATACATATATCATAATGCCAACCCACTGCGGTGGGCCAAAATTTGATCTAAGAACATTAATGGCACCTGGAATGTGTGTTATTTAAAAGGGCTGGCATTTCTGTTAGACTGGCCATATTTTCTAGCTTGGATTTTTTCCTCATGTTATTACAGACAATTTTGATAGTTTACCTGTGGGTTTTCTCTTGTTTTTCAAAAATTAGAAAAAGGATTCTTTTTCAAGAGGCCTCAAAAGTGGACCACATTATGCAATTGATCTCCCTCAAGAACAGCCCCCCAGAAATGATCTTTTGAGGCTTTGTTTCTTTTAAAAACACCTGATAACCGGGCATGTGGGCATATGGGCACTATTCAAGCTTTTTAAAAAGAGACTGAATTGAAAAATGGGATTAAATGTTTGTCTGGAAATGTGATCTAACTGTGCAAAAGCAGAATTCAGTGATGTTTGCTTTCTTTTTGATGCATTTTCTTTCAGAACAGGGTTGTCTCTTTCCCACTCCTCCATCCCTCTCTCTCTGCATTTTGAAAAGCATATTTTCTGATTCACGTTAGGAAAGCCTACCTCATTAGAAATCATATTGCTGAATTTTGCATGAAGGAGGCCAGGAGAGTCTGTCACCGATGTGTACTTGAAGGAATGTGGCTGCTGACGATATTTACTCTGAGTTCATACACAAAGAAAAATGAACAGAATAACTAAATTGTCTTGTCAGGTAAGGGACTTTTTCCAATAGTAGTGCTCTTGTGATTAAAACTCTACTTTGCAAAGAATATGTATGTATTAACCATTAGACTAATTTACCTTTTGTCACTCTGAATTTGATGAATTCAAGTCTCACAGGGGAAATGAAAAGTAAGAAATAAGGTGTAAAACAAAAACCAAAAAAAAAGTGCTGCTGTGCTGAATACAGTAATGAGGTTGTTTCACCCCTTGGTGTCGTTAACCCTGGCTAGTGGAATTACAGTAAAGGCAATCCAATCCAGAGAAAAGGTGCTGCATAAGCCAGATGACTTTTTTTGTGGGAAAGCTAAGGTTCCACCCAAACTGTGGTCATATGTCAGAATTGTGAACTGCAAGATCACTGCAAGCAGGGATCCATTCATTAGAATGCAACTCTGAAGAATACTCTTATTTTTCCTAATTTCACATCTATGTGAATATGGGCAAAAAAAAAAAATCCATAATTTGAAACTAGTAGAGACTGTAAAAAGAGAACACAACAGAGGAAAATAAAAATCAGTTAAAGACGTGGTTAAAAAAATAGCACATAAAGGCAGCAAATGAAAAAGAGACCAAGACTGCAAAGCAGAAGGCAAGCTGGGGACAGTGTAATGTATTGGGCACTCTGCAGTCTAATTTTGGAGAAACAGTACAAGGTATTTAATAAAGGTAGTAACAGCCTTATTTTTAGTTTAAAAAAAAAAAACAACACACATTTTATATCTAAAATAAATTACATAAAATAACATCCCCCTGGGTTTGAAACAGAGGAGAAAAGATTTGTGAAAACAGTTAGCAAAGTCTGCAAAACCTTGAATTCCATCAGGTTCGCCCATCTGCAGTTAGGACATGATTGGAGTGATCAAACACAAGGGGAGGGAGCCTAGCATTATCCAGTGAGTCACTTTGCCAGCCCAGTCTAATGGAAAGACATCTGGCAAATTCTTGTTTGTAGCGGAGAAATCAAAAACCTCTTTTGTTACCTCACTGATGAGTTCAGAAGCTTTCTTCTTTCCTTCAATCTCTAGCGCCCCTGGAGTAATACATCCAACTCCTCGCATAAAGTTCATGTCAGACCGGTATAAATTCTAAGGAAAACCAAGCAGAAGTAATTACAAGTTTGCATTTGAGATGCTCTATATTTATTCATCCAAAAATACCACCAGAAGGTTATTCAAATAAATCCACTAAAATTAGTACCTACCACAAAGAATTGAGATACTTTACCCTACATTCTTGTGTTTATGTGCATACAGCACTGACAGATCTACAGTACCGATGCAAGATTCTGAAGAGTACTAAATCCCATGAACACTGAATGATATTTGGGTGCCTAACTTCCATTTGTAACCCTGAAAAAACTTTTCCCCAGATATATATATTATATGCAAATGAAATTTGTAAATCAAATCTACAGAGTATTTATTTATAAATTTACACAAAATGAAGGCAGCTTAGAAAAGTGTATGAAAATGTTCAAAAAGAAAAGCTAGTAACTTTTTAATAACTAGAATTGCAGACAAAATACGCTTACTTTTAAACAATTCTGAATGGTCATAATAAAAGTAGAGAACGCTATGGAAAAATACTGCTGAGACAGCATACAGATTCAGTTAAAATATTTTTTAGATCACCAAATCCAGCAGTGACTCATTGTAAATGTTACTTTTTCAAATGTTACCAATAGATTACAAGTAGATACATTACAACAAATATTATTTTGTTTGATGATGATAAGAGTGATGATGAGAAGAAGGGTTGTCTTATTTCCTGCTTCAAAAGAATCGTAAAGACCAAACAACTAGTAAAACACAGATTTGCCTACTTGATGGATATGTGGAAACTGCAACTGCTTACTAAAAGAACTAGCTTTACTTAGTGAGCAGTTTGGTTCAGCCAAACACTTGTAATTGAAATGGACTATGCCTTCATTTTATTCAGCTGGCTAGGAGAATAAAATCAGCTTTTCTTCTATTCTCTCCTGCATATGCCTGTCCAGTGCTAACCTCTGGACTCAAAGGCACTGCAGTGCTGTGTATGGGAAATACCCTTTGTGAATCAGTAGATAAGAGAGGACAACAGTAGACCTCTCTCCTCACCCCTTGCCAGCTATTAGCACCAGCTGGTAAAAGAGGTAAATTCTGCACTCTGAGACATGTTGCTGCCAATCAGCATTTTATTCCCAACTCAGAAGACAGGCATGGAGGGAAATCTGCCTCAGAATCTCTGATTACATGTGTTTTCACTCGAGTTAGGGCAGCACAACTGCAGCTGATGTTAACACTTGTTTGAACACAGTTGCCATCTTTAAGACTGTTGACTGAAAGTGTAGAACTGATGTACAGCGGCATTTTGGGGCCAGACTTGTTTTTAAGATATAGTCCCTCCTGAGGACTCCTGAGGCAACCTAACTTCTTGAAAGCCCTTTGCTCAGGGCTGTGCCTACTGACAGCCTACCCTTGAATTTGTAAGGCATTATCTAGGTAATTCTACTCAAGATTATGTAGTGAGCTAAATTTGTCCTTATGAGAATTTCAGTGTTTTTATCTTGGGCCACAGTTCACAGGTCTCTTACAAATCAGACCTCTAACAATAGGCATTTTTTCTTGTGGAAGTACACATTACTTCCACCCAGGTGCAAACCAACTCAAATACCTGTGGGTAAACAGTTTTCATGGTTAGTAAGACCTTAAAAAGAGTAATTCACCAACAGTGCAATCATCCCCACTTGCAAACACTTATCTGCCCCATCATCAAAGACTACCTTTATCTCTCTGTGTGGTGCAATCACACACATTGCACAACTGCCCAACAAGATAAATGTCTCATTCCTGAATGTAATCAAGACAGAATAGTAATTGTTTATCCCTCAGCTGACATTCAAATACATACCATCAGCTGCCATGATTTGGAACAAAACTATTTTGCATCAGACCCAACAGGGAAATATCGCTGGGATGTATTGCGATTACCTCACTCTGTAGTTTATATGCATTCTTGGCACACCGCAATCTCAAATCATCAGTCAAAGAAGTGTACTGGTGTAGCAGCTGTCTGTATTCTTGTTCACTGACCAAAGACTGGGCTTTCCTGGCATGTACCAAGTTTATCATATCTAGTGGCAGATGGAAGTGAGTCTTTGTATCCTCAAAACCTTGCTTATATTTCACCTATCAAATTAAAAACAGATCACATATATAATTGCAGCATGGTAATCAGAATTCAGATTTTGATCAGAAGAGGCATTATCCATATTTTTTTCCATTTTCCAGCATAAATTATTCTTTTTAAAAACGTATTTCTTAATTTAACTATACCGTGAATAATCAATATGTGTAATTAGAATATATGGCAGCCTATTCTTTGTCAAAATAGGAACCATCTACATTATATTTAATTAAGCTGAGATATTATTTTCATTTTTGTTAAAATTGGACACATGAATGGGCAAAAAATCCATAATTTGAAACTACTAGAGACTGTAAGAAGAGAACACAACAGGTTTTATTAAATCTATAAATTAACAAACTGATAAAAGAATTCTTAATTTACTGCATGTCTAAAAAGCACAACAAAAAGTTGAAGCTATTGCCTGAAGATAAAACACAAACAGCCATGTGTGTATTAGAATTAGTAAAGATCCCTTCTCAAAATATTTGTTGTTGTCTACTGATTTGGCCAGCTTCATTTCAGAGTATTAAATATTATTTTTATGGTTGTTGGTTTTTTTTTTCTTCCACTTCTTGTCTCAGGAAAAGAGTGCTGTAGAAATCTTCAAGATTTTTTTCATATGAAATTTCCTAATCAGATTATGCAAAAATTGAAATGTTCAGGCAGTTCATCCAGTTAATGAAGATTCAGACCTACTGACGATCATCAAATTGACTTAAAGTAACCTCACAGATGACTGAATCCTTCAGACACTTGCTTTACCTCTCTCAGTCTAAGCATGCCATCACAGAAGAAAGAATCCTAGTGTAAACCCACTGAAACCACTCACTGAAATCAAATACTATGATAAGAAGCTAGTCCACAGCTAAGTATGCCTTCCACAAGGAACTAGGCACTGTTAGGAAATCAATTCCAAAATGTCCACATTTTCTTTCTTGTACTTACATCACTCTGCAGCGATGACGCATGAACTGAATGAGCAATACGTATATCACCATCCAGGCCACGTGAACCAACCATCTGTCCTTTCATTTGCTCAAATGCCTCTTTATACTTGTGCTGAAAAGTAAATAGGAAAAAAAATATGAATAGGACTGAAGAGAAACAAGTATTAGAACCGTTAAAATCTGTATAAAAGTTTTTCCTTATTACAGAAGGAGAGCTATGGACAATAAATTCTGGCTGTACTTAATATGATAACAAATCTGAATAAATCTTCATTGGATGCTGGGGAGACTTCATCTGCACAAACACTAAAATACTTTATCTTATGTAAGGAAAAACACACACACACAAAAACAAACAGCAACGAACACTTAAAAATAGTTTGGGTTAGTTACCTGCTATTACACAGGTGGTAGAAGACAAGAACCTGATGCAGGTGCTCAGAATCAACCTGAGGAACCTCTCTCCATTAGCTCTCTAGCAAATTCAGAAAAACTAGTCTCCTATGCTTGAAATTAAATTACATAACTCTACAACCTGCAAAGGACACCCATGACAAACACTGAAGGGTAGAACTTCCTGACTAAGCTTTCTTCTCCAAAGTTTGCCTAGCTGATAGTGGCTGACATCTCCTGAACAATCCCTATCGCTATTAGTAACTGTAGCCCAGTCACTACATTAGGGAGGTTGGTCAGCTTTGCTTTAGCAAAACCACCCTTTGATGGTTCACTTCATCGTGTCTGCACCTCCAAAAGCACAACAACTAACTAAACTGAGGCCGGATGTCTCCCAGCTGTAGAGTTCGCTGGACATGCTGTTTCCATCAAGAGTCACTCAGCAGAGCAGAAACACTCTGGAGTGACCGACAACTCCTACTGGATAACATCAGCAGTAAGTTCACCTACATCACTTATGATTTCACCCGAAGCCTTTGCTGCCTGGAAAGGAATGGCATCTAGTTTCATTTGATATCCACCGTCTTTCATCTTTCCCCAGGACTCCTTATAGTGAATCTAGGAAATACGGAACAAGAGAGAAGCAGTGATGCTGTTCAGAGGGTTGACACTGCAGCATTATTGTTATCCTAGCAACATTTATCAGACTAGTTTTGTTCTATTCTAGCACGGAGGGCTAACATAAATGAAACTATCAATACACAACAGTAATAATCATATCGCAAATGTTCATTCTTATCTTTCTAACTTGAGAAGTTTGGTGAGAAATTCGCTAAGAAATTCAATTTCTGATTTTACTTCAGAAACATACAGACCATAGCTTATACACTGAGGAAAGGAAGAAATTTAGTATGATTTCCAGTGTAGGACAAATGGCAAAGCATTATCAACTTTTTCATTTTCCTTTAAAATATTAAGTCAGATTTATACCTCACTGATATTCATGGAATTTAATTTAGCCTGAAGGATTTCAGGAAGATCTGTTGTTGGTGTATACTGATGCTTTACGCTCTCTCCATGTTCCTTGTACAGTCTCTGCAAATAGAAATGAGTTTCAGTAGCAAGTATTGAATACACTTTCACCAACTAGTTCAGACAAAAATATTTACGAATAGGTTTATGGAAAGCAAAGACTACAGGAAAATGACAACAGCATTAAATATAGGCAACTGTATCAGTCAAAAAGCATTCAAAAAACTTTGAGTGTTTGATGCACCAATTAGAGTATGTGAAAAGTAATTAGCATATAAATCAGTTAATATGAAAGTTCAGAGATCTGAATATTAATTTGATAAGACTTCCAACATATGTGAATAAGGAGAGGGAGAATAAACAGTATTTATTAAGTATATGCAGCTTTGAGAGGCCTACCAGCACTTCTGAAATTCCATAGGAATGTGGGGAGTTGAAGTTCCCCAAACACACCTTTCCAAATTTGTTCATTTTTAGCAGATGACAATTATTTAGCATATGACAATTATCTGTGCAATTACTCCAATCTTTTTCCAGAGCTAGCTGCAAGGGGGGTGGCTCAATAGTCAATGGCAAGAGATAAAAAACTCAGAAGGTGACAGATGCCCCCCTAAAGTAAGTGTCTATGTGGGCTACTCATATCAACGTTTGGAGGAAGAATATAGGGTTGGCTCAGGAGTATCTATCTTTTGGATGTCTACAGACAGATTAGAGGCATTCTATGAGGTTAACTGGAACTTCACCTACAATGGCTAATCAGAGTTCACCTCTCTCAAATTATTTTTCTTTCCTCTCTTAGTTCATTGCATATTGACATTGCAGTTTTCAGACCAATACAGATAGCCACCTTTTTTTTAGCCTTAGATATGACCCATGTCTTGACTGCCCAGCTTGCCTTTCCCAGGCTATTATTTCTGCATGATGAGTTTGAGGCCCTCTAGATTAGAAGGAACCTCTCTCTGTTTCACCCTGCTGCCACTTTCTTTAGCAAGTAGACCCACTTGTAATGCAGCTCCATAAGAGGAAAATTAATGAGAACTCCATGTGTGAAGAAGTAGAGCAGCACACTGATTTTGACTGTGGCTCAGTGGAACAAAATGACTTTTATTTATCCTGCCTGAGATGTAAGCCTTTTGGATCTTATTAATTAAACCAAAGGCATAGACACTATAAGTATTACAATAGCATGTGTTTTACACAAAGTCTTTCATCTTCTTCTTCACTTTAAAAATATCTATTTTCACAATAAAACATCCTCTCATGTTTGAAACTTGTCTTTTTTGAGTGACTTTTGCTTATTATTCACTTCAGTATTATCCCAGTTAAGTCTACAATAGTTTTAAATCGCTCTTCTATTAAAAATAAACATGTTTAAACACGAAACAGCCTCAATTCTTCTCTTTAAGGTTTCCCCTCCTGGATTTCTCTCTCAGGAGGATGACAGTTTGAAATAATTTATTTTTTCTTCCTTGTCATGTTGCCTCACATTTTGTTTCCAAAGAATATGCAGAAACTGAAATTTGAAAGATCTGTTTGAAAAGGAGGAAGAACCCCAAACATGTTCTTCCTCAATGAATCTCAAAAGGCCAACAGTCTCTAAAGGTCAAAGGTCAGTTTTACTCTTAAAATTTACTTCTGGGAAAAAAAAAAAAAAAAAAGGACTGAGAGCCCTTTTTACATGAAATTCCCATTCACTTCAGTGGGATTGCTATGACTTCCCATTCCAAGTTAGAAACATGCTCTTTGTGAGATGCACCACACCAGAACACAGAACTTTCATGGTTCCCAAGGATAATCTCAGAGAAAGAAAGAGAGAGAAAGCCAGTGCTTCAATCAGGTCGTTCAAAGAGGATACCACTCTTATAATCATAATGTATATACATTATAACTTACATCCACAGCCTGGTTATAACTAATTCTAGCCTGGATCATCTCAGGAGTGTCTTTAATACTGGTAAACTTCAAAGCATATGGATGCTGACGGTACTTCTTCTGTTGAGCAGAAAAAGATCAAAGCTGTGAATTTTGTGCTGCTCTTTCATGCTATTTGAAAGAGAAAAATCATAGGTTGCTGGAGATTAGAGTGAATTTGTGAACATAATTATTATTCCTCTTTCCTCATCTTTATGTCCTAGGTACTTTCAGATTAATATTTGTTTCAATTTAACAATAACCTTTTGCCGATTAATATTAAAGTATTTCTCCGTAAATATAAAGAAAACATTTCAAAATCAGATTCTGCCTACTAAAATATTCCAGGACTCAGGATTTTAAAATCTTTTTCACATGGCTTCAAATACAATATGACTGATTATATTTTTTATTTATAGTTCCTTTAAGCAAGAAATGGTATACAATTGTGGTGTGTTAATAATGGCAGCAGTTAAACTTACTGTTTCAAGGTTGAGGTTTCCTCCTAACTTATGTATAGCAAATCTGTGCAGTCATTAACACCGTGTTTAATTGTTGTGGTATAAGGTATTAATTCAGCTTGTTCGAAAGGACCCATAAAAGCTTCTCAGAAATCGTTATATATACGTAATTAAAATGAAAACTGTTTGATGGAAAACTGACACTTTTTCCATATGTTCCAGTTACTAAAATCTTCCCTTCCTGCATGAGTTGTCCTATACCCATCACAACTCTTATCTCTTCTCCAAATGGCGTGTACTAAATTTTCCTGATGCCTGTGATGAACTCCCAAGTCAATAAGCATGCTCATGGCTCTTTTGGAAACTGTTTATATCTCAGTGTTCAAGTTTAAAGGCATATTATCCTCCTTTAATTTGAGCTATGACCAACAGAAGCTTATCGGAGACAACACCATGATTCTTTGGGGACTCAAAATGACAATGCAAAACACATTAAATCTTCTAAAGTATTACAATCTTATAAGGGAGAAATCCCTTAACAATGAGCAATTTTACTGAGTTTCAATGGGGACAAAAGCACCTTACTCTTTGTCCTGTTCAGTTGTAAAGACAAATATTAGTTGACCAGAACATCTCTACAAAAATTTCTGAGAAGTAAGATTGCTTTTTAGCAGTAATACAAGCAATTTACAATTTGTATATAAAAAGAGAAGAGGCTCGTAGCCACGTAAAATTTCGTACTCACAAAAAAAGTTGGTATGAACAATACCAGGTCAAATTTCTACACAGCAAAGTTGCCACTACTGTACATCAAAGTGGTATACCTATATAGATTCACAGTTACTATCCCAGCTGGCATTGCTGTACTAGTTTTTATGAAGCTATCTTTCTTTATACCAGCTGAGGATCTAGTTTACTGTGTCTAAAAAAAAAACATCCTTCTTCATTGCAGATAATTATACAGGAAAAAAAGAATAGTGTTAGCAATCAGGCAGATGTGAAAGAATAACATGTATTTCTGAGACACTACACCAGTGGTTATACTGTTATTCTCATTATTCTCATTGAGTGAATGGACAGATGATTCCTGCATCACCAGCATTTATCTAAAAAAAAAAAATCACAAAATTCAGTCTCCTAGTGCAGCACATTTGGCCAATAGGACTCCCTCTGAAATAACAGAAACAGAATACTATGAACCTTTTATGAACCACCAGTACCTCCTTTGAAGGCCTCGTGGGACTGGCACAAATGTTTCTAGAGTTTGCCTTTCCTCTAAGTAGCATTGGCTACAGGGAGAAATAAGGATGAAAACTANTATAGCTATATACAGAGATATCTATATGAATTTCAATAGCTAACATGAATATATCTGAAAAAGGAGCAAGAAGGAATGTGTATCTGTTACAAAAGGAGGTTCTTGGTCCAATGACTGCATCTTTTCATCATCTCTCCTGTTTTGCTTCATTAAAAAGGTAGGCTAGTGGGTAGCAATTGAGCACTGTTTGATTGCCATTATTATTCATAATATCATTTGTCACATACTTTGTTTTTGCAAAGGCTATATGGACTCCTACTGGTGCGTGTTTGGTATCTGGTTTCCCTCTAATTACCAGTCCTATCCCTGGTTTTGAGGGCTTTCATGTGGTATGCCTTTTTCTTTCCCCTTTGAGTAGAAATTATTTTAATTTTATACAGACATTTTGCACACATTATGCAGCAAATTCTGTTGCATGCTGTCATGAAATCTCACCTCACTAATGAGTTCTCCTGCCTTCTTAGCCTGCTCCACATTTAATGACCCAGTGGCTATCCATCCAGCTCCTTTCATCCAGTTCAAATCTGCTCTGTATCGGTTCTGACAAAGAAAAAAAAAAAAACATCCTATTGTTGGTGTTCATACAGTTAAAATGCCATTAAAGGATTCAGACATCTCAGGAACAACAGCCAACTCAAATTAGTTCCTGCTTGTGTTTTATTTGCTATTGCACAGTTGCAAGGAAAGCAAAATAAATTACAGAATGAAATAGTACCAGGACTCACCAGCACTTGTGCAATATGCTTTGCAAGGCAATTTGTAGAAGTGGCCTATACCTTACTGTCATTTGTAATTTTTACTCTAATTTAGCAAAAAACTTCAGTTCCACTGTACATAGCATCTGATGTGCACTGTTTAGAAGATTATTAATGATTTGCAATGATATGAAAATGACAGTTAGCATTTCCCAACCCCTATCCTTTTGCTATACCAGAGGGAAAGCATTTCATTGTTTTTTTTTCCCATGTCTTTAAGGAGTAAGGGTACAGATGTACTTCTGTTTCCTCACAAAATCTCTCCTACCAACAGCCTACTAAATTCCAAAAGCTTATACAAGCTCTACAGCTGGGTTTCTCAAAGAAGCCAGAAGCATTTCAGCACCTGCACCTCAACAACACCTGTACACATATCTATCTTAGTTTCCTGTAAAACTTCTGACTTAAAACCTCAGGATGTCAGACTGACTTACAGTATCCACATACAGTGTCAGTCAATATATCTGATGGTTACAGCCAAGTGCATGGTCTCCATATGGAATTTTATCATCATTTTACATAAATTATTTAACCTCCCTGTATATTAGGTAAAAAAATAAAATAAAATAAAAATGTACATCATATGTGAATCACAGGGTTTTACTAATGTAGGCTTTGAAGAAGCCATGATCATAAATAGGATCATAACTCCTCTCAAAAACACTGCACACCTTAAATATATCTCTTGAGCAAGTAAGTGGTTAATAATTACTGTTTTAATATTAGCTATTTAACTATTTAGCTATTAATATTAGCTATTTAAGTTGAAAAATTAAGTGCATAAATATGTCATGGCATTAAAAAGCATAAACATTTAAAGAAACTCAGCCCTAAGTATCTCAAGGGGTTGAATCAAAGTGTTGAAATACAATAAGCTTTGGACTTACATCACTTTGCAATCCATAGGCCCACTTGGCCCATGCCACTTTCATGTCAGTAGGCAAGGCAGTGTAGTGATGGAGGGCTGTCTTATATCCTCTGTCTGTAGCCAAATTCTGAGCTTTTTTGGCATGGACAAGGTTAACCATATCCATAGAGACCTGGAACTTATTCTTTGTGTCCTCAAATGCCTTCTTGTACTCCAGATCACTCTGCAACTTTGACATTTGAAGGGAATGAGCCATTTTCGAATCTTCCTCCACAGCTTTTACTCCAATCAGCTTACCCTTCATCTTCTCATAACCTTCCTTATATTTAATCTGTGAAAAAGAAAATAGACCATGAGTAAATGATCTAAGCTGCCAAGCTGACATCTCTGCTAGTAGTAAAGCGATGGTCTATCAGTGTTGTGACATGCTGGGTCCCCAGTACAACGAAGTAAGAAGTCCGTTTGCAAAAAAGAACGGAAACTTAGAAATTAGCAAGTGTCTACCAAGAATAAACCCTTTCTCAATAATAATATGTTCTCAAAAAGCTCTAAGAAATCTTTTCTTTTTGTTTATCTTTATAAAAAACAACATTCTTCAAGCACTGAGGTCAGAAGTTTTTTTCAGGAATTTTCTGGCCAGGCATAGATGTATTAAGTTACTATGTTTCATAGGAGAATTCCACATCATTGAGTTCGAAAATTCACCCTCCAGACAAAATGAGAATAGGAAAACACAGTCAGCATGTAGGGAATAACTCTGAATTGCTCAGAGCAAGCCTTCTGAGTAATTATGGAATACCAGTCACCCAGACAACTCCTCCATTACTCCTTAGCATGAATGAAGTGAGGGTGGCTCAGGGCAATGAGACAGATGTGATACATCCCCAACACTCTGGTAGCAGCCTGGACTGTCAGTTGTCCTATGAATAAAGAACCCTGATGGAGTCCATACTCACATCACTTGCCAGATCCCTCTTTGCTTTAGCTGTCAAGAATGACAAAGCATCCAGACGAAGCACAAATCCTTTTTTCTTCTGCTTCTCCCAGCTACTTCTGTACAGTTTCTACAGAGATGACAATAACACAGTGTAATTATTACTATCCATATATTCTATTTGTTTTATAGTCACAGTGAAAGCTCTCAAGTAATATCAGACCACCATACACTCCATGACCAGCAACTATATGTGTAAGGATCTGATCCTGGTACCTTCACTTACATACTGTAACTGTGGATACTGTAACCCCATTACCTTGCTGGTTCCAGTGAAACTGTCCTTGTACCTTCATCTGAGTGAAGGTAAGCATGTAGAAAATACGCAGCTTCAAACTCTAAAAGTGACAAGTCTCAGAGCAGTGGACTTGGCTAGTATTTAATTAAGAACAAATAATTGGGCCATAAAGTTTTTACATTTAAAACATTTGGACCTTCTCAGAGAAAGAGCCTTTTACCTACAGAATCAACATTTAAACTGCAGTTGTAACTATTCACAGGGGTGAGGGAATCCAAACCACTATCTTACACAGTACCTCACTGATATTGGCAGCATTTGCTTTGGCCAGTATGAAGAAAGGATCATCTTTTGTGATGGTGTACTGATGAAGAAACTGCTCTTTTCCTGACCGGTAGGCAACCTGTCCACAGAAAGCAAGAGTGGTTAACAAACAATGGTCTATGTTTAATTTTGAAGAAATACTGATTGAAACACTCCAAATATTCAAGGATTTGTTAGGGTTAATTTGTTTGGTGAGTTAGTCTTTAGCATCATGATTTTTTTTGTCAAGTCTAAATTTAAAAGCTAACCCACAGAGCCAAGTTGACCTAATTACTCATGGTTAAATTTCAAGGAAGCACTGAAATAACATGCATATCAGGACACTTTAAATCTTCTTAAAGTTAGTTACTTAACTGGCTATAAAGCTGACATTAATTCATAGTCCGTACAAAATGTCTGCAAGAATATATTTCATCCAATATTAAACTGCAGCTACTTTTTATGTGGAATGAAAGAGTTTAATAGGACATAAAAATAGTAAATTTTAGGCATGAAACGAAGAACACTAAGCAGTTCAATCTACAGAGAAAACCTGTGACCTAAATGTAATTGCTGACATAATACTCCAGCAAGGACTAACATTCCAACTTTAAATGAAAATATAAAGGTCCTTTTTATGATCCAAGAAGCAAACATCTCCATTTTATATCCCAGAGCAACTTCAACAGAGAAATTAGCTGCTCTGTTTCAGAACCCCATAAAGCTGTTGGCAGAGCTATTGAAAAGCTATGAAAAGATGTTCCATTTCATGAAGTGTTAAATTTCTTATATCCCACAGGAAAAACAAAAATAATAAATTGTCCCTAATAAAAAGCCCTAAATCCAGTGTTACTATTCCAGCTTCAACACACATACAGAAAGGTACATATTCAGTACATAGAAGATAAGTAATGGGAATCAGGAGACCAGCATTCTCCTCTGATTCATACTGGTGTTATCTTTGAGACACGCAACACACATCCAAGTAAGTGCCAGGTTTTTATTGAAGCAGAGGAACAAAAAAGGAAACAAGTTAGTTGCCTGAAAAAAAAAAAAAAAACAATCATGAGGCAATAATGCTTCATTCATGTAACAACTGAGGAGATGACTGTATCTTCTTTTTAAAAACAAACAAACAAACAAACAAACAAAAAACACAGCTTGGCAAGTCACTTCTGTTACAAAATTATTTGGTCAATAATTTCAACAACAGGTTCCCCTTCTTTTGGAAACTTAGTGAGTTGCAGTCAGCTAGGTCCTGTGCTGACATCTGCTTTGTTTTGAAGCACTGTCTGAGGATCAGCTGGGAATATTTCCTGCCTTTTACTTTCTCATGGATAGCCAATTTTTGAGCAGAAGGGATTAATGTCCCAGGAATATTCAGGCAACTTCTCATGAACACATTTCAGCCATACTAGAATCCTGCCTGCACCACCCACAGGTTTGTTGCCAAGGCTGTCTTATAGAAGTATCCCCTCTCTTTCTCTGTCCATTGACATCATTTATGACAAACCTGGCTTGCATATTTCCATTCCCATTGTTTTTTGGAGGGGGTACTGTTCTAGTTCAGAGAATTCATTGAGAGAATTTGTGAAATCAACAAATAAAAACATTTAGAAATAAATCTCAAGAACTTTCATAGATTGAAAGCTTTCATGATGAGGTCTTCTTCCTCTCCTCTCCCCACCTTCAGTGTATATATCTCAGGAATTACCACATTAGGAGAAAACTATTTGCAAAGAGAAGATTTCAGTCAAGGACTCACATCACTTTGCAGTTCCTGGCTTTTCTTGGCATGTTTGATCTGAGAACTGTCCGCCACACTGGTGAACTTCAGAGCATCAACCTTCTGTCTGTATTTTTGCTAGATCAAATTAAAGCAGGTTACATAAAAGTTGCTACAATATTTACCTTCCCACAAAATTCAGTGCTTTCGAAAAGCACGTGACTGTCAGAGTCAGCAGTCTGCTGTAAATTCCCAAGACAGCTTTAGCATAAGTATCAGCAAAACAGGCTTCCAAATAATATACACTGCTAGTACCTCCTGCTGAGAGGACCACAGCGGCAAGGAGGTTAGTGCAAGAGCATGCCAAATGCATTCCTGCTGACACTGCAAGCGGAGATACTCTTTGGTGGCAGAGGTACTAACCACATATCTTACAAGATCTAGACTGCAATCAGACTGATAAGTGATCTTTACAAACTGGCCATGACTTAAGTCAGGAGCCAAGAGAGCCCATGAGCTACACAGTCGATATTACCATCTCATTTTCTTACATGAGACTTCTCAGGCATATGCATGTGTTGTTCAGATCATGAACATATGAGCTATTTTTCAGTTAGAGACATTTGTAATTTATCAATTAAATTAGAATGAGCAATTTCAGCATCCTGAAGGTAATTTTAATTCAAAATCTTCACCACCATCAACTGAGAGTAACAGCCATGAGGGCCCACCACAAGGCTCAGGTCTTGGATATGGAAAAAAACATCCTGCTCCATTCATCCTCTGGTACCAGGACTTAAATGAAATCTACTTGCATGGACAAATTTGCATATAGACTAATATTTCTAGCTTGATAGGTAAGACTTCCCTTACTTTTATTCCATTTTATTTTACTTTACTTCTGAAACACACTAAAGAAAGTGGAAAACTTTTCATTGACTTCATCAGCCTTTGCATCAGGCCTGCTTTGTATCCATGTCTCCACCCAAGTCTTCTGCATCACTCATTTCAGAGCAAGCTAAGCACCTCTATCTATCTTTGAGACAGTACAAGGAAATTCAGCACACCGTTTCAAGACTACAGAATGACAGGGGAGACTTCTTGCATACTTTAGTCAAATTCTTATTCTAACAATTCCACAGTGAGGTGTGGGGCATTCCACCTAGGAGAGGTTTAAGTGCATTTTTTCATTATCTGGCATTTCAGGAGAGAAATCCTTCTGTTTGAACTGATGGGTGAACAAATCAGTTTATGCTGTGACTTTTCTAGGGGAACACAAAACAGAAGTTAAAAAAGCATGCAGCACTTCAAAGAGGTGCTCATCACTTTGTTTTAGGAACTTGGAAGGGAGGGAGGCAGATTAAAACCAGCATGTTTTGTCACATATCATGGAACACAATGTAGTGACATTCTGCAAAGAAATGACAAAATGCCAGGCTCTGTATGGTAAGAGATCTCTAAAATAATATCCACCAGTCTCCAGTTTAAGTGACTGTCAACCATCTCTTGGCCTTACACAGCACTGAAATGAAAAGGCAGATCATTATGGATTAAGTATTTGTGGAAGTGATTATTACTACAGCACACCACAGCAGCAGATGTCAGTCTATCTCTAGTAAGACACTGGATCTGAGAGTTGCTGCTCTTCTTTTGTTTCTAAGATGTATTTTTCCCTTTACAGTAGCAGTGAGAGGATGTCAGAGACCCAAGGTATCAGAGAGTGTGATCTCCAGTAACTAACTAGCTTCTGTTCCTTTCTCCAGCACTAAGTGGGATTTTAACCTTCCTGACAAACTTCCCCTAATTTATTCGTCCTTCTATCCTCTAGTTTTCCTAGCACTAGTGAGACAACTCAACCATGGCTAAGCAGCTGAGAAAGTGTACTTCCATAAGGTTAATGGCAGCACGAAACCATGAATTAATCAAGGGAAAGCAATGAAAAGTAGCACAAGTTGAAACCGCCAGTAAAGTCACAGCCCTCATTTGCTGAGCAGCAAGGAAATTTCCAAACATAGCTGTCAAATATCTTATTTTTCAGCACTGTTCCTTAAAAGTCTACGCACTACATATAGCATATCCCATAGGAAATTCTGATTGTTTTCCATGCTGCTCTGCAAAATGGGTACGTGAACGAAAAGAGATGAAAGCATAATTACAGGGACTTTTGCCTCACAATCTTGACAGACATCAATAATCATATCATGGGAAAACATATTTTTATCCTTGAACCCAGGATCTCCTAAACTGTAGAATATCTAAACTATGTCCTTCAGTATAGGAATTCCTTACCTATTCCACACGATGTAGTGGAATAAGCATGCATAAGCCTTTGAATAAACAACAGACAGAAAGCTGAGCACTTTGCTTACCTCACTGACCAAATCCCCTGCCTTTTTGGCTTGTTGTATATTAAGACTTTCGTCTGTGATACACCCAACTCCTTTCATCCACATCAAGTCTGCCCTGTATCGAAGCTGTTGAGGAAAAAGGACGTTTATTGGCATGGGGGACACAGGTACAATGTTTGCATGTGAACATGTGCACACTTGCCAGTTTCAAAGACATTCTTAAGATATTTTAAAAAGTCATAGTGCAAATCAAAGAGTGTCCATATGAAACAAGAAATAACGTCAAATTCTGAAAAAGTTTATAAACATCCATACGGCTTGTAAAAGTTAAGCTGAGTATATATCATCTTACATCACTCTGGAGTCCATAGGCCTTCTTGGCCCATTTCGTCTTCATATCTTCTGGAACCACTGTGTATTCATGGAGTCTCTTTCTATAATCCAAGTCACTAGCAAGTGCCTGGGCCTTTTTAGCATGCCTCAGGTTTACCATATCCATAGGCAGATGGAAATGGGTCTTACTCTCCTCAAAATCTTTTTTGTAGGCAATCTAGAAACGGAAGAAATGAAAAGAAGTTGCCTGTATCAGTGCATTGCAAAGCCAAGCCTATCTTAAATCTCCAGTCTTGTTTGAATCCTTACGCAGATTAGGGGATGGAAAAAAAAAGTTAAAATCAAGTCCTATGAGGGACCCATAAAACAGATGGCAATTTGGCAATCTCTAGAGACACCCTCTCTATTACAGTACATCTTACTTTACAATATACTTTCATCTGCTTGAAAGTTCTATGTAGAAGTGTATATATTGAGGTTTTAATAGGATGAAGTCACTTTCCTGCCCCAAAATAAGGACAACACCATCAACCCAAAACTCCCTACAAGAACAAAAGTACTATGCAATCTTTGTAGACTAACAGACTGAGGAAGGAAGGCAGTTTCTGTCAAGGGCTTCCATTTCTTATAGTGAAACATCAGTAACAGTGGTAGGTCACATACCATTGCTGAAAGATTCCTAATTACGAAAACCACCTTTTGAGTATGAGAAATAAATAATTTACCTCACTACTCATCTTGGCCACCTGCAGAGAGTGCAAAAGTCTTGAATCTTTGGTTCCAATTGCTTTTCCTTTTGTTTTTTCAAATTCTTCTTTGTACTTAATCTGTAAAAAAAAATAGTTTAAGTCAAAGAACATTTTTCAATTACCCCAGAGATAAGCAATATGTATTTCCCTGACAATTTGGGTGGTCAAAATTTAGAAGAGCTTAGTCTGATTTGCACTTTGTCACTTCACATTTCCCAAGCTTTCTCAGAAAATCTCAAAGGCACAAGATTGATCTTACTTATGTTGTCTTTAAGGTCATTCTTTATGGCTCACTCCTCTGAGATGGATGTGCTCACAGACTTTAAGTCTTCTGAATAGCTAAATTATCTGGTTCATAAGCCAAAAGATAAGAAATCAATCATGTAAAAATCAATCAAGAAAATCAAGACTTGATTTCCTTAATGAGGTGGGAGGGTATTAAACTCTTGTATTCTATTCCATTCTCAATAGATTTCTGAATCATCTTCATTGCTGAACACTTTCCAGCTGCAGGCAAAGTTTCTTCCTTTTCTACCTCTCCAAAGGTTAAGAATTGTTTAAAAATAGTTTGCCTTTTTCTTTTTTTTAAATATACATGTGTTTATGTTAAAGAAGCAGACTAAAGAAATATGCAGTCCCTTTGCAGTGGATGATAACAGAATTTTTGAAGTTGTAAATAATTCAAAACACTGAATTTTACTATGGGAGGATTGAGCCATTGTCCTTTTGCAAACTTTGCTTCCTTCCATACACATATTTAAAAAAAAAGATCAGAGTGAAATTTCATAGCAGAGTCTGAGAAAGTTTCCAGCTGTCCATCTGCCTTTGAGAAAGATGAATGCAAAACAGCCAAATGCAGGGCTTAAAAACTGAGATGAAGTGAGCTAAGCTTTATTTCCCTGTGCTACAGCAACTTATGTAAAGAATAATTCCTAGGTAATTAAATGCAACCTACATCACTGGCAAGATCCCTTGAAGCTTTGGCAGCAAGTAGAGGCAGAGAATCAAGTTTCATTTCAAAGCCCTGGCCCTTACTCTTCTCCCAGCCTTCTTTGTACTTAATCTGATGAAGGAAAGACGGCAACATGTTACTAACACAAGATATTCCAATGAACATGAGAATGACTAAGAGCAAAACACAAGTATAAATACGCTCTGTCCACAAACTAGAACCCTCTTAAGTCACAGTTGGTTATCATTTTGAGTTAATTAATTGGCTAGGATTAAATAAAGGGTTTTGTTCTGGAAGTTTACAGTCACTTTAAATCCCAGAACATGCAGCAATAGCTCTAGGTTTTAAAGTGGCATGGAGGAGGAAAAGGTTTCCAAAAGCATCTGTGGTTTTGTCTAAATATGCAAATACTGTAGATTAATAGCAGCTGATCTCTAGAGAGGAACAGCTGGTGCTTAGAATCAGACATCGCACTACACATTTCAGGATTTTTCTTCCCCCTTCATACTGCCAAACTAGAGCTAGTGACTGAAAAATCACATGCTTAACTTCTGAAAGTTATTAGAAGCTAAAGTACTAATTGTTTAAGCTCTTTTTCAAGGCTCCACTTTAAATTCCGTTAGATCAGGATCAAGTATGCTTGCATGCATACTATGCATGCACCCACTGAAGTATCCATGAACCCCATGATTTCTGGATATGCCTTTTTGTATTCATACATTTTTTATAATATCTAATGACAAGCATGCATCTCAACACATTACAGCCACAAAGAGTGTTCCCCCCAACACCAATGCAACTCAAATAAAATTTAGGGGTAGAATACAACATATGAATATGCCATGAAAAACCTGCAGTAATGTCAACTCAAAGCCATGACAAATTATAAAACTGGCTCAAAAATAACAGTCACACTGGTAATATGTTTGTAAGGCTTTTTTGTTGTTGTTGTTTTACTGCTTTTGTATTTATTCATCATGTTGGGCTTTTTTCCCCCCAGATTATCTACAATGTAGGTCTGACAATTACTGAAATAGAGGTTAAGGCTTTCCTATAAGTGCTTGATTTTAACACCCAGGTCTCTAAGTACATATTGTAATGAATGATGAATAGCAGCAACAGTGGGCTTGACTGAAGTTCACTGAAGTCACTGTTATTCATTGCATGGACTTCAGTGGCCTTTGAGTTATTAGAACTGCATAAATGTTGGTTCTTCATACAAATACCAGCACAGAAGCAGTTAATTTTGTGAAGTGAACACTGACTTATTAAACAAATTCAAGTCATCTGAAATGATCTTGGAAAAAAAAATCTGGCAGTGTCACTGTACTTGAAATCGCATCCCTGTCTCTTCTGGTTCCTATATCTCATGCTGTTTAGTAAAGACAGATGATAAACACTAAATGTTTCCAGAAACAGTGTCATCATCTTTACATTCATTTCTCTCTTTTAATGGCATTATGAATACAAATATTTCCACATCACTTGACTTACCTCACTGTATAACTCAGCATTGGCTTTTGCCTTGACTAACTGAGGTACATCCTGAGGTAGAGTGTAATTTGTTTTTGTCTTCTCATACTGGGCTCTGTAGTTCAACTGCCATAAATTGAAAAAATCAAAAACCAAACTCAGTTATTTTTAACTCGCTAAACAACATGCCTGTTACATTGATTTACTGCTGTTGAATTTCAGGCTATTGGTGCCATATGTTATGTCATAGTTATGGATGACATAAATATATTGGGGATAATAAGGTAATCATAACTTTCAGCTAGGTACTAGGAACTAGAATAGTTATTCTATAGAGTAATTGTTGATTGTCATCTATAAGTAGAAAATACCTGATTAAAAAAAAAAAAACACAAACACGCACAGAAGATAAATCCCTAACAAAGCACACTAATACAACTGATAAAAAGCAAGAAAATATTGTATCTACTGGTATGCTTGCTACATTTTTTGGAAGTAATTTCATTCATTTTGTATTCTTGTTTTGTTTGTAAATCTGCTGATTGTCTATCAACAATATAAACATTTAAGTGCTACAAACGCTATGTAATAAAATTATCTCACAATTCTAATAAATAAAGATGGCCAATGTTGACAGAACTTACATCACTGAGCTGCTGTGCATTTATTTTGGCTTGAGCAATTTGTGGAGTACTGGCAACAGAGCTGTACTTCAGCTTGTCAATGCTTTGCCTGTAGTTTACCTAATTTAAAATAAAAAAAAAATATATTTAATAAGGGAAGAGATGTTCAGACTGGAAAATGAGAGATTGAGCAGACAAAATACTGTTAGCTAACTTTCACAACTTAAACCATAATAAATTGAGAAGGTGGAGAATGCCAGGATCTCTTGGATGAGATCTGTAGTTAATGCTCTGTAAACTTCCTAGTCTGAGGTCACAATTTTTACTCCACTTTGAAAATGAACTTCACTTACAGCCCTTTTCCCTCAAAACCACAAATTCATATAAAGATGCAGTTTCAGCTGGTCCCTCAAAGCATTCCTGTGAAACTGATATCTCTAACGACCACTCAGACTGTTTTTATCTTTATCAGAGTATCCTAATAGACAGTTATAATGTTCCTTTGTAAAGAGGTATCTGTCCAGTGTAATGCTGTACAAAGCAAGTGAACTCACTTATGCATTGTCTTTAATTATTAGATTAAAACACAGTAATCACAGAAGACACCTATGCGGTAAGAGTTTTGTGTGGAAGATGAGAGAAGATTAACTATGTATTTACAGTACAAAAAAAAAAAAAGTCATTTTAATGTCAGTCAATGATACGATTGAAGCCCACAAAATTCCTAACATGTTAACATGGTAGCAGCAATAATAAGCCATAAAAAGAAACATATTAAAGCCCCAAATTATGGAAGATAATACATCATGGAGAAGCTTTCTTTTAAACCTGTTGCTGCCTAAGGGTTTAGTGCTACACTGCAGGACACAATTACTATTCACTGTCAGCCTTAATCAGTATTCATAGTTAATCACCACTTTGCAAACACTGCAAATCACATTGCTTAAAACTAGTTTCTTAAGAACACTTATTTCCAGTAAAGTGGAGTATAATTCTAGAGACTTTCAGTAACTGAAACCATTTTAATGTAATCCTTCTTATTTTAGGTATCCTTACATAAACTTTCTTCTTTCTGCCACAATGACAATACTTAAGAAAACAGACCTGAATTATTCCACAGTTCCAAAATGATCAAAGTACTCAAAACAGTTCATTTGCTTCCTTTAGAGAAAGCAGGAATTTTACTTCCAGAAAAAGAATCATAGAATGGTTTGGGTTGGAAGGGACCTTAAAGATCATCTAATTCCAACCCCCCAGCCATGGGCAGGGACACTTTTCACTAGACCAGGTTGCTCAAAGATCATTTCTTTTTAACTGAAAATGTATATTTATTGTTGCTTGTGATCTTCTGAAGAAGGAGAAAGGTGACAGTCTAACAAACCTGAACTTATGGCCAAAATGTGGAAATTAATTCTACCCACTCTAAACATTTCAGCACTACTTGCAACTGTGCTATTCGTAGTCAGAATCTGGTTTTAGAGCACATAAATCAATTGGCCACAGAGTCTGTTGGACTAGTCATGATCATCACCTAGTATACGAAACAGTTTCAGGGCTTGTCTGCTTATTGATGACTAACATGCTTACTTTGAAGTCTTTAAGAATATAACTCTCTCACACACTAAGCAATCAAACAATGAACTCTAACTTTTTTAAACCATTTCAAAGAGAAAGCTGGAATTATTGCTCAAGAGGCAATAGCGCATCCTATAGCTGAAGTTTATCAAATGCTTCCTCAAAATGTCAGAGTTCTCAATTCTATGTCTTCATGTTACCATCTTTTCCTTGGAAAAAAATATTTAGGCCCAGATACACCTCATATAATGTTAATGCCCTCTGTAAGGCATCTTGCCCTTGGTTTCTTGCATTTTCAATGGAAAGACAGGTTATATACATCTTAAGTAGTCTGAAGTGCCCTGTAGAGGTGCTGCTCCCTTCCTGACAATTTTAATGAGTAATGCCTGGTGACTGTGGTCCTAACTAAGGCACCTAATATTAGATGGGATAAATCAAAACTTTACTGCTTGTGAGGTGAAAGCATGGTATCCTCTAAAGCCTGATCTCCTCCATTTATCTGTAGAGCACATATAGCCACAGCAGTACACAAATTTCTTCACATTGTTCCACTAGAATCTCAAACCCAAGCACAAAGTATACCTCTCTCACACCAACCAGAGGCACCATGAAGGTTATGTGGCCAGTTAGTTCCCCTTCAGAGACGAACACCTGCCTTGTGGAAATTCACAAAGAGGGGGAAGTCTATTTAAGTCTCCCTGTCCTTTCAGCATTTGATGCTGCTGTTGATGCTGCCCAGGATGGTGAATAGTTTTGTAACAAACTAGGGATAGGGCAGAACTAATTCACTTTACCCCACTGTGCTCAACTGAAGCCAATGACAGGAGGTGGCAGCACTTTCTATTCCTCTAAGCCTTCTTAACTCCTTGCGCTTTTTGCTTTAACTTTTTTTTTTATCACTAGCTGCTTGCTCCCATGATTAAATCATCATTTGACACATGCAATCCATCACAATCTCTCCTACAGAGAGATGATGAGCCATGCAAGGGATGGAAAAAATATATATATTTACATCTTTCAAAGGGACCAACTTCCTTGTTGTCTGATATGAAGGAGTGAGAGTAGCTGGGTAATTGTAGTCAACGCCGTCATGTTTGTAATCAGATTTATAGGCTATCTGAAACACAGGGAGAACAACAACAAAAAATCATTATTTTTTTTTAAGCTGTCATTTGTTTGAATAATTATCAGTCAAGAGGAAAGGAGAAACAATAATATTAATATTAAATGTAGGAAACAAAGTAATTTCAATGTCGTGGGTGACAAAGAAAATGAAATTATTTGCATAGTTTAGCCACTAATTGATTCTTTTTCAGCTCCTCAATTAATCCAGTGCCAACAGTGGGAGCATTAACTTAACTTCCACCTATGACACATCTCTTTTATCTTTCTGCTTAGTTCTCAAGCTTCTTACAGATTTGTAAATAATGTACTTGAAGGAATGGTATGTAATGAAATAGCTTCTTGACTAACCCAGTAAATTAAATTGGAATCCAGAAATCTTCATTAAAGACTGCTTTTTTCACCAAAGGTCAGACCCTGGAGGAGGGTAGCAAGCAACCTTCAGCATCCTACTGATGTCAAAGAAAACTGAAGGAGCTCAGTATGGTACCAGATAACTGAATTCGTTTATTTCAGTCTCTCGCACACAGTGAGGTATAAATCAGTACAAAAGGGTTTCCAGAATTTCCCCTCTTCTCAACATATCTATCCTTCAGATCCCCAGTACAATATGATCTAAGGTTTCCTTTCAGTTTAATTCTGGAAAAAAAATTAAAGAAAGCAACAACTATACAAGTATGATTAAAAGACTTACATTGCTTGCCAAGTTGCCAACTTTCATGGCATGTAACATTCGCTTGTCCATACCAATACCTATATAATGACCTTTCACTTGGTTCTCGTAGGTTTCTTTGTATTTAAGCTGTACAGAAAAAAAAAAAGGCAAAAATACTCTGGAAAAAATATGTTTAGTTTTTCCACGCGTTTCTGTGTGTTATGGCAGTGAAACAAATTATTACAGCTGTGGTATACTGGTGTTGCACTACTACAGAAACTCACAAGTTCACAAACAACCTCGGTACTTTAAAAAGTAAAGTCTAGAACACTCTGAATTTCCTAATTTAAAAGATGTAATTTATATATCCTTCAGACCACCTGGATGCCACATAAAGGGATATCTCCACATTGTATTGCTGCATGTTATTTCATTATAAATAAATACTAGAATAAAGATGCAAGGAAGCATTATTTGTACATTAACAAATGATTCATCTACCAAAAGTGGACTGTTTTGGTGCAGCTTTCACCAAGTCCAAAGTAGGGAATTCAACAACAACTACCCTACCATCTCATCTGTATGACATAAGATTTACTTCCCTTGGATTTCTGACAATGGGGGGGATAAACTAACAGAGGGTAGATTTAGATTAGATATTCAGAAGAAATTCTTTACTGCGAGGGTGGTGCAGCACTGGAGCAGGTTGCCCAGAGAAGTTGTGGATGCCCCATTCCTGGAAGTGTTCCAAGGCCACATTGGATGGGGCTTTGTGAAACCTGATCTAGTGGAAGGTGTCCCTGACAGGGGGGTGGGAACTAGACTGTCTTTAGAGGTCCCTTCCAACCCAAACTATTCTATGGTCCTATGAAATATGCAATAGATTATGGCAGGTAAGTGTAACAACTGACAGCTATTTGTCTAGATTAGCAGTCCATGATAAGTAACCTCTCAGTCACATATTATGAGTTCTTTTCTATATATATTATTCTATATAAAATGAGACTCGGTGATCCACCAGAACTGACTAGGGTAGGTGCAGTACAGACACAGGTTAAAATCAGTTATGATCATTCCCAGAGCATGCTTATCTGAAACACATACATAGATGACTTGCAATTCCAGCAGCTACCAGGGTAAGCTTTGAACGAACCACACGAGGCACTGAAAACTTACATCACTGGTGTATTTTGAGATCTTGCTCACATTCTTGAATTGCGGAGTATCACAGTAGTTAATGCTGTAGCCTCTGTTGTTTCCAAGATCCTTCTTATACTCCACCTTGGTGAAAAAAAACATACAAGGAAAAGTTATGGTAAAACATCAACTTGTTCTATGAAGTTTCACCACACACTTTATTAGCCAGGCCCACTGTTCAGACATTTTGATACATGTCTCTTATCAGATGGCATACGATGAAAATTATTATGAAGATGAATTTCATATACTCAGTTCTCATTTTATAGCGAGCAGAAATGCAATCAATTTTATTCACTTGGACCTCAGCAATGTGTATGAGACAGTGCCATGTGGAAAAAATATCAGCAAAAACAGGGAGCTGTGATGGGATTTTAAGTGGGTGTGGACCAAATGAAAGCAGAAAAAGCAGTGTGTGGTTTTCAACAGGAAGGATTGAACCGGAGGAGGTTTACTAACATAATTCTTCAGACTGATTTTAAAGACAACTGGTTTAATATTTCCATTAAGTTCCTTTGCTCTGAAGTAGGGACGTTCAGGGGCATATTAAAAGGACTTGAAGACTGGGGTAATAGAAATGGGACTACATTCAGCAGTGCAGGGGTTAATATATATAGGGACTAGCCACAAAAAAATGCAGCTATAAGAACTCATCACCTGGAAAGGCTAAGAGAAAACTGTTCACATGTAGGCTGATCACAGAAAAATGGCAAGATGCCAAAGTAATGCAGCCATGAAAAAGGCAAGTGCAGTCCAAGGCAGGAATAAGAAGAGATTTTTCAGCAGGCACTGGGAAGTGCATGTACTATGTACCAGGTTCCAGCAAGACCTCATCAGGAACTTATGTACTCTTATAGTCATTCCTGTTTAAGGAACATGCACTCAGCCTGTAACAGCTGCAGTGAAAGACTATGAAAGGAGAAGAGAAGAATTTGGCTTGCTTAGTCTGGGAAAACAAAGGCAGAGAGAAGAAAATGATATCTGTCTGTAAACATCTCAGAAAGGTAATCATGCAGGGCAAAGAACTTTTTCAACTAAATGACAATGTTGGCACAAAACACAATAGTAATAAAATGGACAGGAATAAATGCAGGCTAGAAATTAAAAGAAAAGGATTATACAATATTGTGCCAAAACAGCAGAAGCCAGGAATCATTGGCCCAGGAGGCCCCTTCCAGTCCTATTTCCAGGGGTTTTTCATTATTGAAGGTTTTATTCTTTGACATCTCAAGAGTGTAAGTTTTTAAACTGCCATGGGGAAGCTCTAGAAACTCACATTTATTAATAGCTTTATAGCTGATACGACAATATAAATAAATTAACGATTCAGAATCTACTGAGAGTTCCTTAGCAATCTTCCTTTGCCAAGCAGAAGAACGCATTATGAGTAAGTCAGTCTTTTACAGCATGCAAGAAAACAGAAACCTGCGTTAACAGAATGGTACCAATTTTAGCTCTGTTGGTGTTATTTTTAATTATCATTAGAAACTTATTTGAAACACTATGATACATACTCCCAAGTCATCCTTAAGCATTTATGTTTATAACCTCACAGCACATTAAGAGCACTGTCCAGAGTTTTCTTAGATTTCTATTCTCCACGTGACCAGAATTAGAAGTGCTCCCCTGGTATAAATCACCATTCTTCCATATAGGTCATGGGCAGGGCCAGATAACAGCACTTGAAGATCTGCCCTTGCACCTTTCTCCACAACTACTGTGCTACGCACGCAGACCATTTTTGTTACATAAGAGACAATAAAAACAGCAGCTTTTTACACTTGTAGTCCTTACCCATCAGACACAAATGTTTGCATGAGCTGCTCTCACACCAGTTCATAGATCAATTCAACCCCTTACCTCACTGACAAGCTTGTTAGCACTTTGGGCTTGTTTAAGGACTAGGTTGTCTTTGGCTGTTAGAGAGTGGAAGTGAGCTGCACCTTTCATCTTGGAAAGATCTTTCTTGTATTTTATCTGAAAAGAAGAAAAAATATAAAATAGATGCCTACCTTTCACTATTGTTATTTAGACTGGTTTATGAGCTGGGATAAGACTTTTCCTATTCTTGCTCTGAAAAGAAAATAGAACTTACGAAGTTGAAACATTGCAAGTTGTTACTTCCTTTTTGCACTTGTGTTTTTAAGACAATTATATTTCTCTATTGAATCAATAGTGAGAAAAGGTATCTGTTAATTTAATTTAGACATCGGGTTGTTGACTTAAATTGGGCTAGGATGGGTAAAGATAGATAATATTTGTATTGGCCTTTTGCCAAACTTTGTCCAGCAAAAACCCTGTTCAGAATATATTTCAATATTTCTTGCATACAAGGAGAGGCTTATGTTCTTCATCTCATACTAATGCTTTTAAAAGCAGATTCATAATGTACAAAATAACAACTGATTTGAAATCTGCTGAAGTGCAAAGTTATTATTTATTTTTATTTTCCAAGCCTGTACACTGTTTCACAGGCTTTAAAGCCTGTGATATTAAAGTTGCTTGATAAGTACTCTAATGTGCTAACGTTACTGCCATGAATCAACCCATCTCTCTGCTCCAGATATTATGCATTAGAACCATAGAATCATCTATGCTGGAAAAGACCTTCAAGATCATCAAGTCCAACCATCAACCTGTCCTACCCAGTCCCATCACTAAACCACATCCCTTAGTGCCACGTTAACAAGGAAACTACCGAGCATTAGCATTTTGAAAAACCATGGAAGAGCCATCTTTAACTGGAAAGGTTAATGATCCCCTGTTTAAACATGAGGTATTTGAGTTTGTCATAGGGGATTTGGTCACAGAAGGTATCAGGGTTTTTATAT
Organism: Anseranas semipalmata; assembly: GCA_013399115.1. Taxonomy (NCBI): domain Eukaryota; kingdom Metazoa; phylum Chordata; class Aves; order Anseriformes; family Anseranatidae; genus Anseranas; species Anseranas semipalmata. Next base: position 1,859,259 of record VXAA01001151.1, on the reverse strand, counting down.
TCTCCCAGTCATAAGCTCAAGTAACAGGATATCATTGATCCTTTCACTTTAGTTTACTGCTAGTGCCTGGTCCAGGCTAGTACAAGCTGAAAGACTCAACTATCTGTTAGCTCCCCAAAAAACAGACTGAGCCCATCAGCTCAGATAGCCCCAGAGTGGACAGGTGTCCACACTAAAAAGTTTGTCATTCACAGGAACCCTTCACAGCAGCCACAGGGCAGTGACCTCATTTTTGTCACTGCTAGAACCGGTCTCCTCAAGCAGGACTGAGGCTCTTTAATCAATGGGCTGCATGCGAGAATCACACATCACCACCTTTTTTGCAGTTCTTCAGCTTACCACCCAAAACTAAAAATCACCAGCCTAGAAATAAGCTCAGTCTTATGAGGTGACAATGTCATATTGTATAGTTGCTTTCCCTCCATATGACTTGCTTTGCGCTAGAGGCATGATACATCAAAATATCAAAACCAGTTCAGCTCATTCATCCTCCATTTATTCACTACTGGGAATACCACAGTAGTCCAGAGGATGATTAAGGCAGTTGAAGGTTTCATTAATAATACAGGTACAGATTTGCCAGGAGGGTTAACCTAACAGTAGGGATCCCCATTAGTTGCTACACCCACCTCCTCCCTCATGCAAGCTGGAGCTGTGTCCCCTTTTATTAATGGATATTATTAATCTCCTGAGCCATCCAGTTCCCAGCAATGCAGCGAAATGTCATCGTTGTTTACTTCTCAAGTGTAATTTTAGCATTTTCCTTCTGGGCACTGCTCTAACAAACTGGTGTTTTTAATTGTTTATGAATTGTATTGATTCAGGTTTCTTACTTACATCACTTGCCAATTCATTTGCTTTCTTGGCATTTTGATAAGCTGGAGTGATCATAGCAGGAAAGCTTCCTTTCCCTCTGCGTTCTTCATATTCATCCATATAATCCTGAAGAAAATTCAGGGTGTTTACTCACCATACATGAGCAGGTGGGGTCATGGGTGATTTCAAAAAACCCCACTGTCCTTGTTAGTAGGAAAGTTCATTATTATTATTATTATTACTAACAAAAGAGAGAATAAAATGACCAACTTTAAGAAAAAAATCACCCATTAAATTAACTGTGCCCGTAAAATTATTTGTGTTGCATTGCAAAAGAAATTCAGGTACTAATTATCTAAGGTTCAATACAGCATTCAAGAGCACAATGACATACATCCTTCTGATTTTACCCTAATTCTTAGAGATGATATCTGCTACTCCCTGTCTTTGTAAATATATGCTTGCTTGAAAAACTAGAAGACTATCTAATGCTTTAGGCAGCCAGGAGATTTGCTTAAACTTTTCAAATTTAGGGTGGGGACCTGATAGAAATCTCTTGACCTCATCATGGCCATTCCTCACATCATACTGACCAAAACACAATACTTCTCTAGTGTAGCAATATATTTTGAAGAAGGATTCATTAATAAAGCACAAATATCTAGATTTTATAGTGGTAAACTCCTTAGGAAAAAATAACAAAATTCAATTTGTTTGATTAAAAAAAAAATTGTTCTAGAATTAATACTATTAAAACTATAGTTTGCCCATTTGAAAAGCCTTTTGATGATTTGAATACTGGAGCTTTCTTAGCATGGTAATACACAATAAGCACACCAAAGCTTTCTAGATCTGGGGAGAGTATGGCAAGTATACAAACAAGTAGGATATAGTGTAATGTGTCTTCCTGGTAGTATTTTGTAATTCATTTGTAGTAAAGAACCAACTTAAGTGAAAAAGATCATGTGTGACATCTCAAGAATGTCATGGAGAGTACAGCATAGATAGAAATGATTATAAATATTTAGGGTATCTCTCTTGTGACTTCTCAATGCAAAACGATCCATTGTAGGTCACATTGTGCAACATCATTGTCACATGATATGATAGGTCATATCAGAAGTTTGCAAACAATATAACATAATTACAGTTATTTCATCTAAATTATTCTATAAACAGGCAGAAAAAAATATTCCTGACTGATCAGCTGAGTTAGTCTTTTAAAATGCCATTCGTGCCTGAATTCTTCAGACTAACTTGTCATTTTATTTTTTCTTGTAATTTCCTCAAATACATTTTTATAGTATTTCTAATATCACTCATATTCCAAAACAGTATTTTTAAAGTTCCAGATAGTTAATTTCAGCCACTCCTAAGACTTTTAATAATTAACAAAACAGGTGTTCAGCACACAGGTATTTTACAGTAAGATTTTTTAAATTGCCTCATGTTATATATAAATATATATATATAAACATACACATATGCATATATATATATAACATATGTACTCGATCTTGAAAGCTAGAATTCTAATCCCTTTACCCATATTAAGTCACACTGCATTCAGAAAGATCCATTAATTTCAGTGGCTCTCTTTTATTTGAATAAAAATATCAGAATTCAACCTATGAAGATTAAAACTCAAATTAAATTTGAAGTCTGTGACTGAAGATTCAAAGATATTTTCAAAGAAAAAAAGACTGAAATTAATTCTAAAGATAGAAGCATTCCAATGCTTGAAGATGCAATTAGCACTTTTTCAAACTCATTTTATTTGTTTATTCTTACTAAAACTTGCAGTAGCTCAAAAGATAGAAACTAATTGAAAGCTCCATTGCTACATATTCTAAACTCATATTCTTCAAGGATGGTTTGCTTTTCACACATCACTAAATGTAGGTTTGGATGAGGCAGTGAAGAAAAGTAGAAATCCTGAATGTCTCAGGACAATATATTTCTTGTTCTTTCATTTCTCCAAAGGATATGGGTCTCATGAGGAGCTAGGATGACAAACCTAAACTAACCACATAGTTTTGCTTATACAAAAACACTATTCAATTCCTTTCAAATTCCCTTTAGCTGTATTTAGTTCTATTTAACTGTACTATTTCCCTGGAATAGGCATAACTTAATTGGGATAGAAATTTGAATGCTTTTTGGGAGACCACAAAGATAATTACATTCCCTTAAAAAAATGAAACAAAACCAAGAAGAATGCCACAGACCAAAACAGAAATAAAGCCTATTTGGTTCCACATATGTAGAACTACAATTTGTTGGGCTTACAATACCACTTTTGTAGAAAAGCCAAAAACTAAGAACTTGTATGACCTTTGGTGCCACTTGTGCATATTCAGAGCTGCAAAGCTTCTAAGATTTCTCAAAATATTGGCATGGAGAACACGCTTAACTACCTACGAACTTTCTATCATTTCACAACCCTTTCACATTTTCTCCTAACTGAGTTTACATTTTCTTTCATTTACATTCTAATGGAACAGGAATGTTTCCACATGTAAACACATTTCATTCTGATACATAAAAACACCATGATAACAATGTCCAATGAATACATGTACACAGATAAAATTTGCCACAGTAAGGCTTACCTTACCCTACCATAACCCAAATGACCCTAACATATGGATCGAGCAGTGACAGTGCATGCACCTTGCAGTCTCATCTTGTAAGTGCCAATGCCATTCATAGCATGATGCTATTGCACATCATCTTTACCTTTGAGACCTTTCTCATACAGGAAAGCAAAAGTGAAAACAGGTCTCAATGCCATTTCTAAAGCCTTGAGCAAACAGCCATAGTAATGATCAACATCAGCATGGGATCTCTTGGTTGCTGCATACCTGGCCATATTGATCTACATTTTCTCTTGCAAAAGTAACATCTGTTCCAGCTGTATGGCTGGCTTTTCCCTTGATCTCTTTTTCATATATTTGATGATACTTTACCTAAAAGGAAAAAAGAAAAGGAGAAGAATCATCTGGATGAGTTTAGTCTGGTACATAGATGCTACATAATAAAAAACAATAAATGGCACGCGCATGTTGGTAATAAAATATTGTCAGAAGTCCCATTGCCACCAATCTACAGAAGTCAAATATGCTGCCTGAAGACATAAAAACAAAAATAGTGGTGTACTTTTTAATAATACACTAGGAACATGGGACTTGCCATTTTAACCCATACCATTAGTTCAGTGCTTGTCAGTGGCTAATCCCTGATGTTCCAGCATGTTAAAAAAAACAATAGAACTGATTGTAATGTAAATTAATGGTTACCACAGAGCACTTCTTCCTACCTAATCTGCCACAAGGTCACCTGAATGCCATTAATAAAGTGGCATGTTTCTGAAAGATAGTGATCTCCATAGTGATCAAGGGAATTTTAGACAATCAACCTGCAAATTTGGACCAAGATTTGCATTACTATTGCTGAAGCAAAAGTAATGCCTATAACCTGATGCTGTCCTTTAATCAGCATATGTCTTTGCTGACAAAAATGAAGGGTCTTCCATAAATCAAAGGCAAACAAAAGCATTTAAATGTTTTAGAGTAAATTGCTTAGTAAGTTGCTTTTGCCTTCAAAATTGCAGAACTCTTCTTATTCTCCTTGGTGACTCTTAATATTGTTTTAAATTCACTTCCACTGAGTTATTACAATATGTTATCTTCTCCAGTAAAAAGAGCTCTATTTTCACTCTCCAGTGACAAAACACAATTAAGGACATCAGCAATACTGATGTACTTTTACAATGCCTTTTAAGGAATACAGGGGTGTTGTGATTTTGTTCTTTTGGAGAGGAAAAGAAAGCCAATAAAATCAATATGGCAAGGAGTTAATAAAATAGAATAGAATAGAATAGAATAGAATAGAATAGAATAGAATAGAATAGAATAGAATAAAAATATTGCTTTCCATTCTACTCATTTTACTCTCCTTACTGTTTTTGTGTGTGTGTGTGTGTGTGTTTTTATACATCTATGCCTAGATCAAATGTACACATATGTATGTGTCTGTGTGTGTGCATATACATATACATATATATATGTGTGTATATATATATATATAATTGATATTCAAGAAGCTAGTTTCTTTGGTTCATGAAAGCCTCATCCTGCAACAGCGCAAAAGAAGGGATGGGAAAATGAACTGCAAGGACCCACTGGGAGCTATGTGTGTAATGGCAAAGGAGGTTTGAAACACAGGTTTGTGTTTGAAACACAGCCCTCCCCTGACATAAGTTCACCAAGGAATATTGTGGCTGCTATGTAATTCAGAGCTGCTGTTCAGCCCCTCTAACTCATACTTGCTTGGGCAGAATGAAATAAAAGACCTCCAGCTGATTCCTTATTTTCTTCCTTCTTCATACTATACAAAAGGAGGTTGGGTAAAAGGGAGGTTTTTGCTCACAAAAATCCAGAGTGTTTATTCACAAATAAAATGCTAGGTTTTCTCTTTCTGCATAAAAGTCAACTTTCTCCCTTCAAAACAAAATCACTTGAAAATCTGTTTATGATGTGCACTGCTACTGTAACTTCACAGAATCACAGAATCGTTCAGGTTGGAAGAGACCTCCAAGATCACCTAGTCCAACCTCTGACCTAACTCTAACAAGGCCCACACTAAACCATATCTCTAAGCTCAACATCTAAACGTCTTTTAAAGACCTCCAGGGATGGTGACTCAACCACTTCCCTGGGCAGCCCATTCCAATGCCTAACTACCCTTTCGGTAAAGAAGTTTTTCCTAATATTCAACCTAAACCTCCCCTGACACAACTTTAGCCCATTCCCCCTCGTCCTGTCACCAGGCGTCTTCACAGTGCTCATGAATTTCTGCAAGTAAACATTTTAATCCAAAATTTGTGTGAGAATTTATTCTTTTCTTTCCAAAAAGAGACTTTGCTTTGGACACTTACATCACTGGCTAATTCATTAGCTTTCTTAGCAATTTGATAAGCTGGAGTGATCATAGCAGGAAAGCTGCCTTTCCCTCTGTGTTCTTCAAAGTCTTCAGTGTATTTCAGCTGTAAAAAAAAAAAAAAAAAAAAAAAAAAAATCTCAGGAGCAATTAGATCAGACAAATGTATCTTGATTACACACATAATCAATTCTTAAGTTGCAAAGTCAGGCATTCAATGGCTGTCAACCGCCAAAAGGAAGATGAACTACACAATCTGAATCTAACTCCTTTGTGTGTATGCTTTACAATGTAGTCTTTAACTATGTGATCACATATCTCCTGCAGGACCTCTGTGTCTCATTCAGTGTGTAGGATGGATCACAGTTGTTTAAGGAAAATAGTAAAGTTGTCTGCAAGATGCCTGCTTTATTCCTTCTTCAACTTGCATGGCATCCAGTTGCTGGATATAGAGCAGACTGGTTCTCTGCCTCCAGTTCTGACAGCCACCTAATCCCATAACAGCCTAGAATTGAACGTGGTCTTTATATCTAGAAGTACTAAACACTTAACAGTAAAATGTATCAAGCATATTTTAAGATATGTACATGTCTAATATTAATTTTTACTTTTGTTTATGTTCCTATTTGCAAGTGATTTATAAATGTCCAAAGAGTCACTTTCATAGTCAAAAATAGGTCAACCTATTTTCTTTTGTTTCACTTACATCACTTGAAAGCTGTCCTCCAACCTTTGCATGAAGTATATCTGGAGTGTCTACAACAGAAGTGAACTTTGAAACTCTCTCTTCATGTCCCCTCTTATATTCTACCTGGGGGAGAAAACATATGTAAAATATATATTACAAACAATAAGTAGCAAATATCTTTTTTCCCTCTGAAAGCTTCAAGAGAAAACGAGCAACAGCAGTCATGACATTCCCCAAGTTACTGGCATACTTAAGTCTCAATTTCCTTAAAGTGAATACAGGAAGAAGGCATAAATAGTCCCAGACAATTTAAGTTTTAAATGATACTAGATTTATGTGAGCCATACATTTGATTAAAATATTACAAGAACAGCCATTAACAGGCTGGAGTACTTAGATCATACTGCAATGACAATGCAGACAGTGTTTGTAGAAAAAAAATACAATACTTTAAAACCATTTGTACAGGATTAATTTTTACTTGATCTTTTTCAGTTGAATTGTTATTTTTATAAAGAGGCAATTTTCTGTGCATATATGATTTAAAGTAGCTTGTAAATGAATTAAGTTTAATGTTACCGGTATTTAATTTCATATAATAAAGACAGTGCAAAAGATCAGAAGATGTTAAAAAAAAAAAAAAAAAAATTAATTAAGCCATCAAATGAAAATAAAAGTAGTGAAGTAAACATTTTAGAGTGGTTCATGATCTTATTCAGGTTGTAATAAATTACAGCAAATTGTGTTTCTTGCATCATGTTACAGTTTCCTCACTTTGTATGACAGATGTTCATCATAGATCCTACTGTCTAAAGGGAATGGCCTAAACCCGGAATTCTCCAACTTCAGGAAGTCTGATATACAATTAAAAAGCTAGCACTTACATTACTGCTTAGCTGAGTGGCTCTCTTAGCAACCTGATAACCTGGAGTGATCATAGCAGGAAAGCTGCCTTTGCCTCTCCGTGGCTCATATTCTTCTGTATATTGGAACTGGAAAGTTAAAATTTTTGGTTTTGTTATTACAAAAGAACCTATTGTAGTTTAATGTGATTCCTCTTTTGATGCCTGTTTCCCAAAGGTATGCATCACTTTATTTAAAAGTAAACAAATTAAAGAGCATATACCATATAAGATTGTTAGGTAGGAATATTTCTTACGTACAAAAGAAAGTATTCCTCATTCATATCTATTATCCACTGTTAATTTGCTATGTTGATTAGGTCACTAACTTATTGTGTGGACAGAGACAGTCATAATTCAGAATTGATTTTCACCAGTAGGAGAAAGATTGTCAATGAAAGGTCTACTCTATGGAAAATAAGACATTTTCCTTCATGAGTTTTGCTCTACTGAGGGAAACAGCACTGAGTGCTAGATAAGGACATAATCAAGGTCAGCTCAGACATCATTGGTCAGTAGCTGAAATGCATCCGAATTACATAAATACAGAAATGTATGATTTCCAGGATAGGCAATAACATTGTTTTGTGACTAACCACTCACATGGTTAAATATTGCTCATGATAGAAGTAGGTATATCAGTATCTGTTTTGGTCACATTTTACTACAGGTTTTGGGTTTGATGCACTCTTAAGTCTTCAGAATATATCCCATGAAAATAAAGTTATTTCAAATGTCAGTGCACTTACATCATTCAGAGTCCTCTGTGCCTGAGTTATCCTGACCATCTGAGGATCTGGGATGGTTCCTGAGTACCATGAAGTTCCCCCCTCATAGGCAGCATAGTAAGCATTCTACAAAATAAAAATTAAATAACTACCAGTCTGTACCCTTGTTTTAAAAAGAAACAGGTGGTCAGACAGGAAGAAATGGAAACGCACACAATGATGTGGAAGAATAAATTTACCCTCTGATGACATAGCACAAGGCCTACACTCCACATACTTTCAGAATGCCAGAGCTTATCTTGTATGCCAAGAACGGACATGAAGATGTCAGGATCTGGGATCCTGGAGTAAGACTCAAATAATTCCCCCTGGGAGTCAGACCACTTGTGAAGCTTCAGTGTGAGTAGAGAGGAGACGTGTTGAATATGTCTGTACATGCAGCAGTCTAAATCACTAGCTGTATAGGTACACTCTTCCTTTCCCATCTTCTGATTCTTGCACCCCAAGCTATAATCAAGCTATATTGCCGTGAATAGTTTAGCCAAATGAGAAGCAATGGCTTTGTTAGCGTTGGAATGCTGCGAATAAAACCCTGACAATCAGGACTGCCAAGGCCAATCCTTGCTCTCCTGCAGGGTAAAGGCTTGGAGATATGAGGGATGTTTCTTACCTGGCTGGCCAGTTGTTGGGCTTTATATGCAGCTTCAATGTCTCTAGACCTCGCATCCCATTGAAAGGCAGATTTGAATTGTTTACCCTCTTCTCGATATTTTATCTACAAAAAATTGACTTGGTATTAGTAGTTTGTTAGTACAGACTAAAGCACATCACCCTCAGGAGGAGAACAAGAAGGGAGACAAACAAGGTGAACACAGTCTTAGCCCACAGTGATATGGAGCCTGCATGAACCAAAGAAGAGTAATGCAAACCACAAGAAAAACACTGCAATTCCAACCATAACAAATCCACTTCGGTGCCTGCTAGTTTTGGCTGCACCTTAAGCCAGTCTAAAGGAAGGCTACTTCCAAAAAACACCCTTGGCCATACCAGCCGACCATTCTTGTGCTCTCTTACACAATGACACCATCAGACAGACAGCCATGGGCCAAGCTGGATAAGGGAACTGGTATGTACACTTTTGCTGTATTAGTTTTCAACCATGCCAGTTCCTTCACCTGTCTCACTGCAAGAATCATCAATACCAGCACAATAGAGGCACAGGAACAACATGACTGCACAGAACAAATTCTCTGGGTGACAGCATCAACCTGACTCAGTTTAAGACAATTTACTCTAGTCATTTTTTACCTGTGTCTCCAGTCACCACAGACCAGCATAGTTTTCAATGCCAACAGCTGATTTCACCCTGAAGACTCATTTATATATAATATGAATGCAGAAACATAGGGACAAGCAAACCTGATCCACCAAATCTCTGCAGTCCACACGTAAATAGCAATCACATTCTGACAGTCTGCAAAACTCTCCATCTTTTCCTCCTTCTCACACTTCTGACCAACACCATTACAACCTGCTTATGTACAAAAAGGCCACATGGCCTGTAGCTTTATGCCAAGCAAAGACTCCACAGCTACTTCCTCTTTGCCACCCATTCTTGGCAAAGGAATCTCCATGGAAGAGAAAATAGGATTTAGCCTTAAGGTCAAAGCTGTACTCTCTAATCCATATAGCCAGCTTCAATCTAAGATTGGTTCTATTATTGGAGCTGCACGTCTGTAAGGGAACAGCATATTAGACCTGAAATCTGACATGAAGTTCAGAAAGAATAATTTGGCCTTTAGATAATACTATTTGGGGAAATAATCTATGAGGACTGAAATCCTGAAGAAATGTTAAGCAGAACATACCAATGCAGTATTAGATGAAAAAACTATTACCTGGTGGGCAATATTCTACTCTCCTGTTTCCCTGCACAGTGTCCATAAAGTTTCATGACCGTGTAAATGCAAGTGAGTACTATATTTAGTTCTGGGTCATTGTTTTCCTCCTGTTACTTTTATCATGACAGCATACCAGAAATCAAACTGAAGTCATACCTCTACAATAGAACATACTCTACAGATGCAAAAAAATAACAGTCACTGTACTAAAGACTGCAAAATCTAAACTGACTGAACAGAAAAGTCACTGAGCACATGTACCATTATCCTCATTTTATAAAATAAGTACAGAGGTACACAGAGATTAATGATTTGTCTGCACACAAAGTCTGTGTAGAGAGAACGAGCTGAATTTTTAGCTCTGCCTTCTAGTTGGTGTCTCAACATAAGACTTATGTGAGAACATTATGTTAGGATTGAAGAAACTTTCTTTCTGCTCAAGAAATACTATTACTTAAAAAAATGACCAAATTACAGTCACAACTGAAACAAGTTAACACCACTTTATACATCTACCAATGAAAGAGTTTTCCTACATCCAAAATTTCTACAGAAGTATTCCCTTTAAGTAAGTAGTGCAGAATCAGCTTCTTTAGTGCCCTTAGCAATTTTGCAATTTTCTCTCTGGAGCAGAACCTCATTATGTGATTGAAAAGGACAGAAGGCAGAAGGTGCTTGAGGTGTAAAAAAAAAAAAAGTCCACCAAGGGAAAGTGATCTTTGAGCTATAATTTGTCTGGCATGTATATTCACATGCACACTGGAAGTATCAGTGTCATATCACTGGCTAAAACCAGAAATAGAGAAATAGAGCCTGCAGTAATCCCAAGCTCATTCCTGACCAGGTCTGTCACACACAGCTTAAAGTAAGTGTGATAGTCACTGCTGAAATAGTTACTGCCTCTGATATTGCAAAACCTGATGCATAATAATAGTGGACAAGAATGATGAAGATACAGTATCTGATAAAGGTTATTAAATGTACATCAACTGTGTACAGCTAATACAGAAAACAGAATGATGTAGTATGCTATAATCTAAGTAATACAATTTGCTTCTTTTATTTTAATAATGTCTAATCACATTTAAACACATTGGCTTGTTTACTAAATATAGTTATGCAATGAACAGTACTATTTTAGAGTACTGGAAGACACAACACTCAAGAAAGTAGAGTTACACATAGAAGTGAGCTAGCAATCAATTATGGGCTGGTTTTGTGTTTCACATTTTATAAAAGTTCATAGACGTGCAAGTTTGAAACAAATGTATCTGGAGGAAAACAATGCGAGAGAGAAAATAATGACATTTGGCAAGAAAGAAGACTTGGAGCACCCCCAGAGGTGTACCGGTGCACAGCAGCCTTTTAGAGCCTAGATGCAGTTAAATGGCCATAGAAAGCTATTCCATCCTTAATGTTCTAGCAAAACATTTTCAGAAAAGCCAGGCAAAGTTCCCTGGACTTTGTGTTTTCTCACACAAGGGGAATATCAGCTCAGGTTTTTCAGAAATATTTGACAAAGCATTTATGTGAACTTTTGCTTAGGTCTTACTGAGATAAATTTTTTTGTTTGTTTGTTTCATGGCATTTAGGATCAGTTTCAGATGAGATCATAAAGCAAGCAGGCCATTCTTGTTTCAAATGGCTATGTAACCCCCCCGATTTAGTTACTATTTTGCATAGCTCTGGGCAGTATCTCCTCTAGTTTATGCAAACAATGCTTCCATGTAGTTTGCCAGATATGGCAGATAAGAATTTGCTATCCATTTCTCTTTTTGAAAGTATAAACAAATTCAGATCTAACCTGTTTGGTTTCTTATGAAACCATTTTAAAAATTATGATTCAAACCTGGGCTGAGATTTTACTGCTCTAAAAGTATACAGAAGGATAAATAAAGAATACATATTTACATTTTTAAAACAAGACGTGAATATGATATCAAAATTTAAGTCAGAGACAAATACACTTGGCCCTCAAACTTCTTACCTCACTTACTACTTCCGACAGTTTTTTTGCATTTATATTTATTGGTGTCTCAAATACGCTTGTGAATGCATTGTTTTTTGGATTATGCCTAAAAAAGGAAGCATAAAAGGATGTTAGGAATGTACCAGACAGCCCACAAGAAAGGTTCTCTTTGAGCACTTGAAAACACAATATCAGCCTCCACCTCCCTATACATAACTTTTCCCCCCACTCAAACACAGGTCTCAGATTACATTCAAGTTATTATTGTATGGAGTAGAGTGCCTAGAGCAAAATTAATTTTAATGATCATCATATCAATGCTGTGTTTCTAATAACAAAAGAGAATAATAGAATAAAAAACAACTGTCATCTCTCCTTTTTCTGCTGACAAATTTGACAGGAACTGATCATTATAAAATAAAAACTTCCTAGAACAAACCAACTCCAAAGGCTGCATTTTATACATTTTCCTGATGATTAACTCAATCTTGTTAACTCTTAACTGCTGATTGAGAAAGCACTGAATTTTATGGTTGGGTTTATTTTCTTCCCAAAATGTTGAAATGGAACTTAATTTGGTATCTTTTAACATACTGGACAAATAAGGAAGCTTTATCTACAGTAACAAGAGTTTCCCATCATTGTTGATTCACGTAAATGCAAAGATATGCACTCAGGCACTAACAATACATAATGTCACATCACGTAGGACCAGGCTGAGTCCAAATCATGATCTTCTATTATATTAGGATTACTTGACATTTTAAACATTAGTTTAAAAGAAGAAGAAAAAAAAAAACACTTACACTTGACAGTAAGGTTTTTTCTCATGGCTAACAAAGTTGTTTACTGTTAACATCATCTTGCATACTTCGCAGTGAAAACAGGCTTTATGCCATGTCTGGAAACACCACAAGAGAAACCAAACCAACATTATTTGTATTTCATTATTATTGTGTTGAGTTTTAAGTTTCAGTATTGACCCCTTCGGCCCATTTCATGAATCTGAAGAATTCTTCAGATATATGCCTATTATTAACTCATTTCAGTTCTGAACCCAGTTATGAGTAAAGAACTTCTGGAACCGAGAGATTTGCACTGTGTTAAAAGTGCCAATCTATACATTTATTATAGTCCAAAATAATAAAGAAAGAGAACTGACCTGATCTATACAGTTAATCTTCTCAGCAGGGTAAACCCCATAGCCACATCTAGCACACGGCTGCACATTCATCTTGAAATCCACAGAGTGAAAAATATATAGGTTTATACAAAAGGTTCAAAGAGTCTGAAAGTGACTTTTTGGCCTGTGCAAAGCACACTCTAGACACTCCAGTCAGGGCCTTTTGCAGTGGTCAATGGCTCCCATTAAAGCTCTGAATTGAAGTCTGTTGCTCCGTTTCCTGACCTTCTGTTTCAAAGTCAGCTGCAGGCTGGCTTTTAAAGCTGCCAGTTAGTAAGAGCGGTTATTTTGGCAACTGTGTCAGTGCGTAAGGGAGGGTAGCAATATCTTTCTCTAAATAGAAGAATGAACTCACAGAAACAAATCATGTCCACGTGAACATTAGAATCTGATCATTTAGTATTTCAGTTCTGCTGTAACGCCAGCTGTCATTAGCCCAGGATGAAGATAAATGTATACACAGCAGCAATTCATCACAGTCGCTCCTCACCCTGATACTGCACATGACCTCATGTAGGACTACTCTGTGTTTGGGAACAGCATTATGTTAGAAGGAGGTGCCACCAGAGGAGCAGGCCAGAGATGAGTTTGGAGCATCCTGGCCCTTTGTTACAGCTAGAAGAGGTACACTCATTCCTCATTTCTCCATCTTGTCAACCTACCACTCCATGTCCATATGTAGGAAATGCAGTGACATGGGCAGAGCCTTTTATCTCAAAGAACTCTAAATTTGATGCGTGGAAATCCAAACATCCATCCCCCATGGGGGGGAAAAAAAATCAGAAATGAACTTTGTTCATTTTATAAAATGAACAAAGCAGCTATTCAAGAGCGTTTGCAAAGAGTAGGCTGGCACAGATCAGAATATAAAAATTCCTTAGCCAAATAACACTATTCAAGAATCATTATTCTTGATGTTAGGATTCAACCAAGTTATTATGGTTGTGAAGTCTGCTCTGAAAAAAAGAAGTCACTAAATTTTACCTGCTACAAAGAGCCAGGATTTGAGATTTACATCTCAGCTAATCATAACACCTCCAGCTGCAGGGCTCGACAACCCTGGGATGTGGCTAACAGTTCTCTCTACCTAAATAAAAGCCTCCTCAGTTGTCCTTGCATCTGCACCACTTCCCATATCTGCAGCATGTTGCTAAGCACTTTCCCCCTGTGTAGATTACAAACAATTAATCAAAATCATTTCTACCCAAAGCTTCTCAGTATGCTTAGAGAGCCTCCTGTTCAAGGGATGGAGAGACACAGTTCTGCTTAACTCATAACTACGTTTACTGAATGCTGACAATGTACTGGCACAACGTACTGTCAGCAACTGGTGTGCTGAAAATAGAGTCTCTAATCTGAAGAGCAATGGGTACGGCACAAAGTCCTGCAAACACTTAAGGCCGTTCAAAATAGGTGATTAAAATGAATATACAAACAGTTGCATTTTCTTTAAAAAAATATGGTCACAGAACACAACTTCTTGTATTAAAATAACTGCTGAGTTACCTCATGCTATTTCTTTTGGAATCTGGAGCAATTTTATGCTAAGTTACATCACAATAATATTTATCATGCTCACACCTGTGAACCAAAATAATTTGGTGGTCTTCCAGTTCTCTTCTCACATAGCTTCCCATGTTGTCCCAGACAGCCATTATGTTTATACAAGTGACCTCTGCTAGGGTCAGCGTAGCCAGGCTGTCCCCTCGTTACTTAGCATTGGGCATACTACCAGCTGCTGCCTCTTTGTGTTCATCTACTCCAAGTATCAACATATCATTTATTTTCTAAGTAGTCCGAGTTGTCTTGATCCTATCTGCATCCATGCTAGAGCCCTCTTCCAACACTGTGGCAAGAAAAAAGATGCATGACCTCCTTCCGTCCCAGCAAAGGCAATACATTGCTTAAGGCACTCCTGAAATGAGTGCTGGGAGTTACTGAAAACTGTACATCCATGAACAGGCAGAAACAAAAAGACTTGGTAACCATGAAACAAATCATTGATCCAGGAGCCACTTGAACGCTGAAGATCTGGACAGGACTCTAGGATACACTGTGCACCATGTGTTCCTTCCAAGAGGCTTGTCAGACAGCTCGAAGCTCTTTACTTCACAGATAGAACTTACTTCATTTCAAGATATACAGAGCATGCTTGTTGCTTTTCACAATAACACAGATTACCAGCATAGCCGAAAGTCAGCAAATGTTTTCCAAGTCTCCTGCTTCTCCTAGGTTACAGCATGTTCCAAAAGACAAGTATGGTAAGCAATGATCTCCAATAGTTACTTTCTTTCAGAGCCACACTCTTTCCCTCACATCCATTGTGTGCCAGTTCTGCTGGAGTCTACTGAAGAAATTCCCATTTCTGAGCACCTCAAAACTGTCCTGTTGCATGGTCTGTTCTTCACCACTCTGGATTAAAATCAGAGTTGCTAACAGAAAAGAGACTTTATTGTAAAAACAAGCATTGTATGGTGTCATTACAAAGCACGCACTCCATTTTGATCATGCAAGGAATTAAATCACAAAACCAGTGCAAGTTTGTTATCTTGACAAATCTTAGCAAGACATTTTCTCTTCAGTTAAAAGCTCATTGTGGCTTTTTTCCTCCTTTAGCAAGGCCCCATAAAGGCTTTTTGATATCAATGAAAATCTTAAAAGGCTTTACTTAACAGTAGAACCTTAATCAATGTGGTTTAAAAGTACTGCAGTTACGTATAAAGCACAAGGAGACAGTACCTTGAAAGTGCAAATTAGTGGGAAGAAACATTGTTACCTCTCCAACCAGCTTATATTCATTGAATTAACTGCATAGAAAACTTAGAATCATGAATCTGAATCTAAAAGCACACTCTAGTTACACAAAGTAACCTCTTAACAGACATTCAAGTCAGAGCCGCCTTCTCTGTCATTCCCGAACAGCAGCGGTGCCCTTCCAGCCACATGAATAGCAGGAAGCCAGGCACCACAATTCGTGGCACAAACTGGGGGTGTTACCCCCTGTTAAAAGCTGCACGTAAAAGTTCAAACACCAGCCCAACCTCATCGTAACCTTCTCTGAACCACGTAGCTAATTAGATACGTGGGCTCACAGCCTTTTGTCTCACACAGCCTGTTCGTGCTAATCAAATTTAGCATAGTAGCAAACCCAGCTTGCAGAAACATAAGAAAGCTGGCAAATATTTATCAGCACCAGGACCTCCCAAGACCTGAAGAAAAAACACTATGGGACTGCCTTCCAAATTTGTACAGTAGCTTTTTACATTTTTGCTGTTTTGGAAACCAACCAAGAACTGTTTACATTTCATGACTTGTGCTTACACTTCATGATTACACTTTCCCTTTGTTGACAGTGTCTGGAAAACTTGAGAGTGAGGGGATTTTGCAAATGCTTCTAATAGAGCAAGAGAAAGTGAGAGAGAGAATAGAGAGAAATGGAAAAAAGAACCAAAACGACAAGAAGGCATCACTCTTACAGAGCAGAGAAAGAAGCAGTGAGGATGTGGTACAACTTAAATTGAAAGCTTGAAGAAAAGAGTGCAAAGCATGCACAACACAGCCCACGTGCAGACAATGAGACCTCCATTGTCCAAATATTTCCATTTATCATGTATTATAACCTAAAGAAGCATCACATTTAAAACCAGTAAAACATGGCAAGTGCAACAGATCACCCCTGCCTAATTCCAAAGAAATCCCACCCAAACACTTATGCCAAGTTGACTGAAATGCATTATTCCACTGAGTTTCATAAAGTTGTTGTGTACCATATACCATTGGGGGTGTATCATACCATACACCTCCAATATTCCCCGCAGTGTGTCAGAAACATCCACCCTTTCTTGTAAAATATGTAAAAACCTAACAGGTGCAATTTAGGGGGGGATATCTTGGGAGTCGTTCAAGTTCTGCATCCTAGAAGTATCCCCACCTCTGCCTCCCAGGTCACAGCAAAGACCCACCCTTGTTTTCACAGGTGTTGTGCAGAACACAGCACAAAGTTATTATTCCGGACAGGTACTATTTAGTTGCCTCAAGCCTTCTAGTATGTACCTGCCATCTACCTTTCAATTTCCCAAAGGCATGCTCCATTGTCATCCTACAATTGCTTACATGGTATCTAAATACTTCTTTTCTACAATGCAAATATACACTCAAAGGCTTCGTTATTAATGTTTTAGAGAGTAGAGTGAGTCTCTGGGGATAAGAAAAGGAATGCTGATGCATCACACTGCTGGCTCTTCCCGCTGCCCAGTAATGCATATGGCCAGCTGTGCAATATTATATGTGAGAAAATTTTTCCTTCCTAACCCTTCCCCAGGTAGCAATCACTCCATGCCCTGAAGCAAGATATTTCCTTCTACTTCTGTATTTTCTAGTTTCTCCATTACTCATTACTGAAAGCCAGAAAGATTTTCTGAAAAATCTAGCACTTTATTCTGCATTACAATCAGTTAATCTAACATGTACTTAAGAAAGGTTGATTCCCCAGTGTGCTGCAACAGCTTTCTTTCTGTGAATGTCAGCAACTAACATGAAAATAAAACAGAAAGAGTGGTTTCATCAACAGTTTCAGTCAGAAATTCCCTACACATAAATCTATTAGTAATCTCTTCAAAACTGAGAGCATTATCAAATACAATACTACTTTTTCAATAGCATTACAATGACTTTTAGAACAGAGACATTTCTAGATCTGCTAATTTGACTGTGAGGACCAGCTGACAATGGATAAATATGTTCATCAAGATATAGGAAGTCACAATTGGGAAACAGCTTCTGGATTTCCCAGGTAACCCCCACACATCGTCAGGAAGGTATATTTGGATGTTCTGAAGTTCAGAAGCCAGTGCCACTCATTGCTGCTTATGGCATAGTCCTCTCCCACCCCTCCTCTCCACACATTTAACTTGAAGATCTACACATTTCCAGTTTCTCTGTTGTCCTTAATGATCTATTACAGATTTGGAAATGGCGCCAGCTTCTCGAAAAGAAGCAGCTAACAGATGGCATGAGAGGAGCCATGGGATTCTGTTAAGAGTTTGATTTCCAGGAGCAAACTTTGGCTACATATCCAACCAGGAGCTACAGGCATAATCCCACAAAGCTGAGACCAGCCCCGGCAGCAGCACACAGATGCACGGCAAGAGCCGCCGCGCAGTTCAGACGCTCCTCTATCACATCCAAGCAGTGACCTGTCGTGAAGCAAAAGGCAGTTTGTTACGATGCCCGTGTTTTGTGCCAATTATGAAGCAGTTACACTGAAAAAATGTCGCTTTGATGTAAATCTCTTCAGGTAGTGAATGTTAAACACCACGCACTGCTGGGTAGGTGCATGATTTTGCAGGATTGGAGCCCACATCCAGGAGTAATTAGCAAGACGGTGCCAATCTTCAGTCCATGGACTGGACTGCTGGGCCTGATGCAACGGCTACACAGTTGGATATCATAATTAGCAGAGATGCAACACAGTGAATAATTGGAAAGATAAGGAAATGCCACTGAAGTTTGTATAAGGGAAGAAATTTCCTTAGATCTAGACAATCTCGTGTCACCATGAAACTTAAGGCTCTTCTTTCGAGGGGGTGTGATGGAGCTTTGCTATTAAAACCCAGCAATTTTATCTTTGCTGTGATGCAGCTGTTCTTACCGGAGGCAGCGCCCGAGCCCCTTCCCAGGGAGCCCGATTCCGTGGGGAGCAGGCCGGGAGCACCCACCGCCGCCCCCACAGCCCCGCACCGGCCGGGCGAAGGCCGAGGCCGCGCCGCCCCGGGGGCCGAGCCGGCACTCCCAGGGCACCGGGCGGAGCGGGGCG
>VXAA01001151.1:1819218-1840144 GCA_013399115.1 Anseranas semipalmata | reverse complement strand
CCCCCCGCTCGCCGACCTTGCCTCACGTTACCCGGCGGGCAGAGGGGTGGCGAGGGGCTTTGGCCCTTCAGGCGGCTGCACGGCCATTTCCTGAAAGAGGGCAGAAGGACTTGGGGCGTGTTACTTGTATCGGTGATGCTGGTTTCCCCCACCTGTGTGGGGCTGCGTCCCTGGGGCAGCTTCTCCGCAGCCTCCTCTGACCGCCCGCCGATGGCTTGCACACTTTTCCTTTCTTACGTTTTTTATACGTGATTAACAAATATATTTGTCGAAATCGGTTCTGCTCTTACTCTCGGGGAGCCCAAGAACCTGCCGGGGTGGAGAACGGCATTGCTGCCGGGTGTCGCAGGCCTGGGCTGGGTGGCGGTGGCGGTCATGCAGCCAGCCTGGTCCTGCTGCAGGCTGTTCAGGCTAAATATAGACGTGTACTCTTCTGACTAAAAGTGTTGCAAAAGCAACTTTAATCTACCTAAATATGGGGATGGGACTTTCCTCGTGAAATTCTGGGGCCAGAGTTGGACAAATGGCTCTGCAAGTCCCACCTGGAGCAAAGGTGCAGCTCCCATGTTTCCTTCTCCACTGCTCTTCTCGCCCCATGCTGAGCTGATGCAGATCATTACACTACCAAAAAATGACTCCTTTCTTGTAGTTTTCTGCTGTCTTAATGATCTAAATAAACTTACTGAGTGGTCAAATCGGTACACAGAAGAAAAGAAAGACCAATTTCTTTTCATCAGAAAAAAAAGTTACTAGACCAGCTCAGCCATACAGTAACCTTGTGTCCCTTTTGAGATGAGTGAAGATGTTCTAATCTTACACCAGAGTAACAAAAAAATTAGCTGAAATACAGCAATTTGTGTAAGAGGCTCGTTTATGTCATGAAAAGTGTCTTTTAATTTCCAGGAAATTCCTGTTCTTTCCTAACTACTGTACAAATGTATTAATTAATCATTAGAAGAATATAAAATTCATATTAACTGTTGATATAAACAAAACAGGGAAATTAAAAATTAAGATTCCATCCATGGAAGATAACAGAGTTTTCTCTTATGCTCATTTGCATGTGTGTTTGCAAATGAAAACACAGGAGCTTTCTGGGTGTTTCTGTACTGGATGGGACTGCAGTTCTAAATATTTTGATGTTAGTTGTCCTTGCTTTCTTCTCAACACACTTCTTTCGAGACCGTGAAAAATTTTCTGGGAATTAGTCATAAGATCTTACATCGTTAAAGGATTTTTACTTCTGTTCTTATCTGCATTTTTGAGTGGTGTTAGACAAGTCACTTTTTGGTAACTACCACAAGGTAGTACAGAGATGGCTGAGCATGTGCCGGGTCATATTAATGCAGTGTCAAAAATCTATAGCCACTCTTACTTGATAAAGTATCACACAAGACTAGCTATCCCACATGTGTCTGGTTTAACATTTTGGTTTCTATAAGAATTTCTGAAATAATAGTGTTCATTGAGGGACATTTATGTTCTTGTACATCTATTTGTAGATGTCAGGAGATCACCGTGTTGATAGTTCTACTGAAGAGAGACGTGATGAAGATCAAGATGATGTAGTTGATGCAAAGCCAGACAGAAGTAGTAGACTCTCACTTTTTGTGAAGTAAGTTGCTACTTTTATTTCTGTTATTTTTGTATCAGCTATGATATTACTCTTCTAATGGGATTCCAGTATTCAGTTTGCCATGCCCACGGTGTCAAGAGGGTCTTACAGGGAGATGCTGTATGTTGTATAAGGTCTAATGTATCTAACCTGTACCCTAAAGCTGAACAGCCCTCAAGCTGCTCTGACTTACAGAGACCTATAGTATCTCGCATTAGCTTATTTGGTAGTCAAGAGACCACTAAGTTCATTTAGCATCAATTGTAGCCCCGTGTCTTAAACATTGCCCTTTCGTAGAGCTGGGAATTAAATATGCCATTAATTATCTATTTTACTGCATTCAGCTCAGCTAATCTCCTACATCATTGGAATCCCCTGCTGACTATTTAAGTTAGTTTAAAGCCTGGATGTGCCATCTAAGCTGTAACACAAAGAAGCCTCACTGAGTTTAGAGATGTAACCCATTACAGAGTAAATTAAAAGCCTTTCATTTTAAAGCCTAGTAGTCTCACTGAAGCATAATCTTACTTTCATTAAATTTACAGGCAGCAAGAACTATGTACTGCTGTCTGTACTCCTGAAAACACTAGATAAATGTGACTGAAAATGCAAGACAAAAAATGAACGTGCAAAATTTACAAATACTGTTGAATATCAGAAAATGACTACTTCACATTGTGAACTTCTTGTATTTTATTACAGGTGTTTATTACAAAGACTATTGTATTTACAGAGAGGTTTTGATTTTTTTTGTTGGACATTCACATTCAAGTGAACAGTATAATTCAGAGAAAGTATATGTAGAATATAATTTTATTTTTGCAGCTTATTATATGAGTCTAATGGGTGTAGCAAATCAGAGAGAACTGAAGCTGCCTTAGTCTTAGAAGACTTTTGATGTGCTGTTAAGCAAATCACTCTACTTTTTCTCTCTCTCATTTTCTCATTCCTCAAATGTGTTTTATGATGTGTATTATTAATTTTCACAAATTCATGTGATACAAAATAGACAACGTAACATATATTTCTAATCTTGCAAAACATTTTTCAAAGGTTTCTTTTAAAATTTATAAAATGTGTGTTTTAATATATGTTGGTCTTCTTTATAAGAGGTGACATGCTAATATTATTGTTAAATTATGCAATTCAAAATTAATCATTCCTGAAGGAAAGGCAAGAATCAGCATTTCTATCACTTTTTTTTTTTTTATAAGAAAATTTTCAAATAGTTTGGCTATTCATCAGTTTGAGGCATTCATCTTTTGGGAACTCCTTGAAGATACAATTTGAAACATTTTTCTTTAGAAGTAAAAAATCACTCAGATAAAATAAATACAGAAAAAAAAAAAGAATAAATATGAGGTACTTGAGAAGATTCAATGTAGATTTTGTAGAAAAAAAATTAAGCCTGGGAAATCTGTCAGAGCTCCTTGAAGAAGCTGATGATAGCCTAAAAAGGGATAAGCTGCTGATCTACAGAGAAGGTCTTAAATATCCAAGTACACCGATAAGGTGTTTGTCTTATAGAAACTAAAACTCTTTGGCCTGGAGGAAGATAGGAAACGAATGTGGGAGGATAAAGGAAGATGGGATATGATCTAAAATAGTGACTGTAATGTGGGAGAAAGTGAATAGAAGATGTTCATTGTGCCTCACAAAACAACTGGGGGACATCCATAAAAAGTTTATACAGTAAGTTTAAAATAATCAGTAAGATGTATTTTCCACATAGTGCAGAATGCATTTGTAAAACTAAGTCACAAGATATGCAGATGTCAATACTTCAGATGAGTTCAGAAGAAATTAGATGAATATGTGGAAGAAAAGGCTGGTAGGAATATTGATGTTAAAATCTTTGGTACAAGATGTCCCTAAATCAGTTTTCTGTGAGAATATACTCTGTACCCCATTTCTGTCGTTTGTTCTCTTAACACTCATTGCTAGTCAGTACCAGATACTGGCCTAGGTGTACTTTTAGTTGGAACCTGAATGGCTCTGTGGCTTGATTGCCAAGACTCCACTTTGGCAACATAAAATTAATACCTGTAAAAAAGGTGTCTAGAAAGCTTTAGATTACCTATAATTATGTGGTCTGTTGTTTTGTTTTAGCAACCCAATTTTTACCATCTGTCCAGTACTTTCAAGGAAATTCAGTATTCTGTTTCAATTATTACTGCTTAAAATATGTAATCTCGGTAGGAAAACAATTAACTTGTATTGTTAGATAGGCATGTTAATTTTAATGTGGAAGAGAACAGGACAATGAGAAGCTGTATTCAAAGCCATGCAGAAAGACCAACTACTTCCAGTAGCTTCACAGCTCCAATTCACCTTTCTTTGGCTGTGACTGGAGATTTACGTAGCAAGAGCAGTAAATAGAAATAGGTGAAAATCTTCTTTGATACAGCAAATTTCTCTCCAAAACTCTGTAACCCTGGTTTACCAAGGAGGCAACAAGGCTCAGAATAAGGCACGGAGTGACTTGTGTGTGCCACAGTTTAGGGGAATTCTCTTCTACATATTTTCTTTTCTTGGAAAAAGTGCTAGTACCTGGATAATTTTGGCGGGGAAAGTTTGGGTTTGTTTTATGGTTGTTGGTTTTTTTTAGCCACTAGATGGCAGACGGGCTTCACTTTTGTTTACTAGAAAACTTGCCATACTGGACAAAAATTCCAGAGACTTGCAGTTAACCAAAAAGTTATGTTTCAGAAAGCAGGAACAGCAGGATGCACTCCGACAAGCTTGACCAAAAGAAAATTTTAAAAGACATTGTTAAACGAATATTGAGCTGAGGATTTGAAACATGTTTTTAAAATTTTTATGTAATAATAAGAAACTAATAGAACTTTTCCCATAAATTTTTTTCTCTTCTGCGTTGCAAGTACTCATGTTACACTTTAGGCTTCAAAAATAGTTTCATTTCTCCAAAGGATGATTAAATATCTTCATTTGGAGTGTTTTATTGGGGAACTCTGTTAGGGAGATTGAGAAACTGCAACAAAACCTAGTTTAGCATCCAGGTAACATAATTTAGCATGAAATGGAGTAGAGTTCAGGTTCCACTATATTAAATAGAGCTAGGATTTCTCTTACTCCTAATGTTGTTGTTGTTCTTTGTTTTTTTTTAAGCTGCATCTGAAAATTCCCAAGGTTTGCTAGACTAGCACTCGCTCTGTCAATAATCATGACAGTGAAGAAGCATAATGCAGAAGAGGGTGGTTGTTAGTAGTATCTAGATACCAGTTCTATACTAATTGAATTATATAGAAACCTTTGTCCTCTGGTTACTTTTATCCTTCAGCTCTGCTGTCTGTCAATATTCCCCTTCTCATCTGGAAACAGAAGACATCATTTAACTATACATATCTATATAGCTATATATATCTATAGATATAGATATATCTATAGATATATCTACATATATATATATCTAGATATATCTAGATATATGTCTATATATCTATATATCTATATATATATGGATATATAGATATATATCACATTATATATATCTCATATATATATATAAGATATATATATATCTTATATATATATCTATAGATATATATATAAGAATTACCTACCTAGTTACCATTGAAGCTCTGTGATTCTTTAGTGTCTTTAGTGCAAAAAACATCAAATGTGTTGTAAAAAAAACCCCATGAGGAATTTGAGAGTCTGGTAGGGTACACTGACATATACTCACCAAGAGTACTTCAGCTGTTTAACAGTGTAAAACAACAAAATATTTGTAAGTTATTTACTTCTGCCGACTTAGGCCAGCATTAAGTTTGAGACTCTATTTTAATTAATTTGAAAGTTTGCTGGAAACATCAGTGTACATCTTCTGTAGTTCAAGAGTTATGATATCTACCAATTAAATATCCAAGGTTTGCAAACTAGAATTTAGATTTAAAAGATTTACAGATATATAGGGGTGTTTTTCTTTTCATTTGTATGGTGTTTATTTGGGCTACAGGGCATCAGAGTAAGGAACTACAGATGTTACTAAAGCTGTTTTAACTTCATGACCCATATCTCAGTATAGTCATATTTCTCTAAATAATCTTCAGAAGTCATATTTCTCTAAATAATCTTCAGAGAATAAATAGTCATTTTTGAGATTCAGCCTCAGCTGAACCTCAGCTTTGGAGTTGCAACGGGAGTAGAAAATCGTCTTTGTTTCAGCCTTGCTCTTTCGTTGTTCTTCCATCTTTTCAGGAGATATTTTCCATTCACTTTTGGTTACCAACAGTTTCTTTTTATTTAGTTTATAAGACGTTTTTCAGGTAGAACTTGGTGAAGAATAGCTTCACATTGTGTATATCTTTTTTATCTCTCACATATGCTTATGTTTTCCAGAGTTGCCCGTTCTGTTTTTTTGGGCCAAAACTGGGGAAACACTGGGGAACGCTCGGCTTGATCTAATAAATTAATTACTTTCTTTAAAAAAACTACTGCTGGTATCATTGTATGTTTATGAAGCAACTGTATTGGCCTCCACATCAGCTGTTCCTGCCTTGAAATTAATGCGTTCAAATCCAAATGATGCCTTTAATGATACCTCATCTTTTTCATCATAACTTTCACAGTTCTAAAATTAAAAATGCAGTTCTGTTACATGTTTTTCAGCTACAGAATATTACAAACCTTTTAAAAACAAATATTGCTAAGAAAAATACCTCTTTTATCCTTAAATTAGATATAATAAATATAGCAAGTTACTTTAAAACAAATAACAGCCAATGCATCGTTATCTGAAGTTTATGATCTGGGCTGGAACGCAGAGGTCTGAACTGAACGCTTGGTTCAGCCTCAGGTTTCCTTTATGTCTCCTAGCAAATCACATGTGCCTTGGTTTTTCCTGTAAATGGGTGATGACCTTTCCTTTTAGCATCCTCTGAAGTCTATCATTTTAATTTGTTTGGTGTTTGTGGGTTCTGCTTTGCCAAACTAAATACCAGTGTATGTCCCCCAAAGCACTGAACATATAATTTCAGAAGTAATAGGTTCCGGCATGTAGAATCTGCTAATGTTAATTCCTACAAAGACAATAAAAGAGATTTTAACATATTACAACAGAGGTGTTTATTTTAATTACTCTCTCTTAAGCTGGAGGTTGTTTTCATTTTTTGTTATTGTAGTTTTTGTTAGATCTAGAACTCAGCTTCTAGGGAACACTGCAGGAGGATTTAACAATTAGTTACTATTGTGGGCAGTGCTTTCCCTTGGACACTTACTGAATGTGCCATATAGGAAATGCCCAAGTATCTTGAAATAGCACCTAGTCTAAAGTGTAAGAAGTCATTAATTCACAGTCAGTATTTGCTTCCAGTCTCCTTGGAGATTTTCTCATGTGAAGCACAGCAAATGCTGGGTTATTCTTGAACTGTATCTGTAGCAATCACAACAGTGAGTCAAGTAGCCTAATTCCTTTTTAGTGTAGTAATTTACAATTCACATTACAATAAACTTCATTACAATAAACTCTGTGTTGTCAGCACTCAAAATTTGGAGGAAAGCTATTGTATATTGTCATTTTTAACTTTTTGAAGGAACCAATGACAAATTAAGCCAAATTTATAATAAACCAAAACTGTGTAAGAATTAATGTGGGAAATAGATCTATGAATTAGAATACAAAAGAGGTTTTGTAGACTGTGTATGTTGATTTGCATTATTTTCTTAGAAACGTTCCCTGTGTAAATATTGTAGTGATGGTGAATCAGGTTCTGAGAGAAGGAGGGAAGATGCATTAAAAAATAAAGCTTGCTGTCCCACCTCCATCTCAAGATCTGCTCTGTTTTCCTACAGTCTTGCATAGGAACAATGATAGAATCAGAGTGATGGGAGTGTGTTTTCTGCTTGTCAGCAAAGGTAGATCAGGCCTGCATGACCTCAGCTTGCAGGGCGATAGTTGTGAGGGTTTGAATAGCCCCATAGAAAAGTCCAGCGTGACCCACTGCTGACATATGCGAATCTTTGGGCCTGAACACAGAGCATCCTGTTTCACTCTGCAATGTAGCCCTGAGCATGGTGGGCTCCTAGCCTTAGCAAAGAAGATTAGACTTGCTCTAGAGCGCAAGCTAAAGCTATTTTCAGATGCAGTGTGGAGTGCCATTTGACGATGAGCCAAGGTACTGTACAAAGTTATTTATCTCCTTCCTTCTCTGCCACCTGTTTGGAAATCTCACGAACGAGTACCCTAAAAGAGTTTAGTTGTGGTGCTTATTATCAAGCTAATTATAATTCTACTGGCATTTTGCAATAGGTAATCCTAGCCAGAATGTTCTCTTAGAAATAGTATTTGGGGGGTTTGCTTTATTTTAAGTCATTTTCCAAGCAGCCTCTATAGCAATATATATACCTGTTAATAGTTCTTAGCACATATGACAGACAAAAGAGGCTTTACCTTTTTTATTGCATAACTGAGAGCTGCCTATGTACATTATACTACTTAGGATATGACTGTGCAAGATTTCAGTTTCCAGAACACCCATGGAACGTGTGTATGCTCAGGTTTTCCAGAAATGAGCAGAAAGCCTTTCAGCAAGCAATATTATTTTTGGTAAAATTTTACCTTTTGAATGTTATTTGAATATTATGTGGCATACATATGTTACGTTGTGAGTGCTGCACAGCAGATACCATGCAGGAAGTTGATTAGGAACCTGAAGGTGAATTACAAATTGATGGTTGAGAGTCCAGAACTTACTCTGTTATGGTCAACTGCAGGTGTTACACCACAGAATTGTCGTGTAGGCTGTAAAACATCCATACAATATTAGGTGCCCAAAGACTAGGATACTGCTACCTGTTTCTTTTCTTTTATCCTTTCTTTTTTTTTAACTGTCATGAAATGTGGACAATATTAGACAGAATAGACTGTCAAAACTTTTTTTACTAAGTGGAAGTAGCTTAGCACCAGTGTGCTCCATCTGCTTCATTAGTATGCAGTGA
This sequence comes from Anseranas semipalmata, assembly GCA_013399115.1. Lineage (NCBI taxonomy): Eukaryota > Metazoa > Chordata > Aves > Anseriformes > Anseranatidae > Anseranas > Anseranas semipalmata. The sequence goes on along the minus strand of VXAA01001151.1, from coordinate 1,831,569 downwards.
ACAAAATTGCAGCCATGGTTTTGATTTTGAGTTGTGTTAAAGCCATCACTAACACAAAATTAGAAGAACAGTGAGATACTTGGCACTAAGGGACGTGGTTTAGTGATGGGACTCAGTAGGTCAGGTTGATGGTTGGACTTGATGATCTTGAAGGTCTTTTCCAACCTAGATGACTCTGTGATTCTGTGATATATTTAGATACAACTACCAGAACTCCAAGAATATCTGTAATGTACAACGTATGCCAAATGTTGTAGTCTGAGGCTTGTTCTTTCAAACAGCTCAGCTCCTTTCATTACACAGTGAGTTTCCAGTTGCCCTTAACTAGGCTTCTCTGTTTTCCAAGTTCTTAGAAAGATTCTCCTTCCCAATTGGAGAAGCATCTGAAACTAAAACGGCACAAAAAAGCTACAAGGGTAGTTCAGGTTTTGAAAAAATGTCATATAATGAGAGATTTAAAATGTATTTTATTTAGTTTCTCTAAAGTTGAAAGACAATTTGCTTATACTATATAAGTATATATAGTATATATATATATATAAGTATAATATTAGGAGATAGGAGGCACTTTTTGTAAGAAAAGAATTTGTAAGTAGATCCAACAGAGTGAAAATTTACACCAGATAAATTCAGTCAGGCAGATATTTAATAGGGAGGTCATTTAAACACTGGAACATTTTATTTAGGCATATAAAATCTTTGAAAAAAGTTTGGGTAGGAATCTAAAAGATGTTCTGCAGATTAAACAGAAGCTGCAGGTTTGTAGAAAGTACTGAATAGGGTTTCGTGGTTTGTTTTGCAAGAGATCAAACGGAAAAGCATGCTCACAGCCAGGTGAGTCAGCTACTGCAGTTAGCATGCTGCTGGTCACTGGTTGATTTTGCTGCCTCTGCGACTGTTGCACTTTTGAAGCTTTGTGGTAGGAAGGCCTTACTGTGGTTGAGGCTAATGCACTTTAGATTGTGGTTTCAAAGGCTGTGGAACATGCACACAGCCACTACTGTAGTTCAGCTGAGTAGCTGCAACCTGGTAAGCCATGGCAGACTGGCCGTTAAGGTCCCAGGGCTTTAGGGCTATAATATACTTTGGGGAATGCCATGTTCTGTGGACTGCAACCGTGTGTGTTTTGCAGTTGACATAAAACTGTTAATGCCTACACATGGTTATTTACTATTCAGGGAAGCTAATGTTTAGTAACCAAAGATAGGGATTGGTTTCTGGACTAAAATCCCCTGCAGACCTCCACAGCGCACAGTAAGAATGCCTTTGTTTCAAGCAGCGTTCTCCACCAGGCACGTGCCAGTAAGCTACCTCACCTACTCCGGACCTAAAGATTGTACAAACGTGTGGTTGCTAAGGGCAAAACTGTGGATTTTAAATTCATCCTCTAAGTTACTGCACACATGTATCCTCCTGTAAAGAAGCCATGAGATCTGCAATTGCTTTATGAAATGTTTGTTTAGGCTCCACTTGTAATGAAAAAATAAAGAGCCAATGATGTGGAATTGCTTTCTCAAAGTTAATCAACAGCAGAAGCAAGATTCAAACTCAGTTCTCCATCCTGAGCACAACGATGTGGCTCTGAATGTGGATAACAGGATGTATCTTCCCCTAGGAAGCAGTTAAGCATTTTTGGTTTGTTTAATACTTTTCATCAAGTTAATTGAGCAAAGCATAGTTAGCATGTAATCTTAATAAATATTTTTTATGGCTTGTGTTCTACTATTGGAGGTGATATGGCATGCTACAAGAAATTTAGGGAAATGCCAGGATTTCTTTACAAAATTGAAGCATTTTATTTTGCGAATTTTCTGCAAAATCTGCAATAGTACTGCTACATATTTCATAGCAAGTACAAAAGTAGGTTTTTAAGATGAAACTGTTTTACTGGCCTGGAACCCAGTCTTGCCTTGGGCAAAGAAATTGTTAATGAAAGCTTACGTCTTTCCCAGCCCTATTAGCATCTTCATAAGTTCAAGGAAATAATTCCATTGTTTACTTAACTCCTTTCTTTCAGGACTGCTACAAGAATATTTTACTTTCAAAATGAATCCTAAGATTAGTATGTTTACAGTTAGGAGGAGGACTTGGGGCATGTTTTTTCTAAGAAACATGAGGTACTCTCTTAATTAGCTTCCTCACATCAGGTTCACTCAAGGAAAAGTCTTTTCCTCTGGTGACTTGAAATTATCTTTGTTCAGCCAGCTGACAATGTTGTTCCAAAGAAGTCATGAACTAATTGGCAGTTTAAAAAGAAGCCGAAGGCTAAATATTTACTATGGCCCCGATCTTGAGAACAGTTACAAGCAGGCCTTATTTTACTGCCTGACTAGTCCTATTACTTTTAGTAGGACTGCTCCCGGGTGGTAAAGTGGGATGTGTTCACTGGCGGGTGTGGTTTTCGAGTAAGCACACTTGCCATTTCCTGTCATTCTACCCCTTCCTAAAAATTACTTGCGTGGTTTAGGCGCTTTGGCAGAGTGGTATGTGAAGAAGAAAGCACTGGCCAGGCTTTCTATGTCATTGATAAATATGAACCTTAGACTCCAGTGTTAGGTGAAATTATGTGTAGATGCTTTTAGGGGAGCTATTATGTTCAATTTGTAGGACCCCTTTTCTCTTCTAAGTTAAGAGTTTCTATTATGTGGAAAAGATTCTGACTTTAATATTAGAAATTTCTTTAATTTTGTTTTAATATTTATCTGGAGCATATTTAAAAATGGCCGTCTTAGGACTGGTTATTTTGTTGGTGCTAGTCTGTCAGAGTCAGCAGTCATTTGCTAATAGCCTTCTGTAAGGAAATTGAAAGTATGTAATATTTACTTGAACTTCTTCCTATATCATTAAATATTTCTCCTTTTTCCTCAGGAGATAGTTACTTCAACTGTTAAGCTGTTTTTCAGTTTATCTGCTGGCACATAATTTAGAAGCTTGGGAAACTTTTAAAATAAAAGATTGTGAGGCATAATATTTATTTTCCTTCTTGGTTTACAATTATATTTAAGCTCTTTCGGGAGAGTCGTTGGTAAGGTGTTATCTGTCTGAAAAAGAGAGAGATGGAAATCGCATCTGCTACTGGAGTATATTTAAGAGAAAAAGTTGGAGAGCCCATAGTGTGTCCAGGCAGATTGGAAACAGAATGGAGATCTCCCAAAAGCCAATGTCTTCTGCAGTGGCTCCTATTAATATTTAAAGTAGATTTCACTTTGTATTCCAGCATGCAGCTTTGTTAGCACGTGACCCAGAATCACATAATCAGATTCAGTGTAACACAGTTTTAGTATTTGGACGAGCCTTTCTGGTTAATGCTTAGTCCTTATCCCATATAATTTATGCTTTCTCGTGATTAACAGTAAAAGAATATTCATTTTATAAAAGACTCTTCAAATAGTGACACATTCATCTTGTCCAGAAATGTTGCTGCTCTGCCAACCTGATGCAATATTAATGGAAAAAGGCAACAGGATAATCTATTATTTGCATGCAGCTCTAAATCTGCATGACATTTTGCCAAAATGGATCTGACAAAGAACAAAGAGTCTGCCTTAAAGTACTTAAGATCTAAAAAGCTCTAGTCAGGTTTAACAAGTGTCTTGAGCTTGTTATTACCAATAGGTTTCAAGGGAAAAAAAAAATCAAAGAGGGGAGAGTGTACAGCAATTAGAGGTGTACTAAATATGGTGAAATTAGACCAAATAAAAGTATTAAAACAGGATAAAAGTATTAGAGCTGGCAGTTTGGAGAGAAGGTTGTGTAGGGATAAGACATATCCATGCATGATCATCAGAAAGCAACAGACATGCAGAGACCACTAATTATTGAGTCTAGAGTAGAAACAGAGAACTAAGTTTTGAACCTTGATTTGTCTAATTTGTGAATTCAGTTTCCCGGTCACTTCTTTGGAAGAATAACTCTGAATTGGTCTTCAGCACACTTAGCTTTACTCCACCGAACTTGATGATGCCTTGTGAATTCAAACAAAATCTTTGCATTTTCAGTGTTTCCTGTCTATCCTTTAACTACTTATTAAAGAAAATAAAAATCCACTACGGGTGTTTTCCCCAGGAGAGCAAACATAGCACTTGTGATGAGAAGTAGTTGCAAACATCCAGTATACTGTGCCTGCAATAATGGAAGAAGTGGGGGGGTTAAGACAGAAAAAACAGCGTGGAGCCACACAAACTGAATATAAATAAAATCAACACTGTAGGCTACAAAAGTCTCTGTAGAAGTCTTAGAAGTAAAGTATTGTCCTTTATGCTTACTGTCTCCACCCAATGGGGAATTTATTCAAATGCAGTATTTGAAGAGGCCACTAAATGTAAAAGTCATGAGAGGGACATCTCCGTGGTAATTAGCAGAATAAAGAGCACTGCAGTTTTAAGATACCTTCCGTCCCACAACATTAAGTGCATGAAAGTTCTGGTGGATGTTGATGGATTAACTGAGATTTGTACTGTGGAACTTGTCACTGTACCACTACTGTAATCTTCTTGCCTGGACTCCACAGAAAGGTTGACAACCACATGGAAACAAGAATAAATCTATTCTCCAGTGCCAAAAGGCATGGGGACTCCAGAAGCAATCCTGAGATGATGTGTTCTGTAAAAAAAGGCATGCTTCCTAAGACAAACGAATTTTCTTTTTAATAGAAACCTGTTATCAGTCATTCAAGAATGATATACAACTGCACATCAGATTAAAGAAACATGCCAGCCTAAAAAAAGCTATCGTAATATTCTAAGATACTCCTAATCAAGTAAAATTTAAATTTACTGAACTTCATAGAACAGAAGTCAGAGTTCTGTCTTTTGTGTGTGTACTTTGGATAGAAATGAATGTAATCAGTTTAACCTTTTCCACTCTCCTGTGAATGGCAACTTCCTTAAATTGAATAGTATCTTAATTGTAGTTTTTTTTAATCTACTTACATCTTTTAGTAAAGCAACAAAAGTCCCTGACTTTCTGGGGACTAAAAAGGAATACAGCTGTTTTCAAAGCCCAGGTATGCCTCTGTAATATCATTTTTGAAAATCATTTTTAATTAACACTATAATTTACCCAAAGTGTAACAGAAAAGAAAGTTTGTTGTGATAACTAGCAGTCCTTTAGACAGTCAAGATCAGAGTTACTACTGGTGCAAATGAGTATATCTCCATTGACTTTGACAGACTTTTAGCCACTCATGGTGATGAGAAGTTTGGCCTTTACTATTTAAAAGTTCAGGAACAGAATAATAAATGGTATGGGGAAACTTTAGTTTTATATTTGAAATGTAAGAAGCTGATGATAATGATTTTCCCAAGGTTGACACCAACTGAGTGTAGTCTTGAAGAAGTCACATTCCCAGACATACCGCTGTCAAGCCTAAGCCCTTGATTTAGAGACACAGTAAGGATGGAAATGTGCAAGCTATATGAGGGTGCCAGAGTCGAGTTTTGGTTTTCCTGAACTCTTGACCAAAAGGAGAGAGCATGAAATATGTGAGAGCACTGATAGAAGGATTATTTCTGTCTAAGGGAAAGATCAGATTGACCACTAGTGGAGTGAGGAATTAAGGCATGGCTGTAATTAAAAGCTAAAGGAAGAGGAACAGTCATAAAATTCAAGTTTCTATTTAGTCTGGGCAAGTTTGAATGCAAAAAGAGGGAAATGAAATACAGTGGATGTCAGAGAAGCAGAAGGAAATAAAACTGACAGCAGACAGTTGAAAACATTTTATAACAGCACATAATTAACCTGTGGAAACCCTTTCAGAAAATACTGTGATTAGAATGCTTAGAGAACAGTAGAGATTTATATTAACATGTGTCCAGTTTGAAGCTCAGAAAATAATTTTTTTTCTGGAAAGCTTTATCCTTTCAGTCATAAGCCAGCCTCTCACTGACAAGGAATTTCCCTTAAGGACTGATTAGTACACATTTATTACATTATTAGTCATTATTACAAGGTATGATTTAGCTTGTTTAAACTGAAGAGTGGATCTTTATCCTATCAGCTTAGGCCACTCAGGCAATTCCCATATTGCACTATTTTGGCACTGCAAACAGAATCTTAAAAAAAAAAATACTCACTGGACTGCAGAGTGGGGATAAGTATACACCACAGCCTTGTTCATTCAGTTTGGACAGATACCAAAAGATTGCTGGAACTGTTTTGTTGTCTGCCAGTAAAGAAATGATAGGCGTTACCCTGCAAGATACCCTGCGGTTGCTTATTATCTGATTATGCTGTTCAGCTTGGAAGGAATCGTTAGAACAAAACCATATTATCCTTTGTAAAGGAATGGGGAAATGAAATAAAGGGTTCATGTGGATTGCCATGCTGGCAAGGTTTGTCTGTGACATTTGACATTGAACAGCATAGGGCTTCTGGCATGCTTTTGGGAATACCAGCAGTAGCTACATCCCTTAAAGTCCTGGGAATTTCTGCATGAATGAGTGCAAACTATTGAACTCGGAAGTGAAGTGGCTGCAGAGGAGAAGTTGTGTGGCTACATTCCTGTTCCAATTAACCCCAGCTGCTATTTTCAGTGAGTTTTTTTATGGGGTAACGTGACTGCGTGACTTCTTGTCTAGAATTAGATCACTTCCAGCATTTTAGGAGAGTAGACAGTGTAAACACGACACTATACCACTTATGTAGATCTGTCCCAAGCGTTCAAAACTGTTCATGGGCTGGACGTAAACAGAAATTCGTGTACAACACCCTTGAAAATATGCTATAATGTATAACTGCCACTGTTAGTCACACAGCATATTCAGGAAGTCCGTGAAGCCAGATAAATCTGTAGTACTTGAATCCAGTGTAGACCGAGGAAATTAGCCTCTTCATTGACCTCAGTGCTTATTTGTTGTTTTGAAATTGCTTTTTCTTTCTTTCTTTTTCCAAAGAGTTGTCTAGTGATGTAGGATGAGAGGAGGTTTTAGGCTAAAATAAGAAGCCAAGATCTCTCTGAAACTCAAATGTGATATTAACATCACACAGCTGTGGATAATTCTTTAAAATGGTTAAAATCTTTTCTTGAGGCAAAGCATATTTAATTATTGCTCCCAGAGCCCTCAAGATGTATGTAGGTACAATACCAATACTTGTGATTTGCCAGAAAAAAACTGTACTTTCAGAGAATCAAATACAGTCCTCAAGTAGGTACAATTCAAAATCTTGCTTCATAGTCTCTAAAAGAAGCCTAAGAGAGGAGATGACATTAGGATGGTTATGTGTAGAAAGAGTACAGAGAACGTTTGCTAGGTGCAACTATTTGATTTTGGCCTTTAAAACAGAACATGAGGACACTCAAAGATAAGAAGAAACTGTTTTAAAATTGAATTGCAGTAACATTTAAACGTGAATCATCTAGAGATGGTTTGTTCTGGTTTCCAGTTAGTCCTGTCCTTTAGTAATAAAAAAAAGAGGACTCTTGGAGCCAAAAGACAACAATTGTTAAATCAGGAAGGTAAGAAAGTACATTTACTAAAGAACGTTTCATCAATTTGCAGCAATCTCATGTCTACAGGCTGTTATTGAAGCAAATAGCTTGGTAATTCTCTAGAAAGATGTCAGAGGGAGAATAGTGAAAGTACTTAAACTAACTGAGATTATAGGAAGAATCTAATTTTGTTAAAAGCAAACTGTATAGAACAGTTAATTGTGCTGAGAAAATAGGTTATGTTTTCCTCTCACGCTTCAGCAGTAAGTACTATTGGAAGCAGGATGCTGGACTGAGTAAGTGTCAGTATACGCTGATACCTTCTCCTGCCCTTTCCTGAGTGTTGTTTCTAACTGGGCCTGCTCAGAGCTTGGTTTTATTTCTGAGGCATCACCAGACCCTTTAAAGGCTCTCACTGGCTTCAGTTCTGCTTGTGGAGATCTTCTCAAAATCAGAAGCCACCTGATTGGATCAAAAAGTGCACCTCTAAAAGCAAGTATTGCTGAGTTCCTCATGCTTGTACTTCAGGTGTGCATGCTGGCTGCAATGGAACTGTTCTATAATACTTCATTTAGGACAAATTGGTGGGTAAGGTCCATGCTATCTCTTGGCATCTCTTTCTAATTCAGTCTAAAACTCCCTCACAAAGCAGAAAGGTCAGTGCACAGTTGTAGTAATGGAGAATATTTATAGGGGTTTTTTTTGCTTTTGTTTTAAGTGAGGTTCAGATACTGATGAGATTACACCAAAATGTACTTAGGTTTTTTCATAGGTTCAAACTATTGATTGACAGACTAAGTTAACACATGACCTGTTCATATCTATAACCTTTATCAGTAGAAACTACCTACTGCTCTTAATCTTAATAGAATTTAGGGATGGTGATGATTCAATAAACAAATCCTATCATTCCATGGGGCAAACAGTGTATCTTCTTGTCATACTTGGAATAGTTATTAAGGAAGATCTGTCTGTGCTTCCATGAATTAATTACAGTAAAATAGTACTTATGTCCAGAACGATAGTTTGCAAAAGACTACTGCCAGCCTCACTTGGTGTTTAGGCCATTTGTTTTATCCATGATGTGTGGGTAACGATCTGCATGTACTGCTGTTGGCTGCAGTTCACTCAAGGGTGATTTTACCATCATCAGAATCCAACAGCATACCGTAATCACTGCATGGAAATGACAACACTTAAGCAATGAGTTAATATCTCTACATCTCTGTCTGAAATATGAAGGAAGAAAACAAATACAAGAGAAATAAAAACATCGGTTCGGGCTCACGCAATGGCCTGAGTTAAAATAAATAGGCACGTTGCATGTGACTGGCTGCTAACAGTATTTTCATTTGGTTCACATAGAAAAAAGAAGAATGGAGAAGAAGAACTGCCAAGGTCCTCTCTCAGTAATCAGTACCGAATTGTTACACCCACATTCCAGTATAATATGGACTACAAGAAAGTTGGCAAATGTATTATTATAAACAACAAAAATTTTGAAGACAAAACAGGTAACGTTCTTTGCCCTACTTGAGAAGGGAGGTTGGACCAGATGACCTCCAGCAGTCCTTTCCAACCTAAACCATTATCTGATTCTGTGATTCCTTTGACGACATTCATTACAGATTTTAGAATTTTTATACTTTCCTTAATCAATAAACCTCTTTTCTTTTTAGGACATGGAATTTTAATGACTAAACTTATCTTATTTGAGAAATAGTTGTTCCTACAGTTTATTCGTGTTCTTTAATACTTACATTAGAGCAGCTCTTTGCAGCTCCTTTGCAGTAGATGTTTCAAGAAGCACGTCACCTTGTTCTACCAACTTCAAACTAAGCCTTTGTCCCAGAGTTTAAGACTGTGTTGTTAAAATTTGAACATTGGTATCTGCAGCCTGTGTTATAACTTCTGCGTCCCTGAACTTCACCTAATAGCTGTAGCTGTGCTACAAGAGCTAATGGCTATAGCTGTGCTCTGTTCACACTTGTGTGGTAACTGCATTTAATTTTCCAGGCTGTGTACAGTTTTGAAGCAGATAATATTTGTGTTATAGTCAACTTTATAGTTGTTTTTTTTCTTCCCTACATGCTGGGCATACACATTAAATGAAGTGCTTATTCCAAAGAATTTACATCAGTTTCTTTTATGTAGGTATCATAGGGACTCTTTTTCAACAATAATTCATTGGGGTGCTTTATGCATATGTTACTCTGCATAACCAAAAGGAGATAGAATCCTCCCGCAGAGGTCTCATGTTCCAAGATTCTGGAGGTATACCAACATGTTTCACTATAAGATGCATGTTAATGTTGAACTTTGCATTATTTTGCATTAAAACAAATCTCACAACTTGTTCTAAATGCTGAAAATGTTAGAGGATTGTTTTAAAATCATGTCACCTTTGAATATGTAAATTATTTTGAAGTGTCTAATGTTCAATCAACTGTATTCTTTCTTTTCTGACAGGAATGGGTACACGCAATGGCACTGATAAAGATGCTGGAGATCTAACTAAGAGTTTTAGAAACTTAGGTTTTGAGGTTTACACATACAATGACCGAAGCTGTGATGATATGGAAAAACTACTAAAGCAAGGTAAAAATTTACAATCGTAGAATAATTTATTGTAGAAAGGACCTCTGGAGGTTATCCGAGTTGTGCTGTGCACAGAGGAAGTCAGATTAGAACAGATTGCCTAGCCCCCCCTAAATGAAATTTTCTCTGTAGAAGGATTCAGTTTCTGAACAGATTAGCTTTAATTCCCCACCTCTTCCCCCACTGTCAATTCAGAAATACACAGTTTTATTGTCATAGCAGATGAAGAGCCTTGTCATTTAGTGAAGAGTTCAGCCTGTTCACTCCAGTGGGCTAGGCTCTACGTTCATTTATTCATGGTACTCATCACATTATTAAGAAGTGGGTTGTGTCATCTTTATCCACTCCTTTTTCTGCCTTCCAAAAGAGGCCCACTGTACATTTAGTCTCAGAAAAATGTGTTTGATAAATATAATTGTCATTTAAAGTTTTACTTCCTTTTGGCTAAAAAGTATTTGATTTCTAGCTGCTGAAGAGAATCACAGTGATGCTGCTTGCTTTGCCTGTATCCTTCTAAGCCATGGGGAAGAAGGCCTCATCTATGGCACTGATGGACCCATGGCTATCAAACATCTGACTGCACTCTTCAGAGGAGACAAATGTAAAAGCCTTATAGGCAAACCCAAATTATTTTTCATTCAGGTAATAGCTCTAAGGTAAATATAATGTCCTACTGCAGCAGCAGGGAAAACGTTTTGTCATTTGTCTGGTTTTGAAGGGCCCTGTAAGTTAACTTACTGAATTTTGCTAAAGGTTTTGTGGAAAAAAAAAAGTACGGAGAGAAGTTGAATATGGGTGACTTATATTGTTTGTTTTTAAAAGGTGATTTATATGCAAGATTCAAATATAAAGAACATATTGTCATTGCAATTTTCTTCATCCACTTTTTTGTACATGGTTTCTTTTTGTTCTTGGTAATATAAGAAATTCAAAGCATAAAGATAATCTCCCTCTTGTGCAGACAGAGATGAGGACAGTATGTGATTATCAATAGAAATAATACTGTCCAGGTCTCTTTGAATAAAGGCTGTGTCTACAAATTACTGCATTCTGCTAAAAGAGATAATTTTTTCTCTCCCTCAGTGACCTTAAACTTTATATTGCATTATCGCATTACCATGTAATTAGTTGTATATTGCTTAAGCTTTTAAAGACAGCTGTTTCAAATAGTATTAACTGACACACCAGAGGTCTGAACGCTCGTTTTTATTTTAGTGTTATGCATGTACAGGAGTTGCAGCAGGTATGTTTTTCCCTAGGCTGTTCCATCAATTAATCCTCAACCTCAAAGTGAAAACTATATTTATTTTAGACTCTTCATACTACTAAAGTGCTTTCTTTTAAGTATACGCTTGGAATGGGTACTGTGTTGACATAAAATTATCCTAATAAAGGCAACCAACTCCTCTTAAATCAGTCCATCAGACTGCTATTTTTTTGTAACAGCCATCAGTCAAAACTACTGATCAAGGGCTGAAACTTACCAACTTGGACTGTGGTCCCAGTGTGCAGTTTAGCTAAACCACATAGATAAGAGGAAAATAAAAGGAATGGGAAATGTTAAAAATGCAATATAGTTGAAATGGGTGGTCAAACATGGGAACAGGTTGCTCAGATTGTGGAGTCTCCATTTGTGGAGATATTCCAAACCCAACTCAACACAGTCACAGACATCTGCTGTAGCTTTCCTTGCTTGAGCAGGGGAGGGGTTGGACTGGATGATCTCTGGACATGAGTTGGTGATTCTGTGAAACATAGTGCTACAGCAGAGAATGTCAGGAACAAAAGACAATGTGTAGTCCACTGTAAAGAAGATGTCCACAGTTACACTGTGCAAGACATTATGTAATAAATGAGTACATAGGACAACTATAGATTAGTAAAATAGTCATGATTAAAATGAGTTAATGCTAACTGGACACTTTGACAGTCCACTGAGGTCCACAGCCTGTATCACCATTATGTCCTTTTACTATACAGGAGATATATTTTAAAATGGCTTCCCATGAACTTTATCACTGAGCCATTACATGTCCATCCGCATTACTTTCTACCTTTCTGCTTCTAACACATGCAAAGTACTGCTTAAAACAGCATCCATTAAAAAATGTTAATGAAAACTTTTTAAAACACCTCATTTCTCCTTATGGGACAAGGTCTCCTTATATTCAATGCTGTTTCAGGCATGCCGAGGCTCTGAATTTGATGAAGGTATACAAACTGACTCTGGACCTGCAAATGACACTCTAGAAACAGATGCCAATCCTAGATACAAAATTCCAGTAGAAGCAGATTTTCTGTTTGCATATTCCACGGTGCCAGGT
>VXAA01001151.1:1740749-1819179 GCA_013399115.1 Anseranas semipalmata | reverse complement strand
AGAAGCCTGACAACTTATCACTCATATTAACATGCAGTATTTGTAAATTAGATGTGCATTTTTACATTTACATTTCAGTTTCTAGGTATGCGTAAGTAAATACAAAAGAAACAAGGTTATATTCTGTTAGAACTTTTTTTAAAATTTGTTGTCTTCAGCAACGTTAACATTTTTATTTTGGGAAGTGCAAATAGACATGCTGTATATATTGACTTTCTCTAACATTCAGAATTTTAATTTACTATGGTTAACAACCTTCTTTTTTAATGAGAAGTTAGATTCTAAAGAAAATATTCCTACTGTAGTGCTATGGAGCATGCTATAGCATGCATGTCACCACAGTAGTAGTGAGTTGTATGAGGTACATAATTAAAATAGAGAGTATGAATCTGAGTATGAAGCTGTAATCATTAGGAACAAAAATAAGTTGTTTTAAATATGTTTTAAAGATTGCTTGATAAAAAAGCATTATCTGAACTCCTTTAGTACAGCATAGACAAAGTTTGTAGGTAGAGAATTAATCTCTTTGATTAGAGTTTCTAATATAGCTGGAAAAATTAGAAAGTCCTATCTTCAGTTCTCAGTTGACATTTTCCAACTGTAATAGTTACTCTGATAAAACATTATTTCTGCAGAACTTGTTGTGGCTCTGCCCTTACGCATCGCAACTGCTGCGGTACTACCGCTAGCATTGTAGACTGACCCTCACTGATGAGCTGGTGTACACTGATGGGCAAAATGCTAAGACCCAGCATATGTTGGGCCAGTGTGCTGCATCCACCCCTTTCATGCTAGCTACAGCTGAAACAGGAGAAAGCCCAGATTTGCAGGTGAGAAGGCACAGATATTACAGATGGCAGGGGAAGGGGATACTGCCCTTTCATTGCCCAGTTTAGTGACTATGTTGAATTTGAGTTGAATGCAGGAAGAGGATAGGTTATAGCATGAAGCTAATGCAGAAAGAAATAAGGCTCTATGGAAAAATATAGAATGGGACCTTAATATTGTGAGGATTGGAGAGTTAATACACATCATTCTCCACACTAATAAAGCAGGATATGTGGCGCAAATAATAAGAATTAAACTTCATATGTGCATAGTTACTGTTTATGCAGAATCTTTCACACAAACTAGTAAATCTCTCTCTGATGTTCAATTCTTCAGCACAAGATAATAAGAAAAAAAAGAGGAAAAATAACCCTATGTATTTTTTTCTTCTGTCTTTCCTGTAAGGTTATTATTCCTGGAGGAATCCTGGAAGAGGCTCTTGGTTTGTGCAGTCTCTGTGCTCTGTGCTAAATGAACATGGAAAACAACTCGAGATCATGCAGATCCTTACACGGGTCAACTATGTGGTTGCCACAAATTTTGAATCACAGTCTGATGATCCACGCTTCAGTGAGAAGAAGCAGATTCCCTGCGTAGTCTCTATGCTTACTAAGGAACTTTACTTCTGAAAGCATATTTTAATGCAGCCAATGATGTGAGATCAGGATATGTTTTTGGGTGGAGATTTGATTATAAATTGGAATAACACATTTTTAAATAACAGAAAGGTAATTACACTAGATTTATATATTGTATAAGCTGGGATATCTGATGGATGGACAATATGCAAGATTTTAACGAAATAAATGCTGTGGACCAACCCTACAGCTAATACAAATTATCTTGATTTCCCTTAGTGTGGCTGTCTTGATTTACGGGTATTGAAGATGTTCTGAGAGTCAGCTACCTGATCCATAAAGGTTTATTACAAAAAACAGATTGTAAAATATGTATAAAAAAACATAATCAGTGAGACTCCATCTTTCTTTCACTACTAGCTCAAGGACCTGTAACTTCCTTGGAAATTTCCAAAGACCGTCATACTATGGGTATGTCCAGAGATGAAACTGATTTTGTAGCTGTTTAAAAGGGTGGTTCTTGGTCTAATATATTCATTTCTTTTTTATGAACATTATTAATGAAGACTAGTGGTTGCTCTGTGCTTAATATGGAAGTAAATTTACTTAGTTATTCTAGCATAAGGTGCGTTTTATTTGCAGATGATTCAGTTGAATAGTATGGAAATGTAACAAATACAAAGATTTTCATTTTGTTTTTTCTAAAACTGGGCAAATTGTAATTGGATGATGCCTTATTAAAACATCACTTTAAAGATTTTAGTCTTGCAACTGACAATTAAGTGGTAGAATGGCCTGAAACAGTGGCATTGAAGATTTTTTGCCTGAAGAAATAAAAACATCCGCTTGTTGATTCAGAAGTTTTGTATCCACAGAAAGTTAATGTCTAGGCTTTGTTATAAAACATTAAGGTTTAATGTTAAAATGATAGAATTATGTGTTCCGGTAGCAAATGCATGTTTAGATTTAACTTCTATCTGCGAGGAATTTTGCCAAGACTGGAAATACTTACTTGAATCAGAAACCAGAAGTGCCTTTTTAGTACTGTATTGTCTTGATTTTGTATTTTGGAGTTATGTCAATGATAAATGATAAGTTATTCGCCCTTTTCCCAGTTAATGTACTTATACTTTTTTATTTTTAAATCTTCTAAGGAAATAGGTGCACAATATCAGGGCCAAGTTACCAAATCATTAAGTTTATTTTCTTACAAGAACTGTGGCATAATGAGGCAATTTTTTTTCATAAGTCAAATTTGCAATTGTTTGAATGAAATGAATTACTGTTTTGTGGAAGTCTTGAGCATGACATCAATAAAGACCTGTTGTTTTTTAATTTCTTATGAATAGCTGCCTGTTCGTGACTTAATCTGGCAAAGTGAAAACCAACCAATATACATCCCAAAACTTTTCTCAGCCAAGAATGCAGATGGTCTTCCACATCTTTATAGCAGATTTATCTTAGAAGCATTGGGAAAATATAGACATGACCACTCTCTGTAGAGTGAGGCAAAAGGTCATCAGTATCATTCAAAATTGCTTGTAATTGAGATAGGTCATCAAATAACTTTATCCTTTTGCCAGGGTTCGTGTGCATCTCACCCCTCTGTAGTTGCCTTACAAATAGTCTCTGGTTCAGCCAGTGACTGGTGAGGTTCCCAGTGACTGGTAGGGAAGAATCAGAGGAGTTAATTTAGTGAGTTTACTCTAACAGTAGGAAGAGCTTCTTACCCTATTTGACATGATGTCTTAAAGAAAAAACAGGTGAACAGAGGAGTCTTTACCAGATTTTGTTGTACAGTTACCCTTATGGATACTAAATAAGGACAGCTTGGGAATTTCCAACTAATAGGTGAAATGGTAGCTGTCTGTCTAAGAAAAAAGGCAAAATCTTAGTGTTATTTGAAGCTCTTCAGTGCTCTAATGTGGCAAGCAAGTAGGCACTCTGAGCATTTGCAAGAGATCTCTCTTGGTAGACCAAAGGTTTCCTGGAAAAAAGATGATAGTACAGCAAAAAGGAGCACAGCAATTCTATGTGCTGACTTACAATGAAAGGAAGAAATTAAGGCTGAATCTTAAACAACCTTCGGGCTTGTCCAGTGTATGAAGTATACAAAGATCGAGCATAAAATACCTGAAGACACTGCCAGAGAGGAAAGCAACTTGGAAAGGTAACTTAGAGTAGTATTGAAAGAGAGAGAGAAACATAATTCACTTGTGTAGCAGTGTCTCTGCTAGATGGTGCATTACTTTAGATCGCATCCAAAAAGCATTAAAATTACATAGCCTGCAGGAACCCATTCAGAGTAAGGAAGCCTGACCCTTTGACTTGAGCCAGGCCAGATAGCTGAATAGTGACTTATAAGCTGTAGGGCATTTTAGCCTACTTCCTATTCAAATTTAAAACTATTTTCTATCTAAAACACTTCTGTTGCCATTTGCAGGATTAGCCAAATGGTTTAGTGTGTAAAATCATTATCATTAATTATGCTGGATGTCTCTGGAGAGAATCAAGAAAGTCAGCAATAACCAAGATAGACATTGACCCTGGAATGAAAGTACCCTGTCATTACATAGGTAGCATAAGAAAGCCTGCTCCATCTTGTGTTTTTTAGTAAGTACAGTTCTCTAAATCTAAACTTGATTACATTTTATGGCACTTTATGATCTTTTATGGTTCTTAATGTTGCTTTATCTTCCAGTTATGGGTGGATATGATCTCTCAGACACAGCTCTGGGGGAAAAAAAGGGACTGTTTAAAAAGTTGAATCTAAAAAAAAAAAGTTGTTTTTCTTTTTTTTCTGCATGGGAGATATTTATGGGTGCCTCAAATGTGTGTATTTTTTAATTGTTTGTAAGTGAATGTTAATCTGGGTTTCCCCTTTCAGAACAGTCTTTAATTTGCTTCCCCTGGCAGAAACGGGAATTTCCTTGTGGGTCATATTTCAGGGTATTTGTATTTATACACCGGCTATAAAGAAGGCAGTCACAGTGCAGGGTGAGGACATACCGTGTTTTGCTGCAGAAAACAATACAGGGAATCTTGAAATACTTAAAGGTGCATTTCTCTAAGATCTTCTACACTACAAAGACATTTGCCTGTAAGTATTAACACAGTTTGTTTTCCTTATCTTGGTATTATATTTTTGGTTTATAATAGCCCACATCTCAGTCATTTGCAGCACTTTATTTGCATTTTGACTGAAGTGCCTTGTTGCATTTCCAAAGGTTGAAAGCAATCAAATCTCTTAATGTCAGGTATACAAAAATGTGAGGGGTATAATCATGGAATTGGCATTGTTTATTCTGAATTAGACATAATGCATTTAAAAGGTTGCTTTCCATTGAAGTGAAAAAATGATTAAATACAACACTTAAAAGCTTTTTTTCCCAAATGCAGAGTGAGATAGCACAAATGATGAAAAGCCTACTGTAATCTAATGGGTTTTTGTCTTTCCGCCTGCAAATCTTGACTTTTACTGAAACTTAGATGAAACTTTTATCGTGCTATAGGCTCTAGGAACGCTGCTTTGAGATGCATCACTTGTCAGTCATGGTGACTTTGTCAGTCACACTGAGAGGAATATTACACTGCATTTCATTGCAACCCCAGACGTGTCCCCCCCACTATTGACATTAAGAATTTGACTCTGTGTGCAGTCACTTTTAGTTTTAGAAATAGCTTTTTTGTCCTTTTTTTTTTGGTAGGCAATAGATGAAAAGACCAAGCAGTAAATTTTATAAGTCACAGCATTTGTGCAACCAATGTTTCTCCCAGAAAGGCAAAATTGTAATGGTTTCCCTTAAAAAAAAAAAAAAAGGTAGAAGCAGAAATGCTCTACAGAGATCTCCAGTGGACCTGAGTTTGCAGTGGGTTGTCCTCATTTACAGTATTGCCTGGAACTGGGTATGGAAGTCCACAGGTTGACTTGTGTCGGAGGTAAAACTGTGTGTGTAACTCAGCCCGTGTCAGGTGATGGTCAGTTACCACCACCACTCCTGACTGTGCCATGTTTGCTTCTGGCACCAGGGAGTAAATCACTGAAAAAATAAAAGCAAAGGAAACCCCTTAAATATGTCAGTGCAGCCAGGGAATGCAGAAAAAAACTAGAGGACAGCACTTGCAGTCCCTCCAACAAACTCTTGGCGAAATCCATGGTAATGTATCAGTGCATTCTGCCTCCCTCCTAGTATCTGCTTCCATCTCTGCCACAGCCTGGCTATGCCAGTGAGCAGGTGATGTAACGCCTCAGGTTTATAGGAAGATTACCTGGTAATATTGGAGGAGACTGCGAAAACCAGTTGGCATAAATAAAAACAGATGCTGTGAAAAAACATGATACAAATCCACGTCCTATGTTTCACCGCTGTTTATAAATTGCTGTGAGGGCATTTTATTAAAATTACTACAGACTAGCATACTATCATAATTGCTATAGTATTATGAACAGGTTTTCTAAATACCTTCAGATTTTAAGCTCTGTAGGCCATACTATGCCTACTGAATACAGGGCTGACCACACTGCCAAGGTAGTATCAGAAATGGATGGGATGCAATGTTCCTAGGTTGCAGTTGTTGTGTCTACTGCAAAGGAAGGGGCAAAATGCACTTCTGTTGGCAGCTCTCCTCACATCCAAAGCAAATCATGCCTTTGACTTATATACATTTATACATTTTATAATTCATCATTTTATGTTTACAATATAAGAATAGAATAGAATACTATAGCATATAATATGTAATTTATAATATATAATCTTATGCATAGTAATGTATTTAAATTAATAATTATTATAATTATTTCTGTAGTTTCTTATGGATTTTTTCTGTTTAATTTTATATAGCTTAACCATCACTGTGAAAATAAACACTTCTGAGATATTTGTTATTTTCTCAGGCAACTGTCCATGCAGTGAAACATTGCTCAGCAAGAAACTGAGTGAAAGGAATTGGCTTCAAGGTTTTTGCTCTCTTTCCTATCTCAGCAGAAAAACAACAATCGGGATGGCTTCAAGAAGTAGCAGATATTCTCCAGGTACGAAATTTAATTTACTAAGATTTGTCAGTATTAAGGTTGAATCACGTTTCAAACCATTCTTTTCAATATCTGATACCGTTCTCTTTCACCTCCAACTGCCAAGGACTTTGTCATAAACAATAGGTGAAAAACAGGAAAACAGTGTATTGAAAAATTCAGAGAGCTCAGCTGGACTTATACTATGTGTTAATTCTGCTCCTCTGCTTCCTTCCTTAAAGAATCTGTCCTAAATGCAGCATTTCCCTTTACAGCAGAATTTTTCTTGTCCCTGACACAGGGGCTGCACTGATATTTCTAAAAACATTAAAATTCTTAAAAATTAGCTGGCAACTGTCTCTAGCTGATGATGAAGTCTTACCTCCACTGAAGTCAGTAGTAAATGGGATTTCAGAAGCAAGTGTTTCTCACCACAAAGTTGGGTGGTGCTCTATTGCCATCTTTCCCAGAACTTAGGCATGTCCTGTACTGCCAGAGGTTGACTGCATTCTCTTCAATCATTGGATTCTTTAAAAGTCTTAATCTCCCATACACTGTTTACAGCTTAAAATATAGAATAAGATTGCCACTCCTTTCACTGGGTGTTAAAGTGCATTAAGATTTTGATCAGAAATCCACCAGCGGTTAAAAAAAAAAAAAAGTGAATCTTAAACTATAGTTGAGAACAGAGTATGCAGGGTCACGAACAAATACATTCAGGTATTTTTACCCCCAAGCTTTTAGCTTATATTTTCTTTGTAAGACTTCTTCCTGTTGCTGCATCATGATCTGCAGTATAATATCATTTTTCTTTTGTGGTGTTTGCAGCCTGTCCGTATTGAATGCCATCTACAAATTTCATTAGGGTGCTGTTTACTGTCTTTCAGATCACTAATGAAGAAGTTAAGTAAGACCAGACCCCAGAAGTTAAGTAAGATCAGTTAAATAAGAGAGAGCTTTCTAATATCTTCTGAGCCACCTCCCTCAATGCAGCATATTGGCACTGTCATTTGTTTACAGTTTTGTCCATTTGTCAACGGTAACAGTAACATCAAGGAGGCATGGCCTGGCTCTATATTTTATAGCTTTGTGTTTCTCTTCTCTAATTGAATGTGCCTTATGGCCATTTAAACACAACAACCCAGTGCTCAGCATCATTTTGCCGTTCAAGGAGGTTCTTGTAAGAGATTAATTGGCAACAAATAAGAGTAATGGTGCCATTCATTTCTCTTTGATTAGCTCAAAGCTCATTTTGCCGTGAAGGTGGAGTTTGCAAGCATGGATTCCTCATCAAGTCACCACCTCCTCAACTTTTCAGCTCACAGGTATACCAGCACAGATTAGTCGTATTCCAGCAATCCCTCAACAAACATCTGCTGTTTCTACTATCCTGAGTTTTAATGAGAGACAAATTACTTTCTCTTCGGCAGAATTCCTGGAAAAGGCGTTTTTTCATCCTGTCAAAATCCAAGAAGGGCAATTACATCCTGAAGTATCTAAAAGGCCAGAGCATGAAAGGCTCCATAGCTGTTGATCAGTATGTAACTCAAATGCATCACCTTTTTATTTTAAATCATGTCTCAGCCTACTTAATTGGCCACTAATTGTACAGACACTTGTTTCTGATTGAGGTTCTTCATCCAAATCCTACTGAAGACAAGAAAAGAGTCCCTTGGGCACTTGTAGGCTCTGGGTGCAACTTACAGTGTATGATTTATGTAGGAGTAAAAATCCTAAATGTTTTTGATGGAATTTGATACATTTATGTGAGCAATTGTGGTGATGTGGAACCTGCAAAACAGACACATTGGCTCCATGATCCCAAAGGCTGTATTCCTGCAGTAGAAGACATTTTATGTCCTGTGAGGACAGCGGTATGCATTCACTCACACAAGGGTAAGGATGGGCTACGCCACTTGTAGCTGTGTAGGCACACAACCTTTCCCACCTTACAGCTTTACAAAGTGTTTTACAAGTTGTGAAGAGGTCTCCTGGCTTCCATGTAGCCCTTTGGGCTGATGCTGGCTGCCCCACTGCTACTTACCTGCTGAGAAATTGCTCTGCTTGGCTCATTTGGATTGGTCACTTCATTCCTCTTGGCACAGCATCCACTGCAGGCTGCAGCAAGTCTGGGTGTCACTGGCTTTGTGCTAGCACCCTTACCGTGTCAGCTATGGTATAAGAGACACTGAAGGAACAAAGTTCTGGCAAAGAAATGTAAAGATTTTACCAACCAGACTTGGAGCTTGACCCAAAAGCTCCTGGAGCTGTTAGGAGTTTGCTGGACTCATTGTTATTGTGCTTCTTCCATTAAAAGGATTTGAAAAAGTTTTGAAAATTTTCCAGCTTGCTCAGGGGTATGTGGTGACATTATTACCATCATTATCATTATTGTTGTTATTATTTTTACTGATTTAACTTCTTGTAAGTTACTGGAAGTAGTGCTTCCATTTAAGAATACATTAAGAGTAATCTTGTCTATTCCAGATCCACTTCATTAAAATGCTGTTAATATACAATTAGTTTCAAATCAAATACATTGTTCTGTAGTGGTTCAAAAACATCTGCCATGAATTTTTCTTACCATCATTTCTTTTCAAGATTCTGTATTAGACCAACAGCCCCATTTTTCAGAAATGGGATTCCAAAATCTAGACATGAGTTTTTGTAAAAGTTTATTTTATGTTTTTGTTTGGAAGCTTTCTTCACTGAAAGACCAGATGTTTTTAATGTGTGCACTTATTTTCTTGAGATTTTTTTTCTGTGGAGAAATGTTTACCTTTTTCCATGTAGATCTCATCATGTCATGCTGTGCTTAAAGTAAAATGCACCCACTCACACAGACATATAAACGTATGTGTGTGTATGTACGTATGTTTATATGCATGTATAGTTATAGAAGATGTCTCCTATCGTTATCTAAACAGGATTGTAAAAGTAGAAATTGGCATAAGTAATTCTGAAACTATGGCAATGGTGAAGAAGATGTTCAGATGCTTTCCTGAAGAGGTGATGTCCATCACTACTGGAAGCAGGTGTTACTACCTCATTGGGAAGAGCAGGTAGGCAGAGGAGGACGTGTGAATGCAGTGTGACATTACAGTTAAGCTGACGTAATACAAAGCTGTGCCCCAAGGCACGGTCCTGCCCCTTCCCTGCAGCTCTGGCCAGCTGCTCCGACCTGTGCCTGTGTCTGAGCAGCTGAGCATGCAGCCCCAGGTTTCAGCTGGCTGGTCCAAGGGAAAACTGCTCTCATGTGCCGTTTTGTCCCCCATGGCCAGGTTAATTCCCCACTGTTTCAGGCTGCTGAGCTAAGCTCCCCTGCAGTCACACTGTTACAAAGTCCAACAGGTAAAAGCAGGGGAAGCACACAGCTGGGAGCGGGCATGGCAGTGGCAGTGCATGCTGTGGCAATGTCACGTCAGACCGTACCGACTAAGGGTCAAGGAGGAACAGAGGGCTTTGTCCTCTCACCCAGCAGATCCTGAGAGCTAAGAAAGTTTCTGCTGTAAATAGTCATGCACTGGAAAGCAGATCATTAATTGAGGAAAACAGATTGAAGGGGGAAATTCCCAAGAGAGAGAGCAGATCCCAAGAGGAACGACTCGGGGCCGGACTGGAGGGCTGGCTGAGCAGCAGGGCAGAAAGTACTGGCGCCCCGGTGATCCTCCAAAGCTCGGGTCGGTGCGGGAGGACGTTTGGCACAGTGCTCTTCTGCTGCTGCTTCCCGGCTTCTCCTTTTCGCTTTCCCAGCCACAGGCATGTCGGGGTTTTTCTGCCTTAATGCAGAGGAGCAGCTGATGTGTGAAATGCTGATAAGCACAGAAGAAAAACACATACCTGGTGTGCTACTTGAGCGTGCCACCCCACGCCTTCCCCCAGGGCACTGCTCCCACAGCCAGCTCTCCCTGGGAAGAGTTGCAGAATTAACCCAATGAAATCCACTCACAAGCACAAAACAGGGCTTCAGGGGTGCTTTCACATGAAGTTTCTCACCCTGCTTGCATTCCCAAGGCCCTTTAGCTGTCTTTAGGGCAGGGCTCAGCAGAGCAGCGTTACACAGAGAATGAAGCAGAAAGCAGCGTCGCACCTCTCCTACAAAAGCCTCTTCATGCCTCTTAGCTCCTGGTCCTGGGCTGCACCTCTCTGAGGCCAGACTTTGCCGTCTGGCTCTTGAAAGGAAGTTGCAGATTTTCCCCGTTGATTTCAGGAAGCATTGTTTTGGGCCCATGGGAGGAAGTGGGTGAGCAAATGGGTTTTCCTTGTGCTTTACCTGTGAGTAGGTGTTCATTTCTATTGTTCCAACCTACAGGCAGGAAATAGAGGACTGGGTCACTGCGATATCTTCAATCAGGGAGGCCAAAAAAGATGGATGCTGCCCTCAGGTGACATGTTACTATACTTGATTTTGAAAAAAATAAATTTGTAATCTCATTAGAAACCTGTGCAAAGGCAAGGAATTGTCTTGCCCTGATTTCGGCCTTGCAAGTAGGCCCTTGCCTTGGTTAATCAGAAATTAATTTTCTATACAAATCCTGTACCCTGGGCTTATGCACTAAGTAGACATTACATAGGCTGTTTGCGCAGGGATTGTTTTTACATTGAGAGAATCTCTTTGAAGAGTAAGACACATGGAAATTAGGAGGTGACTGACATTGTGCTACAACGAATTGCACTTTTGATGTGTCAGAATGAAAGCTTGTGTGTAATTCTTACTGTGTGCTTTTTGGATATATCTACACGCTGTTTTACAAAGCGATCCATGTCTAGTCTGTCAGTGCTATCAACCATCTGGAAGCCCTGTTAGTTCAAGCTCCAGCCCAAGTTTCTGCACCGTGTCAGCCAGCCAGGCCATCTAGTTCAGACCCAGCACTAAGCTACTTACATCCCATCAGCTTCCAGCCTGCTCAACGTGCAAGCAGCGCAAATTTATTTTGCAAATTGCAAATCTGCCTGCAAAATGCCATGTAGACAACCTCCCTGAGCCATTAGAAGTACAATTTGCACTAGTGGGATGTGCTGGTACATTGTTGCTCATGCCCTTCAGGTGCCTCTCTTACATGGCTGTTACCTTATTTCTAGAACCAAGATCTTGCAAATTCAGAAGTAAAAAGCTGGCGCTGCTCTTTGCCCTTATTCTTGGATTCTGTAGATGTGACCAGTTCCCTGGGAAGGCAAAGCTACCTGCAGGTAAATGGATTAGTCATCCTTAATAATGAGTTTGCTGCCAGGGGTGACTGTGAAATTTGATTTGTATCGTTGCTTGTTCAATTAAAAGTTCTTCAGAGCTTGTGCAATGGGTGCCCAGGTGGTCTGGTCTGGTCTGTGCTGGGGTTCCCGAGTAGGACCTGGATGATAACATCATCAGAGAGTCCCCACAAAGGGCCAGTACTGCCATGTTAGTTTAAGAGACAGCGTGTAAGTAAAGACGGGTGATGATGACAATGATATTCATTGGCTGTCTCAACTGACTGGCAAAGGTTGGCCGGCATAAAATAGCTGCAGATTAGCTTTGACATGCCTTGGAAAAGCCATGGGATGATTGTTTCAACAGCTGCTAGCCACATTCTTCCTGTTCTGTGATTGTGCTTTTCTTTGTTTCTCTCTTCAGGCTCTCAAGCCTAGGGGGGAGTTCAGTCCAGTGCTGTCCACTGGAGCCTGCACCCCTTGCTCTCTGTGCCCTTCAGATCTTCCCCCTCAATATTTAAATAGAAAGAAAGGAAAGCACAGCTGCTGTGCCAGAGCAATTACAGTCCATCCTTTGGTGACAGGCTGAATAGCTGCCAAGGAAGTGTTGGTTTTCTGTAGTCACAAAGTTGTGTGCAAGGCCCTGATGGAGGAAGCTGAATGCAGGTAAAGCAGCTCCGGTGTATCTTTAGGAGGAGTCAACATTTTTTGTTTTGTGTACAGGATGATGGTCCCTCAGATGACAAAAACAGGCCTAATTCAGATCCTGGCCCTCATCAGGTTCAGAATGACTCACCGAGAGGAAATTTTCCAAGCCCGGTGAGCAGAACAAATAAAACTGCTTTTGACTTGTTCAGTCTCAGGAGCAACTATTAGCTCTTATCTCACCCGACTATCTGTAACTATTGATTATTCACCTACTTCCCCAACACACTGAGCTGGTTTTCATTATGAGGATTTCCTAAATACAGCTAGTCAGTTGTCTTGTTTAGCATTGAAAATAACCTTCCAAGAACTTGCTTGACATACCCTTTGTTTACTTTGTTTCTTGGGGGCAGATCCTCAGAGTTTCTGTGCAGTGAGTGCAACTTGTTGCAACTCTTGCAAGCCTGATAAAGAAAACTCTGAAGCTGCACTGCTTGAGGATTTTTCCTTCCTGTCATATTTCTCAGCTGTGGCACCCTTTTTGCAAATGGCTTCTTTCTGCCGCCTCTGCAAGTAGCATTTGAATCAGAGTAAATGAACTACAAAGCAAGGGTTTGTTAAATTGAGGCACACCTCAAGGCTGACCTTCTATCAGCATAAATATGACTTCAAGTAATTTAGCTTCCATATCTCACAGGAATTATTTAAAAAGATGCAATAATGAATGTTATCATGTTTTATTGGCTAGGTGTTCTGACCCGTGCTCCCTGACCCAAAAGACCTGAAGCAGTTTCAAATGGTTGTCACTCATCCTCTGACTGCCTTTGCAGCAGTCAACAGAACAGAAGGAACAACCAAGGCTCCACCATGCCAGTATGCAGTTTGGCAGCTGAATATAAACCTATCTTTATTAGCAGCTTATGCATTGGACTATGATCTGGAGTAGCTGAGACACAGGGAAAGAATCTATTCTGCTATCACAGCTAACAGGGCAGTGAATCACAGGTTGCAGTCACCATCCATGTCTACAGGCTGGCAGCAAGTATGATATAATACAGTTTGATTTAGTGGACTGAAGTGAAAAGAGCTGAAATTACATTGCAATGCCATGGGTTATTACCACAGTTCAGCTGATGCACTGTAATTTGTGAAGGTGCAACATTCAGTTATGAGTCTGAGCTCTGAAGTGCATTGGGTCAGCCCTTAGTTTGATTTTAGCTAGTGCTACTCTGGATGCATACCAAGGCTCTCTTTCTGTCCCTTTCCTACACATGCTGTTTCTGTCTCATTCATTAATCATTCTCATACTTACGGTGACTCAGAGGGCATGTATTGTATGCAGCTGGTCAGAGTAGGACAGACTGACAAGCAGCATTAAAAGATAAGGAATTTGGATTTTACCTCTTCTCTTTAGCCTGAGGCAGAGGGAGTAGCAGGAAGCTCATAACTGCCGTTTCAGCATGTGTGAAAGTGAACAAGCTTGCCATAACAGGGAGCAAAAATGTTTCTGCATTCGATAAAAATATTTCATTTGCCTCATAAGTTTAGCATCCGCTAACACCTTCAGATCTATTCTCTGCTCAGTGATGTCTAGACAGCTGATGTCCAAAATAAGCCCTTGTATTTACTTCCTGTTAGAAGTATGACTCCACATTTCTAGTATCTGATTAGTTTTGCTTTTTATTGGAAATTCCCTCATACAGGCCCTGATCTTGAAAGCTGTTTGGTCAGTAGCTGTTGCTCATGCAGACAGGCTTCTCAGTGTCAGCTAGGTCTGGTCACACAGGCAGGGACCCAGCCAGCCAGGAGAGCTTGGAGAATCTGGCTCTGTTTCAACCCACATTTTGGACCTACCAAACCACATCTGACTCAGTAATTATCAGCTATTTCCACACGCAGCATTCAATACATAACATGCATCAAAATAAAGAGCCCTGACTTGTATCAGGCCATACTGCTCATTACTGTACTGCAGTACCTAGACATCCTAGTCAGGAGTCTGGCTTCAATTCATGTTAGACACACATGATTTTTTGAAAGAGAAATTCCTCTGTCCAAGGGCAGCACGTAAATTTTGACCCTTTCCCTAAGGAGCCTAAAACTAACAATTACTCAGTTGCTTTCCAGGTATCATTTCCATTTTGTGCTACAGCCAATTTCCTCCGTAACCCACTTTCTCTCTAATGTAAATCCACACCATTGTTCTCCACAGGCTTAAAGAACTCATTTAGCTGTACAGCTGAGAATAATTTTACACTGAAGTTAACTGCACTTCTCTGGTTGTAAAGCATTCGGAGGAACAGAGATGTCAGCAAAATCCTTTAGGAAAACACAGTGGTGCTGCTGTTTAACCTTCTCCTTCCCATTGTCCCCGTAATCTGTGATGTTGCCAAGGAGAAACGGTATATGCATTTGGTGAAAGGTGGCCACTGTCAGTGACTGCAGGCTTAGTTTGGGAAGCTGATGAGTGCTGTCTACTCTCTGAGATTTTGTAAGCGTTGGAGGATCTTAAGACTTAATAATATCACTTCCTCTTCCCCCCTTTCCCCAGGTATTAACATGTTTGATTGATCCAACACCCCTAAAATATCACTAGAAAATCCATTCATGACTTTAGATCATGACCACAGAACCAGTCTTGTTCCCGAAACAGTTTTGTTATATACTTCTTGAAGGACCACTTGTTGGTTTGTTCTGACTGCAGCATGGGCTGCTTTTTATGTTGTTTATACCAACAAGGAACAAAAATGCATTCATCATCTTTAATTTCTATTCAATACCAGTCTCTTCTCTTTACATGTAAGAGAGTAATTAGTTTAATTTACTTTACCTGGGAAACAGTAATATATTCTGTAGCATATTTAGCAGTTATTGAAATGATCACCATAGAAACCAAGGATGTAAGTGGAGAGATGAAAAACGGTTGCATCACAAACATGGCATGGAGAATTACATTGGGAGGCAGCAAAATACTAATTACTATACTCTTCATTGCAGTGAAGTCAGCAAGGAAACGTAAAAATAAATAATTTGCCTTCGTGACTTAGCAAGGTAAATTTGGTGGAGGGATTTATTTCTCCTTGACTTACCAAATTGCCTCAAACTTAATATTTCAGGTATTTATGAACCTGGGAGTATATCATTCAGGACACAAAGGATTTGATATCGGATCTCCAGCCCCCTGGGCTCTGTTCTAGTTCAGGGAGAAGTATGAGTTAAATAGACTTTTCATTAGCCAGGGAAGTCCCAAATACATACTTTACTTTATAGCAGTTAAAAGGTGCTTAAAAATGACAAATATCTCCCAATCCACTTCTAGATTTCCTACAGATTTTTTCCTAGTTTAAGGAATTTAAGTATGAATGCAAAAAAAAAAAAAAAAAAATCTTTTGCACGCAAGCACAGAAATGCATGCAGAATCATACATGAAGTGTTTAGCCCACCTGATTTTTAAATAAAATAACAATTTTTGAACATGCAAGTCAGTTGCAGCTGCCAGGTTACCACAAATCCATCTATGAGAAATACTAATACTGGTGGCCAATTCTGTGCATGTGCAGTGGATCTCAAAAATTCAAGTAGGAGCAGAACTACAGAAGCGTGTTCCTAAAACAAACTGAACAGACTCTTTAAGGAGGAACATATCTTCCCATGTTTCCTGTGGATATTTGCTGATTCTATTACTATTAGTAAATGGCAAAATACATGTTAAACAATCCATATAACTGAATCTGTTAAATATAAAAACATTCTTTTAACAGGATAAAAATCTGGGAAAGAGTGACGAAAATCTGCTGTCATCAGATTCAGATGAAGACATCAAAAAGGAAGAGGAAGCTTATTACCAAACTCCCAGCAATCTTTTAGCACAGGTAATTTATCAGTTGTGAGCTCTTCTGTTTTGTTAACAGCTCCAAGGAGACAGAGACATTTAATGACCCAGAGAGGAACTGGTATGAGGAACCACTAGTACCTTGCCAAAGAAATATGTAGATAAAGTGATAGGTAATAGAGCTTTAACGCATACAAGGAAAAATGCTAGACTCAAA
Organism: Anseranas semipalmata; assembly: GCA_013399115.1. NCBI lineage: Eukaryota > Metazoa > Chordata > Aves > Anseriformes > Anseranatidae > Anseranas > Anseranas semipalmata. The sequence continues at coordinate 1,802,878 of VXAA01001151.1, read as the reverse complement.
GGATCTTTCTACTAAAAAGTACTATTTAGACAAAAAACATTGCCGATTTTGTTGAAATTCCTCAAATTGACTGTTTCATTGTAAATGGCATTTGCCAATTGTATCACAGTTTATTTTTATCAAAAATGAAGACTTCATTTAGAAAATGTAGCTGTACATTGTATTTATATATTTTTAAATGTAATTCTGTTGAAGTATCATTAAACGACATAAAACCAAGCAGTAATTTAAAAATGCTGTGAAACATTTTGGTATGTGCATTTCACTGTGAAACAAGGGAACAGGAGGAATCATACAGGTAATTTTCAACAAAGTGGTCATGAGAAGCTAGTTAAGCCAGGCTTCTGCAGAATTCACAGCCTTTCTCCAAAGACTGTACAGCTAACTGAAGGTCATTAATAACTTAATTTTATCATATAATCTAAATGCTTTAAGTTAAGCACACCCAAAAGACAAGACTCTTTTCAAACTGCTCTTCTAAATTAAAATGTAACAAATTTTATGTGGTAGTACTTAGGAATATAGCTGGTTATGTTCCAACCTAAAACAAAACCAAATGGGAATGTCAGTAATACCAGATAACATGAACTTCTAAGTTTCAATCACCTTTCTAGCTCACAGTTTCTGGGAAGTGAGTTATTTGAGGAAAACCAAGGTGTATTAGCCAATGGTGTTAAACAGCACAAGCACTGAACAAAACAAGGAAATTAAGAAGATTTTTTTTCCTGTAGGAAGAGCAAGAATATTTACCTCTTACTTTGTTATTTGTTTCTAACAGTGCAATACTGAAATATCAAAGCCTGACCCTACAGCTGAATCCGATGTCCCTGTTCAGGAGAAGCCATGGCAGAGGAAGCCAGTAAAGGAGAATGTTTATGTGTCAATGGAATCGCTGTAAGTAACATCTTCATTAAAGTTTTGCAAATTACAAGTTACATAGTGATATAGCTGGAGTATTTACATTGCAGTATCTAAAGGGTGCATCTTGTTTGAATAAGTTCTTCAGTCTTGGTTCAGAAAGTTCAAAACCCATGGGAATACCAGAGTGAAATTCAAACTCATCAAAGTGAAATTTAAGCTCGCATTGCAAGTCATGCATTTAGACAGGCTCTGACTACAGGACACAGCAGGTTTTGGTGACTGATACTTTACCTAGGTTTTCACAACATAACAGCCCACCACCGTCCTCAGACACCACAGCCAAGCTCCAGCAACGATTCAGACAGGTCCTCTCCAGAGCAGCCTGCATTACCTAGTGGTGAAAAGAGGAACGTAGACTAGCAGCATTAGCTCCCAGCTTTTCCAGTAAGAAGTTATGTCATCCTGAGTAGGTTATCTCCTTCCTTCTGTTTTCCCATTGAAAGTATGGGTCTGATGCTGTGTACTGCGAGGGTACGGTGCCTGGTATGTCACAAAGAAAGACCTGAACTTTGTTTCACTGTTGTAGTGCCACCAGGAAGCTTCACAACCAGCACGATATAGCACAGTATGCTGAAGAGACATGTGCTTACATGGTAACACCAGTCCAGAGCCAAAGGACTGGTCGATAGCTGCTAGCTATGGCCTGCCACCTACAGACAGTCAGGTCTTATTTCACTTAGTGGGAGGCAATCAGAAATGCAGATCCACAAGCCAGCTTATTAGAATGGACTTATTCGAGTCCATCAGTGTCTTTGGTAGTCTTTCTGGAGGGATTCGCTATAAAAATCTCACAAGCCTACTCCATCTGAGTTCACATGCACCAAGAGCAGCTTTTGCTACTAGCCCAAACCTTGTTTGAGGCATAGAACAAAGTTGACTCCAGGCATTTTATGGCTCATCAAATAACCTAAAAAGTATTCAAGCACATCTGAGTTGTTATATCCCCCCAGGGGACAGCATTACGTCCTGACAAAATCCAGTAAAGCCAAGGACAACAATCTGTACTCATTTCTTTGTAAAAGCATGTTGTTAGCTGGAATGTTTTCAGGCTTAATAAATAGTCTTTAAATACTGAAAAGGTTTATTTTAGGATTTATGATCCGTTTTTAGAAGGACAGTTTATTTTACTTAGCTGTAATTTTGTCCACTGAATATTCTACAAGAACTTGTTATTCTTTGCTTCACTGACAGCTATTTGATCCAGCAGGAGTGTATGGAATGGCCAAACCAGTTCATTTTTTATCACCATTCTTCTTCAGTAGGCTTCTGGATGAGAGTTGCCAACTCACGTGCAGACATGATAGGCTCCCTACTCCTCCCAAACGCCGGGAAAACAGTGCACGTCCAAGAGACTTGGAGGCAAACAGAGACCTAAAACTCCCAGAAAGCAGCACCACACAGCAGTCTACCCTCCAAAGAAGGCAAAATTCATCACCGCTTTCAGTGATTCAGTTGTCTGTACTGCTCAGGTAAGTGTCCTCTCCATTTTTTGTTGCAGAGAAGACAGATGTGGGTTTCACGGGTTCATGGGTTCACGGGTTTGGGTTAAGGTACTGGTAGAGCGTGCCTGGTCTCTGATGTTTTCTCTCACAGTCAAGTTACAGATGAGACTCAGCTGCAGGAGTTGGATATTTTCATCCCCCTGGCTGATATTAACAGTTACCTAAAACTTACCGAAGCAGCAGGACAAATATGGTAAGTCCTGGATATCTTGTGATGGTGCCTGTCAGGTGTGAATGAGTGACACGATCAGTGTAGGGATAGAAGTGTACAACCATACACACCCATATACAGTTTTGGCAGTGCAGAACAGCACAGGGTCAGTGTGTGCTCAAGCTTCAGTAATTCCTTTCTGCTCTTTCTGACTCTTCATGTACTCAAGTTACTATTTCAACTGATATTGAAAAGGGCTGTATAGCATTGAGATCCCTTAGCATGCTGTGTAATAGTTAGCGATGGAGTCCCACCTCAAAAGCTAATCTTCTGATGTTAATAGGTGTGAAATCAACTAATTACTGCTAGTCAGGTTTGCCTTTGATTCAGTGAATCATAATGATGGCATGTCTCAGAAATAGTGAGGGGACATATCTTGTGATAGGGTAAATAGGGCCTTTCAACCAAAAATCTTACAGGGCTTGGTATAGGTGGCTAATAATTTGTAACCCTTTGTTATTGATGATAAAGATGAAAATTAGGAAGAACATACAAGGGACAGACTTCAAGTCCCATTTATGTCCTGTGAAGAAAAAGAGGATGTGTGGAAAGAGATGACAGTCCTTTAGAAAGCCATAAAACCTGTCAGTGGAGAGAGTGACAACATGGACTGTACCAGCACAGAGGGAACCATTTCCTAACCTAGTACATTCAGTGTTTCACTCTCTTTCATTAAATCCTTTCTTATCTTTTTTCCCTTTAACCTATTAGCCTATGTCCCTAATATTATTGACCTACATCACATCACTTTGTAATTTAAGTAGTAGCACCTGCAAAGTACTCAGAGAGTCTCCAGATGTGTGAGCTGTGAGTGAAAACTTAAATGATGTTACATAAATTAAGCTGACTTGAGTTTGATACCATCGTAAAATAATCTCCAAACTAATCCCAGCACTTGTTCAGTGCTAGGAATCAGTGCTAGGCAGAGATTTTCACAAGTAGGTGTTATGGGCTTTAGCACATATATCTTCTTAGTAGTCCCACTGGAAATTACTGCTCTCCCTAGACCTTTAATATCAATTACTAGGGGAAGGAAGAGAGAGCAGAAAAAAAATATTTGTTGTATGCTCCTGCGCTGCCTGTTGATCTTTCACTGCCACACAGCACCAAGACTGCCTTTTGCCACTGGTCTCTATTCACACTAGCCAGATGCACTGTGTGCACAGCAAGTCACTTTGTTTCAGCCACAGTCAGCAAGAGAAAAGAGCACTGCAAAAGGGACGGGAAATGGGACCCCCCAAAAAATAGGATCTGTGCCTAAATTTACAGAGCTTTCCCAGTGGAAATTTATATTGAAAGGATTTGGGGCTGGTTCTGGGAGGAAACAGAGCACGAGGTCTTACTGTTGGCTCAGCTAATTGCAGATAGTTTGTCATCACGGAGAGTATAGGAGACCAGCAGGAACGAGGTACTGGAATTTCCATAAGGGTCCAGTCAGGACAGCAATAGATCTCTGATCCTCGCAGTTATATCATAGATAAAACACATGATAATAAATTTTAGTTTCATCCACTTGGGATGACTTGGGAAAATCATCTCAGTCAAACATGTACAGTACACGCACATACCTGCACCAAGTCTGGCCCACTGTTTTCAGACAGGAATCTCCAGCTTTCACTGGTGATGTTTTTAGCACCAACCTCACTTGTTAAGAGCCTGGGATGTCAGTGTCATACACGCTTTGCAAGGCGTTGGTGAAGCACTTTGGTTTCAGCTAGAACCAGATCAAGACATTGTAGTCATTCAGCCTGTGTGTCATTTCCAGAGGGCAGGATCATAAATGCAATCCTGTTCAGTCATTCCCATTCTGTTAACAGTAACTCAGTATCCCATATGATTGTTTGTTGTCTGTCCTCCAAATACCCCAGTGTCTCACAGTGGACTGGTCCTTGCCGACTGGGATGTTTATTTAAACACGGAGACCGTATAGTGGCTGTGAATGATCTGCACCCACAGAACGTGGAGGAGGCCACCTTGTTCATCAGCAGGTCCATGAAAAAGGAGGTACGCTCGACAACCTGGAAGTGATAGTCAAGTGAATCAAGCCAAATGAGAAAGCAAGTTGCTTTTTGCCTTTTGATGGCTTCATTCAAAGCAGTTCACTCTGTTTTGAGTGTGGTGTGAATAACCTCAGTACCAAGTAGTCCCTCAGCATCACTCGATGGAGCATTTCTTATTCCTGTGCTATTTGGGGAATACAAGGTCCGCACTGCTGTGTTTGAGGATAGACCTTAAAGAATCTGAGCAATCCAAACTTTAATTTAAAGTTATTTGTAGTGTTTTGGCTAAGGTCTGTGAATTGAAAACTTTGGGAAATAAATGATTGCCTCCAATGGATGTGTAGTTGCTTATAGTGGTTTTGGGTATTGAGGGCAGAGCCCTAGACTCCTACCTCCTTATCCAGCTATTATCACTTTTTTTGAAGAAAGTGGGAGATTTCTAAGTGGTACCTTAACACCACCATGATCTGCTACATGTTAATAGCTATGTTTCTCTCAGATGGACTCCTATATCAATATTCAGCTTCTCTGACCCATGCACGAACACCTTCATATTTTAATTTTGCTGAGAAAGTTGAGGTCATTAGATGCTGTTGCCCTCTGAAGAAAAGAAAGCCAGTATCCACAAGAAAAAACTATTAATCTCTCTTAATGGGGTATTTTTTATTTAGCTACTTAAAACACAAGTCAGATAGTAGCACAAATGCTTATCAGATGTAACAATCTATAAAGCGGTGTCTCCCACTTTTTCTTTTTAAGGTGAAACTTACTGTATGTAGGATTCCACATTCAGACACCTTCCATGTTAAAGGCTGCTCGTGTTCCTGAAAAAAGACATCACTGATGAAGTAAGTGCCAAAGTTCAAGGGAAAGGGTCAAGGAGAAGAATGTGATATATAGTGTATGAAGATCTGTACCTTCTAGAGCTGCCAGACAGATTTTGTTGCTAAGTACAAAGAACAGAGAATGTAGATTTCATTTTATGTCCTAATAACTTATTTTGGTGACATGAATGGCTGTGTTTTTCTTGTATTTCATGTTATCATATATTTCAGTTGCATGAGCAAGACTGAAGGTCAAATCATTTACAAAATGTTTACACTATATATACTTTGTAACTTAGTAGAAAGTACTGGTTCATGCCTCTGCTTGCCTTTTTACAACTGAGTTATGTTGACTTATCGCTAACTCCTGAACCAGCTAGGGCTGTGGGAACAACTTACATTTGGAGAAGAGCCACCTTTTTCTTTGCTTCCTCTCAGCTGCAGAACAGCAAAGGCAAGCTGAGAACTATAATGTTGGAAGGAAGGCTGGTGAAGCACCATGTAGTGATTCAGGGGGGCCTCCTCCTCTTGTGCTATGCCCCTTATGTTACAGCCACAAAAATACGTATAGATATAGAGTGTATAAAGAGCACATACCTATTCTATATGGATATGTACACACTTGTATACATATATACATATACATATATACATATATGTATACATGTTTGTGTGTATTTACACATACATATATATATCTGTGAGATAGATTGTGTTAATATACGATAGTGTGGCAGCAAACCAAATAACCATTTTTGAGTACAGATCATTTTATTTTTCCAGATAGCCAAAATAAACTAAACTGGGTTTAACAGACATAGCTTTACTGTTATTAACATATTTATGTAAGCTTTGATCGAGGTGGATTTGGCCCAGAGAAGACATTTGTCCAGCTTCCAGTTGAATTAGGCCACATCAAGAAACTAAACTTATTAAAATCAGTGTTGCTGCCACTTACTCCATTAGTAAATTTGACAAAGGTGATTTATATACTTGCTTTAAAATCCAATCTGGGCTTTTTTAAAAAAAAATCTTTATAAAATTGTATTTAGCCAGAGATGAAAACAGCATCAGTAATTCAAAACAAACAAACAAACAAAAATATTTATACAATCAATTCAGACTCAGCTCCTATTCAAAATATTAATTTTCACACTGTTTCCACAGCCTGTTTCTTCTGCTTTTGAGATAAGAGTGTTTGTGATATGCTTATTTCTCAAGATGGGAAAGGATCACTTTTAAATATTTGTTACAGTGGTGTTCAAAGGCCTGTTTTTGCTGAATTCTGCATAAAGACGGAGGGAAAACCCAGTTCTGGAACAACAGAGACTGAAAATGGAAGAAATTCCTTAGGATCCCTCCTCCGAAGTTGCTATGGAATTCCTTTGCTCTGGGTTGTCTCTCTGAGCCCAACAAATCCACTTCTGCCTAAGGAGTCGCTGCGGATGGCTAGAGATGGCTAGGGCATCACCATGCAGGGCACTGCCAGCTCCATAACTGTGTTGGCCTGTGAGGACAGTCCTCTGAGCCAGAATCCTAAAATCATGAATCATCTCGGGCAAGAGTGTCCACCAACAATGTGTCCCTTGACCTTTCCTGCCCAAGGTTTGCCTAAATTCTTCTGAACTTCAGAAAAGAAAAGTCCAAGCCTTCCTGTCTTGTTTCAAGACTCGTCTCTCTGTATAATTAGGATTTTCCTTGCCCTGTTTTCAGCAGGCATGGCGAATGCTTGATTTCCACTGTCTCCACAGAAATCTTCATTCTGGAAGATATTTTTTCTACCTGTCCTTCCTTCTGTTTTTTAAACCAAACATCCTGCATTCTTTCAACATGTTTTTCCCCAGCATTTCGTGAAACCTTTCCTGTGTCCCTGACCTGCAAAACAAATACCTCCTTTTTCCAGTTATGGGTGAACAAAGAGGTGAGACAGTCTTAAAGCAATTTCCTGAAACTTTGTAGAGAAACATTTCCAAGAAGAGAAGGACAAAGAGAAGCTCTAGACCGTACGTAGCAATGAGAGGAAAGCCACGGCCACAGCACCTGCCTGTGACATTGCTGCTGAAGCAGACATTGAGCAATGCATGCTGCACCTCTCAGCCACAGAAGAATGTTACTTTTGGAAAAAAAAAAAAGGGATTTGGGCAGAGATATCAAGCATGAGACAATTCTAGAATATTTCCAAAAACTGCGGAATTACTTCTGTACTTCTGTAAACAGTTACTGATGTGTTACATTAATTGATCATTATGTCAGTTTGCACAAGGATAAATGCAGATAATTAATGTTACATATTGGCTGATTCACAACACTTGCTAGATATACAACATGGAAGTGACATCAGTATAGTAAATTCTGGTTGGTAGGGTGTGTGAAGTTGCCTGTGAGCATGTGATCAATAAATGTGTTACCACTTTACAACACATATTGCATTCCCTGACTACCTCACTGTCTCCTAATACAGTCCCTCCTCATCCTCCAAAGACTACCCATAACTTTCCAGTAGCCTGTAGATGGGACACCAAACAGCCCTTTAAAAAAATCTACTTTTAAAAAACAAGAGCAACCTGCTTCTGTAGCATTTTTTGCCAAGGTGAAAATGTTACCTTTCTTCAAATGAGCAAATTCTGCTAAATCTCTGTGCTGCCTCTAGAAGTGCTTACATGCACAGCATTGCCCAGCACTCATGTTTAATCCCAGAACCCCTGAAGAGACTATCTTAATCCCATGCCAGCTGACATGGAGCTGCTAATTTTTCAGATCACCTGGAGGCATTTTAAAGGTGCTGTGTAAGCAGACACTTAAAGAAATAGGTGCTATTGTACCTTCTTGTTGCAGGACACTCTGTGGTGTCAGAAGTCTTCTTAGCCAGTCCCCAGGTAACTTTTGGCTTATGGAGGGTTCCTGACACAGATGTTTAAGTTGGCGTGAGCTGAAATTCAGCGAACCCACAGACTAGCAGATATGTGTAAAACAGAGCCAGAAGAAGGCTGCAAGTCCTGAAGTCTTGCACCCCTCACCCCATGAAGTTACCTGCGCGGAACAGGGGCTGCGGCTGCGACAGGTGCCTGTTTGAATCGCTCTGCTCCTGCAGCCTGGGTGTACGAGACAGAAACCAACAGACTGCAACACAGATTACATGACTAGCTAAAGATTAACGTGCTCCTCACTAACTGTATTTCATCCCTGTGTCTTTAGGTTGTTTCCCTGACTGTTAGTTCATGGCACATTCCCATGCTGCATTCACTCCTTACCAGCTGCTAATTTTCCCCCTGAATTCCCAAATATGAATCATGCTCTTTCTACTTCTGTAGTACCTTGTGCAGCAGGAAAGTGGCAATCGTCCAGGGGAAAAGCAAGTCCCGGAGCAGGTTAAAATTAATGGGAAGAGAAGTCCCCAAAGTGATGTGATGTCACTGAAGTTAAAAAAAATAAAATAAAATGCCCATTGTATAGCAAGCACAAAGCAGACCACACAGCCCCAGCACTTCCCCTCGAGGACGACACTACAGAGAACCAGGGTTGGAGTCATATATTGATAAGAGAGAGCACAAACCCTGCTGCAGAATGAATCCAGACAGGGAAGGGGATCTGTGCTGCCTGTCCCTGTCCATCCCGAACCGAGGTGCAGGCAAGCTCTGGGTGTGATGTAGAGTCCCCAGACATGGGGTACCCAGGCATGGGTATGCCGGGCATGCTTCGATGTGGCTGCACTTTCAGCAAGTGGAGGCAATAAAGGAGAAGCTGCAGTAAAGGAGAGCAATGTTACCTCGTACAGCAGAGAAAGAGCAGATCGGTGGTGATCTGGGGACACCAGGCACTAGTCAGTGTTTGCCCCCAGCTTTCTGGGTGACCTTGGGAGAACCATTTCTTTCACCCACGCAGTAAAATTCAAAACGTGATTTCACACACATTTGTGTCATGTAGTCTCTTACGACGAAAGTGGTCTCCAGCATCACATCCAATGCTACAAACTGCTTTCAGTTCCAGAGCACCTGCTGGAGACACCTCCGTCAGACCTGCATGCTGCAGAAAGGCACAGGTGGGGAGAGAGGACATCCCAGCCTGGTGCTGTGGAGAGGTGCTGATGTGCCCGTTCCGTGCTAAGGGAGAAGCCGCCCTTAGTGCCCTGCGGGAACGCGGCACTGCACAGTCATGAGTGAACATGAGGCGACGCTCCCGCTTCCCCACAGGGAGCTCACCCGGTTGTGTGCTGCCTATGGAGAGTTGCACCAAGCAAACAGAAATCTTCTCAGTCAGACAAATTCAGCAGCCAGTACTTCATGCCCCATTAGGGGGTACACTAATATTTACGAGGGTACTTCCTCGACGGTGCTCCTTTAATCAGAGCGAGGGCTAGAAGGAGAGCGCACCGAATCCTCAGCAGAAAGCCCTAACCACAGGCCCATTTACCTTCAGGTCTGGGGAGCGGCCAACGTAATCTGAGATGTGCTGAGGGCTTTTTGGTGTGCTTCCCAGGGACGATCAGCCCGCCCACGTACGTGCCTCTCCGCAGCCAGCCTCTTCCCTCCCGCAGTCTGGCCAGCAGGTCACCGCGAGGAGCTTGGAGTGTCTCAGGCCGTTCCTAGAAATGCCGCTGGAATTTCAAATGTTCCCCTTGGTCCCTTATCACTTTCTAATTTATTGCATCATTTAAAGAAAACAAGAGGCCAGCCAAGGTTGATGCAAATCTAACGTTGAACAAAAGCACCTGAAGAGAAATCGCATCTCTGCGCCCCACAGCAGTGAGGATGCTCAGCAGCCAGCAGCAATTTGCTTGGCAGTGGCTCAGGCTGCCCTCTCTGAAATTACACACTGTGGTGGCAGCAGGGCTGGGCTTACCCCAGTGGGTGCCTGGCCGTGTTGGATTTTCCACCCTGGGGTGCCTGAGTCCAGGTCTGTGCCTGAGAGCTGGTGTCTTTTATAACCCGGCAGTGGAGAGTGAAGGAGATCAGTGCTAAGACCATGGCCATCTGTGGGGGTAATCTTTTGTTTTAAAATGACATGTCTGTTATTATCGTCATTGTAGAAGTTGCTTCAGAGCCCCAGCCACAGGCTCCCAGCCCAGGGGTCTCTTCCCGAAGAGCTCAACACCTCTCAACCAAAGCAAGCAAAACATCTGCATTGGAGCAGAGCTTACACCTGCAAGGGTCCCCAGACTCTCCTTGGTTTGGTTCATTTCCCCATTGCATTTCCAAATGGTGTCGACAGAGCTGTTTAAGAAGAAAAGAGCGAAGTCCAGCGAGTGTCCCCCAGCTCACGGGACAGCCACCTGCACTTGTGCTCCAGCTTTGGCGCTGGCAGCGCAGAGGCTGTCACTGCAGATCGTGCTGAACAACCTGCGTGTCGGCGCGCAGCGTAGTTTTAAGCAAACATAATCCTGGGCAGTGCTGTATGGTAACGACACAGTGTGCTAATCAGCTCTACCTGCACATCTGAAGCAGCTACTGCCATGAACTGGTGCTGCCGTCTCTTCCAGACACACACACACACACACGATGGATTCTGACCTTTCTCCACATGGCAGAAGTTCCTCTGAGAAGCGAAATCCCCAAACACTTGCTCCAGAAGAGAAAAACAAATCAATCTAAGCCTCCATCTCATGTAATCCTCGAAGAAAAATGAGAAAAGAAAAAAAAAAGAGCTTGGAAGAGTTGGGACGTATGCCTTGTCTGCCTTTTCTTTTCTGCGAAAAGCACTGAATTATGAGTGGTATGCCATGAAACCCATTTGGAAAGGCCCATCACATGTTTGCATTTCTCAGACATGTCCTTTTCCACCTGGAAATGTTGTTCTGGCAGACTGCATGGATCTTGTACATTTGCCCAGGATTTCTGGGCACTTGAGCTTCCCAAATTTGAGCAGCGCTCAGCTCCAGCGCTGTGTGAAGCACCCATCCCGGCGTCCCTGTGCTGCGGAGATGCTCCGTGCAGACCCCTGGCAGCCAGCAAACAAAGCGACTGCATGGTGTGGGCACAGTTCCCACTAACCAGTTCCCGTGCAAATCGTCCTAGCTGGGGAACCCCGACCTGAAACTCCCAACTTTTAATTACTGATACTAAAGGTAAATTTGGTGAAGCAATGCCCGGATGTACCGGCCAGTGGCCATGAGCGTATCAGCAGCAGTGGTGCAGGTGGAGCAGGGCGGAGATGGAGAAGGCAGAAGGTGCGCGGCGGGCAGGAGCGCAGCTCGGAATGCCCACTGCCGCCCGGCTCGCCCTGGTGCTGCGGCACAGAGGAGGAGAGCTGTGGGCTTTGCAAGGCAGAACACACGTCAAAGCACTGCAGAACGTCCTCCTGAAGCCCAGCCGACCACCGCAGTCGTGACTGTGGACTTCAAGAGAGCTACACCCCTTTTTTTTCCCGTCTCGGCGAGTTTTCCCATGAAATCTGTTCCTGTTTCCTGTCTGTGCCTACAAAACCTGGCACAAAGCCATGATTTGTGTCCCTCCAAGGGCTGTTAGAAGGATACCACCACTGCCAGCTCTGAAGGCGGCACAGCTTTTTTACCCAAGAGGAGCCCATGTTACCAAGTACTTGCTCTTCTGCAGCCCCTACTGATCAGTGGCATATTCCACACCAGGACATATTTTGCCTCATTTACATGCTGAATGCCCTTGAACTGATTAGATGCCCTGCAGGCCTTCTGCCCTCAGATTTGCCCCTCTTCAGTTTTATTCGATGTCCAAAGCCCGTGTGATTCTTCACAGATGTCATTCTGCTTCCAAGCAAATGTTCTTGTGCTCCCTTTTCTAAGAACAAAGGGGACTGCTGGTAGCGTAACATTTCTGAGAAATCCCCACCAGTGGAAGGGGAGCTGGGGGGACAACGCAGATAGGGGAAGGAAAACTGAGTCATGAGGAGTAGCTACAAACAGCAAGAGGGACAGGGGTAGGAAAAAATGGTGTCAAAGACAGTAAAAGTGGAGTTCTCTGCTGTAAATACATTTTTGATACACTTTTGTTATATTTGGTGATTTGGAAAAAAAAAAAAAGAAAGAAAAAACAACAGCTTAAGGTTATTCCCTAGCATCAGACAAGAGGCAGTACCTGCTCTCCAAGGCCAGCTAAAGCATCGAAATAACTCAGAGTAAATACGTGTCCAGTCTCTCTGGCAGCGTGATGAAGCATTGCTAAATCCACCAGCTCCGTGCTCCTGGCACCCTGAGAGTTTCCATCCATTTGTACTTGTCTTGTTTAAGTCCTGCTGATGCTGGAGATCAAGAGGCTAGGAACAGTGCGGGGAGATTTTGGCGTTGCAGCAAGAAGACAGGAGGATAATGTAACACAACGTACCCCTGCAGAACGGAGTCAATAAGCAACTGTCTTGCCCAGGGGCTACTGGGCAACAAGCTGGCCAGGAACCTCTGCAATAAACTCCTTAGGGTGATTTGGAAAAAACTGCTGTTGGCAGGGCTGCTCCTGCCAAGCACAGCCCCCTGGCAGGTTTGAGACACCGGCCACCCCTAGGCCAGCTTCACCTCACGCCGTGGGCCCGCAGCCAGTGCCCTCCCATGGCGTGCTTCTGCTGTGGTCCTCCAGGCCGGAGGCAGCCCCTCGTGCTCTCTGCCAGGACGCTGGCAGCACCCTAGGTTTACAAATACGGTTTTATAGGGCACAAAAACAGAGCATCCATGAGGTAACAAGCTGCTAGATGGGTCTGCAGGTGGTGCCTGTGTGGACACCACGATGGGGACACTGCAGGCCTACCGCTCCTGCTGATGGCAGCTTCACGGAGCCAGGCCCCGAATGCTGACGGCTCTGCTGTAATTAGGCTGGCGAGGAGGCCGCTGCACACTTTGCCAACGCCATGTGTGATCCATTGCCAAATGGGTGCAGGGGACAGCACTGCTCTCCCTGCTCCCCCGCCCCGTTAATCTGTTTGGCAGTTTGGTAGTTAGTCGTTACCTAACGAGCCATCAGGCAGCGTCCCACTGCTGCACCACGCTTGCCCCTCTCCCCTTGTCTCTGCTGCTGCTTTGTCAAAATGGAAGGCTGGCTGTCACAGGGCAGACGCCCAGGCACCTTTACACGCTGCTGGAAACGGTTGTCTGGGCCCCGGCGGCCCCAAGGGCCCACAATGTCTCTGCCTGCCGCCCAGGGCCCCACCTCAGCCCCCCGGCTGTCAGTCGCTGCCCCAGCGATGCTGCAGGGTGCTGCCCTCCAGCTCCTCACAGCCCTGCCCTGCCACGGGCCCTGCTGAAGCTCTCCCTGCTGGGAGGAATTCCACCTGGGCAGAATTACCTGTTCCGTGAGCGGTGGTGAAGGAGCTACAGGAAAACCAGGTTCCTGCTGTGCCACAGAGCTCACCCCCTCAGACCGGGAAGCAGCACAGAGAACAGGACTTCAGCTGTAGCTCCCTTGGTCAGGCAACAGACCCCACCAAGAGCGGGGCAGACCTAAGCAAATAACCCAGCTTGGACACCAGGTGAGGCCCAACCTGTCTTCCTCTGACTGAGGAAGCCCTGCTGGGATAAGCACACCAACCCATCTCTTCTCCAAAACAGGAGCTGAAAAATGGGTTAGATCCTGCTGCTGGTGGTGCTGCTCATGTGGAGGTCTCTGCCAGGAGTTCACAAATGACCAGAGCAATCAAAAAAAATAAATTTTGCTTCTTACAACACAGTTTGGTGAAATCAGTGTCTGCCTGCATGGAGAAGGGTGGTGGGCAGCAGGAGGCAGCGCGAGCAGAACTTCATCACCAGCCCTGAGCTTACTGAACTCAGCTCCAAAGTCACCCTTGTTTGCATGTGTCCTTGTGTCACCTTTTCCTCACGTGCGCTATTTGTATCTTTTTTCCCTGAAATGGTGCATTTTCGCCTCTTCTATCCGTAACAACAAATACAGCGTCCAGAAGGAAAGGTGAATAAAATTAAATTCAAATGCCAAATAGGAAAACTTAAGGTTTTAAAAAACTATTTGTTTTATATAAGCACTTGCTGGAAACTGGCACAAACGGGATGCTATCTGCTCGGAGATACCACAGCACATGTAAATGTGACCGAGTGGAAAAGACTCTTCCCTGCCAAAGTATTTGCTGGAGATTCGATAACGAGGTGCCACTGTACAACAGTGGGTAAAGGTTCAGAGAAGTGGAAACAGAAAAGGCATCCAGGCGGTGCTGAGCTCTGCCTCTGCAGGCTGCGGCTCCACGCGAGGCTTCCCAGGCTTCCGCCAGCACCGCAGCAGAACTGTTCCACCTTGCAGCACCAGGCTCACCACGGGCAGCAAGGTGCGCGCGCAGAGCTGGGGTACGCGCAGTGGGAAGGCCCTGAGCCCTTCCATGCTGTTTTTCTTTCTCACAGCCATTCTAAACTCCACTGCCTGACTCAGCACACCTAGCAAGTTGCTTTCCTCTTCTTCCTTTCCCCTCCTGCTACCCTTTTCAAACAGCGTTGCTTTTAGCTCATTTATCTGCCTATTGGGGCGATATGTAATCAGAGCAGGGAGTCCTGATGGGAAATACAAAGTGATTCTTTGGAGTGGTTGGCTCTGAAAACCATTCTGGGCACTGACTGAGCGTGTTACAGCTGCCCTTTTTGCTTGCTTTGCCTTCTGCCCCAAGTCTGTCAACATCAGACAAATTGCAAGAGCATCCAGGCTGTTCACAAGCCCATCTTGCCTTAGTAAAATCTGGTACTCATGTTGACATGTGACACTCATTTGATGTGGAAGCACACAGCCTGACTCATCTACTCCAGGCACAGGGGACTCGGGTCCAGTCTTGCTGTAACAAAACAACGACCAAAAATCCTCCAGTCTATTGACTTTGAAAAAGCAGTATCATTGGTTACAGCAAACACTTTTAACCAAAATAACAATTTTTTTCCACTCATGTATCTCTAATGTCAGCATTGTCAAAAGACTGAAAATATTTTCTCCATCATTAGGGAAAGTGGAGCTACTCCCTATGTCCTAATTAATTACACTTGAGTAACAACTCTGAAACGAGGTTTATCGTACGTCTGTGCCCCCCAGAGGACTTAACCAGCTGTGATCAGAGAGCCTTCCCTGGGAATGATCTAGGAAAGGAAAGAGAAAAGGTCCTGCTATAAATCTTTCCACAAAATTCTTGTTTAATTAAATGGTTTTCCACATCTGCTTATATGCCCTTTGTGGCAATCTAAGAAATCTAATCCTGTTATTCATCTTCTTCCTTTACAATACAGAGAACAAAAATAATATTTTCTTCCTGAATTTGGATTCTGAGAAGACTTTTTTTCCATACAAAGGAAGCCAAGTAAATGGTAATATGGAGAGCTCCTAACATGAAGGTAGATGAAATGCTGCGGAATTCAAGTCTACCCACGAAAAAAAGCTGGGAGAAGAACAAATACAAACCAGAAAGAGGGAGGAATGAAAGCAATCAGAGGGCTGATGCACAAATACCTACAGCAGAGCAGACAACTGAAAACAGACCCTAGCACATACAGACAAAAAAGGAATCCAGTACAAAAGCCATTCCTTTTCTGCTTTTGCTTTGTGAGCCTATCAGCATCTGTTCCAAATGAGAACAGTATTAACTGAGTCAATCCAGTAGATGCCAATGTCAGTGTCTTCCAAGAGACATCATTTTTGTGGTTAGCTCCAGAAATAAGTTTGCTTTTAAAAGAAAAAAAAATAACCCTTCACTCTAGATAACAGTGTAGGAACTGATAGCGCAAAGTAGAGCCGCAGTAAGGCAACAGGTGTCTCACACCTACCGGCTGCAGTGAAAGGCAGTTTATTTTGGTTCTCTGTTACTATTTGCATAAAGGCTAATTGAGTTGCAAACCTGCATCAGCATGTTCAGAGCCCACACACATACTCATTCTCCGTAGGGATATTCATTCCTGAAAATGCAACTGTGGAAGCAAGAGGACGTCAGAGATGCGATTACCATTTTGACCTCAGTGTGCTTACTCCAGTGCCTCCTACTTTGTGCAAAATTAGTCAAGAAAAAAAGATGCAGGAGCACAAAAGCATGAACAATTCCTAAACAATTCAATTGTTAGAACTATTCACCTGCCAAGTGGAATCCCCAAATTTACTCCGACTTCTACAAGAGAGTAATTCAGGCTCAGTAGTTGCAAGCACTTTAACAGATATTTTTTAACACACCCACTCCAACAGTTGAGTGGAATTGCAGGAATGGGTATGCCAAATCCCAGGCAGTGAACAGTTCTTGTGATAAGGGGAGCTAGCATAATGCTTCATGTAAAATAAAAGCTTCAGATGCCTTTAATTGCCTAATTTAAACAGAACCATTTAATAACATCATATTTCAGTGAATGTACTGAAAGAATTGTGAATCAGTGTAAGAACTTTCTTCTGTCAGAGTTTTGCATGGTTATTTCTCTGATAGAAAGTGACTTCACATTACAGAGCTCATCACTCAAAGACAAGGATCTGTTTATACTTACACTGATCATTAAATAAACATTTTCCTGACAAAAAAAAGGCATTGAAGATTTCAGATTAGCTATTCCAAGGAGTTGGAGGATGGTTCTTTATGCCTGATCCAACTTTAAGTCCTTAAACTTTGGAATTATTTTTATTTTAGTGCTTAAAATTACACTAGTGTGCCTGCATGCAACCACATACTTCAGGATCATAAATAAGAAGAAGATACAGAAACAGGAGCACTGAGAATCTGTTAGGATTCAGGAGGAAAATGTGAAGTGAAACTTACTTTTCTGTTGCCAGCACTACTATTTGCCTTTCTTGTTTTTCCAGAATTCAAATGACAAACCTGTACATACAACCCCACAAACTCAAATGCATTGTACTACATGGAGAGGAAGCGCTTCTTTGCTTTGACCACGTGCTGAGAATTTGCACTACAAGGGCACAGGACCAATCTTACACAAGCAACATATACCGAACCTTCACTGAAAGTATTAAAGAGAGATTTCTCAGATTAGCAACTACAGTACTGAAAAGAAATGTATTTTGCTCTTAGAAAGAACACACAGGCTTCATGGAGGTTCTTTATTAAAAAAAAAAAAAAACATAGAAAATGTTGAGCGTAATGTAGGTAGCAATGTCTTTCATAAAATTCATTCTTCTAAGTACGTATACTGCAGGAACCCATGCCAATCCTCTCTCATAAAGTAAACTTTGTTTTACAAGTTTTAAACTATGGGTGTAACTAGAGCCAATTCTGCCTCATGAAATGAGCTTCTCTGAAGCTTGAATTAACAGCATATGACATAAGCATAATATTGTTTCATTTATTACAATAACTTATTTTCCAAAATGATTACCCTGGAGGTGGTTTCTCCCCCAGCATTATACATCTGGGCATCTCCACAGTCTGAGGAAAATTAACAATGGGAAAAAGGAGTAAGATAAGAATAACATGAAATATGCATTTGCATACAAGTTATTAAGTTATGGGAAAATAAATTAGCAGGTACATCAGAAAACAAGGTGCGCTCCCCCCCACCTCCAAATGCAGCTTTCTCAGGAGAATGGCAGTGTAGTCCTTCCCAAACAGAGCTCCATGGAAAAAGGAGGAATTAAACACAATTTCACAGGGACTCCCAACTCCCTCTTCAGCCTACCTCCTTTGAAATATACATTCATCTTTATATTTATTTATGTCCACTGCCCTCAATCATCCAGTCTCTAAAATGCTTTTCCATCAAGCTTCTGGCTCTCCAGTCGCCAACATTTACAGTGGGGATGATTTTCTGTGGCTTCAACCATTGAACAAAACGCTTCATTTCCAGGTAACTGCTGTGTTCACTGTAAGGAATCCCTGAAATGAAACAAATCAGAGCAATCTGTCAGTCCACTTAGCTTCCTGCCAAAATACTTCTGCAAGCTTTCCAGCTCAGAAAAACGTGAAATAATTTTTTTTAAATTCAAACTGGAGATTTAAATCTTATATATAGCTAAGGTAAAATGAAAATCCAGATTTTATTTCTGGAAAAGTTACCTGGCATTAAGTTATCAAATCAATCATCAGTGCAAACTGAGCAACATCTAGCGTTTGATTAAATGAATGTTAAAATTTTAAGAGATTGAACTCTACCCACTGATAAGAACTGAGAGGAAGAGGAAGACCCCCAGACTCCCCACTGTGGGAGTGAGGTATGGAGTGAAATCTTGGCTCTGGAACTGCACTACTACCAGCATCTGTAGGGCCAAGACTTCATCCCTCGAGTTTCTGCAAATACCATATAAAAGCCTTGATTTGCAAGAGGAGGACAGGAGCAAAAAGTATGTGAAAATCTACATTTACAGTGTTGTTGATTACTCTTCTCCTGGAGAGATCACCTGTTCAGTTTCTCAGTGAGTTATCAGAAAAAGCATTGGTTACAATGAACAGCAGGAGATTCCAGAACAGTGATAAGAAAATCATTCACACAACTAAACACACTGAATCTTTACCACACTTATACCATAAATGGTGATCTTTCCTCTTGTCTGAGGTTTGATATCCAACAGAGAAAGGCATGAATCAGAGTAGGTCCACCCAGTAGGTTTGAAAGCCAGAACTTGATCAAAATTCTCAGAAAACTTATTCAAGTGGTCTTGCAAGCCCTGTTAAAAAAATAGAGCACAGATTGGATATATGATGATGGAGATACCTCAGACTAAATTTTATTTTCAGATTTTGATAAGAACCTTCTTCTTTTAAATACCACCTGCCTTCAAATTAATAATGATAAATATTTACATGTGCAGAGCACCTTGTACGTTAGGATCTCAACTGCTTCATCTGAATAAGCGCATATTAACAGCTATGCATTACAAATCAGAACACATAAGGCATGATTACATCTTGTATATCTTGTCCCCAAGCTAGTCATTTCCTTCTCCCAGCTGGAGGTCAGCACTCTTGCAGCTGAGTGGTGATAAAAGAAGATGAAAGCCTGCTTCAGTGCAAAATCATCTGGTTAATTTAAAGTACCACTGACATCTTGATATCTGCTTGTGCCCAGAAGCACTCAGAGATTAAGTAAACTACCCAAAAAATTGCAGCAAGCCAGCGTACAAGTACAGTATTGCTCTGACAACTAAACTGTGCTTTATCACATCTCCAACCATGACAGGAAGGAAACCACCTCTCATCTCTTCACTCTCAAAAAAAAAAAAAAAAAAAAAAGAAGTGAAATTTAAACAGTTTCCCAGTTGGCTAAGTTAGCCTTCGATGTTGTTTAAGCTAGGATCGGGAAAAGTATGAGAGAAGTATAAGGAATGTACAGTCCTATTCCTGGATAAAGTGAAGTCAGTATTATTTCAAACCAAAAACAGAAAATCAATTTCATGTGTTCTCTATAAAACCTTAAAGGCACGTTCTCCATTTGAAAGACCTACAAGATTTTAGAACTCAGAATCATAAACCTTATGTCAGCAGCAGGAAGAGGAATACAAAATAAAGACTGCTAAATAAAAAAGGGGAGGACGGCGGGAGATGGAGAGGCTGTGACAGAACACTAACCACTAACCAACCTGTCAGACACTTGCAAATCATTAGGCAGGGAAGTGGAAAGCTGCCTGTGACACCGCTGCATTTGACAGCACCTTCAGCACGCTGCCCAGGAGCAACGTACAGAACCCATCAAACCGGTCACACAGAGACTTACAAAAAACCCCACCACAACACGCTTCACTCAGCAACAGGAATTGTGGCTAGCCTCCATGACTCTTAATACACTGCAGAAGTCCAGTCTTCACTAGATTACAAATACAACTGGAGCAGTCTACTTCTCCTTCACACTTCATTTTAAGAAGACTGACATAAGGCAACGATTTAAAAAAGCTATTTCCTCCCCTTGCCTTAATGAAATCTAAATATAGCACTTCAAATACAACAATTATGATATTAACCGATGCTAATTTGTTTTCAATTTTTGTTATAAATTAAGTGTGCAACATTCACATTAAGGATGCAATTTCGATCTCATCAAAAATGATTTGTGCATTTCAATCACAGACACTTTTGAAAATCTCACCTCAATGCTAAGTACGACATTACTGAGCTAAGCGACATATAAAAGGTGAACAGACCTGAAGACCCCAGTTCTCTGGAAATCTTCCACTGCATATTTAAGTGGCAGAAGTCTCAACTTTTGACTTATGAAAAGTTTTTGTTTCAAGAGAAACATATATGCACTTTAGAAAAGATGGCCTCTTTCCACAGAACAAATGACTACAGTGCTTGTTCACAACAAGTCCACTTTAAATACACGTTCCAATCTCTTATTTTTTTAGCCAACGCTTTTCTAAACCTTCATCCTTTTAAAATGGAAAATATATTTCACTGCTAAATCAACCTCCTTCAATCACCATGACAGGCTGCTGTCTAGTGCTGCTAAAGTCAGCAGTACATGTGAATGGCTTCCATACGGTACAAGAAGACTCAAAAACTATTACACAGTTAGTTTACAATCAGCTCTAACACCGCTTAAACTCACTTGGCTTATTCGAGAGCAGCTACTCGTCAGCCCATTCAGCAAACCCCATATTTTACTGGGGTTAAACCAAGTATTGCAGTGAAGTGCCACACATCTTCAAATGAGTTTTCTTCATCTTTCCTTTTCAGATATCATGTCCGCTTGCAATATTGCAGCAATTAATGTTTTATTTTTATAAATAATTTCATAAAAGTATCTCTATATAAAAAATATATTTTTAATTTATGTAAATGTTATCCATTAAGAATATCCAAAACATGAATCTAGAGCATGTCATCTCACTTTTGAAGCAAGCAGCACCTGCAGAAAGTCTGATACCAACTTTCAAACAAACTCCTGGAGGAAGCCAGAGCTATAGGTAAGAAAAGCAAACAAACAACAAAACAAAAATTCAGCAGTAGTATGACAACAAAACAGGCTAATTCCTCTGCCACTGTACTTCCCCTAGCTCTGATCCCCTCTGGCTTGTTCTTTCTACTTTCACCCTTCAGACTTCACACGTTAGCCAAACACTCATTTTCAAGTTCTGGTTCTTGCCAGGGGGGCAGTTGTAACACCTGGATAAAATACATCAAGTCTGGTGCTGCTTGGCCAGGTATTCAATGTTACAAACAGGACCGCTTTCATTCCAATTACAGATTGAGCAGAAAAGATACGCTTTCTTCCTAAATTTGAACTTGTTTCTTCAACAGATTTTTGGGACAGTAACGCAACTCCTGATGCAGCAGTAGAAAACTGCCCAGAACTCAATATTTGAATAAAAAACTGAAGAAAAAAAGGGATGGAAACGTTCATGCCAAGTAGCAGAGTCTCCCCTACCATGGCTGCATTTGTATAGAAATGTGCACACCTTGACACAGGGCTCAAGTAGGACAGGGAAACCCACTGTACACTGCAGTTGCCAAGTCTTTGGCCAAGTGAAAATCTGTGACATTATAGCACATATTCTGAGGATGCTGGGGGTTTACAAAAGACAGCTTTCAACCTCTCTTGTCAAAAAAAAAAAAAAAACAACAACACACAAAACATTCAGTGATCAACCTGCTTTTTATCCTAGATTTAACACACTTACAGTCACTATTCATTTTTATTTGCTTCAGTTCTAGGCAGAAAGTATTGACTTTAGTCTTCAAACTCTGGTAATTGAGGGAAAGACAGAAAGAGAGGTTTCTGCACCTTTCTAAGTGCCTGTGGTTTTTAGGTGAATAGGGCTCTCTGCTGAATCACCACAAAATGTTTATAAATCATACATGAACAGCAAAGCTAATTGTTCACAAATAATAAAACAGCTCGTTCCAAAAATGAAAAAACATGTTTGATACTACACCAAAAAATTAACTTGGAGAAAAGCAGGAAATTTCAGATAGCCCCAAACTGTTGGGCAACACTGCTAAAATGAAAAAATATTTACAACCTTATAGGGACTGTAGAAATACTTCTAAAATTCCTGAATATGCATTCTAAAAAATATAAATTTGATTTAAAAAAATTATAGCATTTTCCATCAATCTGGAGACTCCGTGGTTAGAAAAAAACGTGCCTGTGATCACAGCAGAAAGCCTGTGAACATAAAAGTAAACGGAGGATCATCTCAAAACAACAAATTCATTTTTGTTAAAATTCTTAAATCTACCAAATTAGTCTGCTCCCCACCAGTGTGAATTAGTATTTACTCTATCAAGATAAGGAGCAAAATGAGACTCAGAGTAGAAAGGAAAGCTGAGGGCATCCAGATTTGGTCCTGGGAGCAGTCAGCTATGGAAACATGGAAGCTTTCCTAGGCAGGAACAGTTTTTAAACAGTTCCTACAAACTAGGCTTCAATCATGGTAAGCGTATGGAGCTTACGTAGCTTTTTTTGTTCTTTATCTAGAACTGGACCAGAGAAGTTTTTCAATTTTAAAAGGCAGAAGAATCATGTGTACAGTTCTCAGAACTACCAAGCCTGGAGCACACAGTATTTTTTTTCTAGCAGTAAAGAGCACAACAAGAGGAGGAAAAAACAAACAAACAAAAAATATCATCTTTAAGCACTTAACGTTCTCACTTTTTATTGATACTACATTTCACCAGGGCATTCACCTAATTACTGGCCTCACAGGAAGTTTAGCCTCTGGAAGACCACTCAGCCTGCCTAGTTTACAGGGACACAAAATTCCTAATGGTAGGGCAAGACGACATTCCAACAACTTCACATATGAAGTCAAAGTCCCAGTGCAGAGGACCATAGCTGATACACCAGGACTCATCTCAGTCTACTGGATCTCTGTGCCTTTAACCCTTCCTGGCCCTTTGCAGGGTCTCCTGGCATCGCTTCTGGCACGCTGTAGATTTGTCTGAACCCCCATTCAGAATCCCTATTCTGAGAGATGAGACCCTGCACGATACAACTGCTTCACGCTGAGAAGTAAGGCTGTGTGAGACGTCCTTGTGGTATAATCACGCCCTCTGCCCAAAAAAGTCCAACTATGCGAGTACTCCACACTCCCTGGGACACAGCAGCAGAATCATGTAACAAGCCAAAAAGCTGCAGAAGAAACTTACATGTATTACGACAAAACATTAAAAAAAAAATCCATATACATTTCCATCACTCATTTTCTGCCTTACCATGGGAAAGATTATAGAACAATGTAAAAACACTAAAATATTAAGTTCTTTTTTCCTGTAGCTCCTGTCCAAATCATACAGTCTCTTTTTCTCCTTTTTAGGTCAACTCTGACCTTGACTGGTTCTGCAGCTAAATACCATCTTGCTCTGAAGAATTTGCTTGAGATGGCACAGCAGGCCTGCAGTAATGCAGGAAAATGAATCCAAGTTCCACTAAGTGACCACTGTTTTTTCTCTTTCTTTCAGATTACCTTTAAACTAGAGCCTGCTGCTGTGCCTTAATGCCATTCTGTATTTTGTGGTCTATTTAGAAACACTTCCCCCCCCCCCCCCCACAGGAATTAGGCACCTTTCCTAACTAAGAAATTCTCACAAAAACTCAACAACAAAATCCTACTGTCTCAAATCCCTTGACTGAAATGTGCATTTAAAGTCATCTAAGATGAAATAATGTCTTAAAACAAAAACTGCTTTACTTGCTTTTGATACAAATAATAGAGAAGATTCTCATGTGTGGAAAAACTAAAGCATGTGTATGTATGAGGTGTCCTTCAATTCATTTACTGTGTGCATTTGTTTATGCAAGACTTTTCATTGATTTTCAAGTATCCATATCCCCACGTGTATCCCCAAGTATCCATATCCCCATTCTTCAGCACAAGAGAAGAAAGAATACTCTTTTAACATACGAAAATATGATTGTAAATCCATGGAAATTGATCTGAGAGAGGAACATAGAGAACCCTATTCCTTTTTTTATGTCAAACACCAGACTGGAATTAGGCAGTGTTCGTGGGCTGCCTCAAACCAGAGAAAGTCTCAGCCTGAAAATCCTTCTAGTCTTTTCCTACATCACACAAAGGAAAAGACAGGCTCAAAACAGAGACTCGATGTCAAAATATATTAATTGCTAACAGGATAGACCCTGTAGTCATTACATAAATCTACTTCAAAAAGGCCTGCAAAGAGCAAGCCTTTGAACAAACCTCACCTTATCTTGTACAAGCACCGTACTGAAGTGAAATTACACTTTCTGTGCATCATGTTTGGACACATTTATTAATGTTTAATTGCATTTCATTTTCAATGTATTGCAGTATGTCAAAACTTTACTAAATAAATACGATCTGACAAGAGGGTAACAAGCACAAAACAACACTGGTTGGGAGGAACCAATAGTAAGATTAGCTACCAAGTTAATTAACAGAGTATATTTTCAGAACTGACCTTAAAATTAATTTGCATCATGGGAAGAATGTGAAGCAAAGTACCATCCCAGTCCATACTGATGAGGGAATTAACAGCTGCTGATTCCAAGCACTGCAGCGTTTTGTACTTATCACGGGACATGCTTGCTTTCGAGCCCAGAACTTCAGCAATTGCTTCAGGGTTAAATGGAAAAACAAACAAACAAACAAGCCAACATATTAAAAAAAAAGATAGAGTTATTTTATTACTTGTTTTGGAGATATTCCTAGTTATTGCACTGGATTATCACTTTAAGTACTATGTGCAGTTTCAGCACCACAATATAAGAAGGAGATAGAACTATTAGAGAGTAGTGTCCAAAGGAGGGCTACAAAGACGGTGAAGGGTCTAGAGGGCAAGACCCAGGGAAGTGGTCATAACGCCAAGCCTGCTGGAGTTGAAGAAGCATTTGGACAATGCTCTCAGACATAGGGTTCTATTTTTGGGTGGTCCTGTGTAGAGCCAGGGGTTGGATGTGATGATCTTTGCGGGTCCCTTCCAACTCAGGATATTCTATGATTCTATGATCATTTTTACTATTGAAAAAAATCTATATTCAACAAGATAAACACCATTTCATATTCTAAAATTAAAAAAAAAAAAAAAACTGTAATGGCTGTTAAAAAAAAAACAACAACAGCTATGTTTTAGTGCCAGAATTTTGTATTACAACTGGAAAGAGAAGGAGAATAGAAGCACTTTGATAAGTTCTAAGTCCCATTTCTTTGATAAAATGTTATTGGGGTGAATTGGTATTTATTTCAAACAAGCTAGAAATGCGTAGTTTTTGGAATATGCAACAAACAAGTTAAATAAACTAAACTTCAGTGAGAAATTCTTGTACTGATGACTTCAAATATACTCAAAAGCACAAATGGTACACAGCTGCCTGCTCTAGAGTATACATCTGGGCAATCATTTTGGTTTCTAATGCTGTAACTGAGTGAAGCAAAGCTTACAAGATTTTCATTAAGACAGAAAAGATGTGTTTTGTTTTGTGGAATTCTGTGTTAAAATTGATTTCATTAAAACTGATTACTATACATATTTAGGAAAACACATAATATAAACCTGGAAGGAAAAACTGTTAGCAATATAGAAGTTGAAGAATAACTACATCCCTCTGCTCTCTTGACAAAATGAGATTATTAAAACCTAAAATGTCATTTATGCTTTTAAACTGTCTTTAGCACTTTTCTCACCACAATCAATTAAATAGGTTCATTCATTTGGCATCCAGATATGCCTTCTGTATGTCTGGGGGGGTGGGGGTGGGGGTGGTCTGTAAAGATGGCAGAAAAATATTTCTTTCAGAAAGTTTATACTTCCTGATAGAAAAATAAAGAACTAGCAGTAGGATTATTAAATGTATTTAATTTCTTTATGTAATATCTGACCATCAAGACTAAGCGACTGTTTATATCTTTCAAGAAAAAGGTCATTTCACACCAATTTAGACATTTATTTAGTCATTTGATCCATTACAGTTTTTTTTACATACCTAAAAAAACTTTTTCTTTTCCAATGGAATAGGTGCCACAGACAACGAGAGTACGTGGGTTTAAAGTCACTGTCTCAAAGGCAGTATTGACAGCAAACTGGATAACTTCTTGTTGAGAAGGAAAAGTATATTCAGGACTACAGTATCTGCAGCATGGAAACAAGACATATCAGTTCATTACATCAGATGGAAGACATCTGAATTTACCAAGAAGGACCTACAAACTGCATGCATACAATCACAAAGTAATGAAAAAATGCTATTCTTAAATATAACTTCAGTCTACTTAAAATCTATTTATTAGAAACCCCTGAGTTGCTCAGATGAAACCGTTGGAATAAAATTTACACTGAGTGTATCAGTCTTCTCTCTACAACCACTCACTTGTCTGACACTGACACTCAGTTCTGTAGCTTTTTTCCTCTACAAATACCAAGTGCTCTTTCAAGCTAGATATTTGTAGCACATACTAATTACATCCTTATGTCTATTTTCTGTCATGCACACAAACCATAACATAAAGCATTACTCATTCGCAGAAACATATGGAAGAGAAATGAAAGACTGCAGCTGGGCATTAGTCATCATACACAGAAAAACAATTTTATATACATGAGTCACAGAAAGGTCTAATGAAAACCTGGACAACCGACGTAACGATTTGGCATTCTTTCACTCTTTGAACTCTCACGCCCCCTTTTTCATAATATAGCTGAATGCTCATAAAAACAATGTTCCACAATCTTCTGGTTTTACAGCTGAACACTTAATGTACAAATTTTGAAACCCAGAACTTAATACCACTTATAAGGCCATCTCAACAAATACTTCACCATTTTTTCCAACACCCACTTTTATTGTCTCATGTAACAGCATAGCAGATGAACAAGGTAGACATATATGGACTTTCAAAAAATATCTGATTTTATGTAACACTAAACAGAGCTAACAAGTGTTAGAACAGTAAGGTCATTTATACTTACATTTATTTGGTTCACATAATGTCCTACTAAAGTGAAAGGAGAGTTATATTGAAAAAAATATACATTAAATGCAACTTACGTGGTATCAAGGTAAAGGGTGTGGACTTTTTGTCCAATCAGAGCAGGGTAGCGCTCCATAGAAGGATCTGCCCTGAAGTCTCCTGTGTGCAGAACAGCAGTTCCACTAGGTAGATGAAAAAGGATCATTGTTGCACCTGGACAACTGGAAAGGGAAAACAAGAAACAAAAAACCCACACACAAATTATGTTAGTTTCTATACCGGTGTGGTGCGTTAAGACAAGAAATAAACCACCGTCTAGTAGCATGAAGGTATGCAGAACAGCATTTTAAAAATCACAGCTACTACGCTAAGTTAGCTAGAAATTCCTGTTTTCTAAAGGAATTCTAAAGCTATCTGTATCGCCATAGAGAAGCTAGCCTTGAGTTCTCAGCTGAGATGGAAAGAAGAAAAAACACACCAACAATAAAGTAATCAAGCATTAACTTCATTTTTGGGATGCTCTTTCTTCTAGCTACAACAAAATTCTGCCTCAGTTGCAGTCTCTGAAGTTCTGTTAGACTTGATTTAAAGAGGAAACAGCACACTAAAAAAGCAGCAGCATTCTTATTTAGGAGAAACATCATTATATTATCCCAGATGTATCTTCATTCCTGTAGGACTTACTGAAGCATTTCTTTTTAAACCCTATTTGCAGGTTTTAAATATCATCCAACATCCAGAATTCAGTGGTTATAAATACAATTCTTGTGTTGGTCCCAGTGAATCCACTGCACCTTCAGCAGTTCCTCACCAAAGCTGTCTGAAGGGCAAGTGTTCAGACTGGAAAATGAGAGTGGGACTATTTTGGACATGAATCATCTGTAAAGGGTAAATGAAATCTCAGAAAAGGGCAGAACTGGCATGAATCAGAGCTAAAATGACAGAACTGGTAAACTCTCCAAAAAGTTGAACTTTGTACCTAAGGTTTATATGCCTTTTGAACTGAAGAAGGGGATCAGGGAGGCAAACAGGAAAAATGAGAAGTGTCCAAATTACATAAGAAACAAGGCTTCCTTCATTCCCAGAAAGAGTTCTCAAAGGACTCCATGGAATCTTATCTCTCCAACTATAAACAAATCTTAAGATAAGTAATATTCAAACCAGCTGTGACACAGTGCTGTGTGTCAATATATACTTCAGGAAAAGGAGTTTTCTTGAAGCCCATAGCCAAATAAGGTACCGAGACAGAATGGCAAAAGCACAGGGCTGGAAGTCAGGAGCTACTGAACCCTAAGTCCATCATTACCACACACTGACAGGGTAATGCTAGGCAAAAATCTCACTCTTCATCACCAAATCCAGTAGATGTTCTTTTTATTTATTTATTGCAGATTTCAACAGGGTTTTCTTTAGAGTTCAATTTTCAAAACGTTGGCTAAGTTTTGTCTCTCTCAGTATCCAAAGTACCACATTTTTCTTTAGCTGAAAATTTCATTATCTTCAGTTGAAGCTACAGAAACCTGACATAACTGATAATCAGTTCTAGGATATTCCCAACCTGACACTAAAAACTGAAGCGTCCAGACCACTAGAAAACCATCCAAGCTCTCAAGAAGTGTAGAAATTAAGGAGCTATGTGTGGTTAACACTAATGTACTCATTACAAGCAAACAAAATAAAATTAAGGTAAAGTTATCAAAATAGCCTAAGTTTGATTTTCAAAAATAACTCACCTATTCCAAAAGCTAACTATTTGCAATAAATTTGTGTTTCTACATGCCTAAGTCACTTGTGAAGTGAAAATGCGTGTTCCTAAGTCACCTCAGGTATCTAAAGTATTTCTACCCTTGTTTTTTCAGATCCACTGAAACCTAAAAACTGTGAAACCAAAAACTGTCCCTGTACAGCTAATTTTCTTTAATATTCTATACAACAAATGCAATGATACATACTGATTGGCATCGAGCAGCAACACCTTGATCCCATTCACTATACATTCTGTGTCCATCGGCAGCACATGAATGTACTGCTCTTTGACTCGAAGTTTGCTCTTTACCAGATTGCCAGTTATCTGTAACAAGAAAAGGATTTAATAAGGAATAGGAACATAATCTAAAAAAAGCCTTTATTTATTTTAGAAACAAAGGCTCTCAAAGCCAGACTGTCTGGCTTAGAGAGAAACGATGAGATCCTGCATATAATCAAGCCTTTCAGTAGTATTTCACCTCTCAAAAAGCAAACTGAAAAAAAGCTGTCTTAAAAAAAAGCAAACTTTTAAAAGCTTGTCAGCAGGTTATGGATTGGAATCCAAGAGGAAGCCAACAAGGAGGAAAAACACGATGAACATTTGTTACAGATTGCCTAGTCAAGAAGAGGAGTTGGGCAATGCTTTCTTTAAACAACTGTAGAAGTTTCCAGGTCACAGGCCCTGGTGCCCACCGTGGGGGACTGCAGTCACCCCAGCACCTGCTAGAAGGGCAACATGGGACACGCGCATTTCAGGAGACTTCCAGAGTACATCAGGAAGAGTTTTTTTGAAGCAGGTTCTGCATGAGCTTAATTTGCAAGGTGCTTTACCATGATATGAGTAAAGAGCTGGCTGGACATACAGTGGCTAGTGGCAGTCTTGGCCATTCAGAAGCCAGAAGCACAGAACACAGAGGATTAGGCAAAAACAACTGCATTTACTTAACCTGGAGAAGAGATGGCTTAAGGGGAACTTAATTTCAGACTTTCACCGCTTGAAGAGATTTATTGAGACCATGGAGCCAGATTCTTCTCCACAATGCACACAAAAAGAACAAGCAGCTGCAGTCACAAGTTGCAAAAATGGACATTTCAATTGTATATATGGAAAAACTTTCACAGAGTGTGTTAAGCACTGCAACAAGTTGCAAGGACACATACTGGAATTTGTCCTCAGACATTTTCAAGATTTGACTGACAAAGGCTCTGAGCAATCTCATCTAACTTTCAATGATATGACTTCTAGAGGTCCTTTTAAATCTACATTCTTTATCTTCTTTAACAGACAAATCAGGATAATAAGATTTCTTGCAGGGGGATCCCAGATTCCCCTATAAATATCCACTGTGCCTAATTGCCCCAACAATGGAACCTGTGGTCCTCTATTTACTTTCATCAATGTAGAAGTGATTATGGTTGCATATGGATTTGATAATATCTAGTAATCTTGAAAAACCTTACCTTATTACAGTAGATTGGAAACATGAAGTTTTTTGTCAACCCACAATAATGATCAGAGTGAAAATGAGTGAGGAAATAGGCTGTGCAGCCTTCAATTTCTCCATACTGGAAAGCATCAACTGTAAAACCAGTTCCTAGAGCAAAAAGACAAGAGAAGCTAGTCAGTAAACATGTATAGTTCAGAACACCAACCCAAATTAGTTAATCACTACAAACAGCAATAATTATCTCTCACCTGGTATTTTCTTGTAGAAAGGGCACTGTTTTTTTCTTGTTCCTTCACCTGTAGTAGGTGATTCTCTGTATCTTTTTCTCCACTTCCATTTGCCACCAGAAGTTACATCTGCAAAGTCTCTATTTTTATTTGGACTTTCTTTAACTGTTTCTACATCTTCCACAGATCCTTCAGCTTTCCTTTTTTGCTGTCTTTTCCTCTTTCCATTGGGAGTTACTGAACTTGATATCTGCTTTTCCTCACTCAAACACATCTCTGCCTTGCTTTCCTCTTTTACTTTGGGTTTTAACCCAAAGAAAACACCAATGTCCATTTGTTTGAGTTCTTTGGCAGAGCTGGATTTGGCATTCATACTTGCTAAAGAAGAAGATGATACTGTTTTAGAGATGGGGCTGGGAAAGCATACACCAGCCGCATTAAAATTTCCTTCTTTCTTCACTACCAACTGCAAACTCTCCTGGAGAACTGTTTTTTCAATTACATCAGCAGCCATTTTATCTGTATTAGTTAAAATGTTACTTGGGTCCCTCAAAACCTTACTTTTTTGTGACAGAGGAGACCCAGCACCTTCTCTGACTAGCACTGATGGTACATCCATAAGAGCCACGTATGCAGAATCCAAAGCACAAGCACCACTGCCTTTTGACTCTGTATCACCTGCATCAGCAGCAAAGGAAATCAGTCCTGGCTGTTGAACCTCCTCCTTAAGTACCTCACAATTAAAAGAGGATTCTGATGCTTGTGCCTCTTGCTGATGCTGATTATCTACACATGCTGAACTACAGAACTTGCTGTTCACGTGACTCTGAGAAGCACTTTTTACACTATGATCTAAAGAGTTCCATGTATTTACTTCCTCACAGTGTTGCTTTTTTAATGTAAAATTTCCCTGTTTAATATGCTTATACTGATGCTTCTGCTGTAAGAAAAGTCCATCACATTTTTTGAACACCACAGAACTAGATTCTTCATCTTCAAAGTTCTGGACTTTGAATAATTTATTTTGTGATATTTTTACTTTCTTCTCCTCTTCCTCAATTTCATCTTCACTTTCCTCACAAGTACTCAGTGGAGAATAAGAAATTTCACAGTCACTGAAGTCCACTTTTGATTGTAGTAGACTTGGCTGATTTGTACCTTTTTGACTACACAGATCTTCTCCTGTAACACTTTCTTGAGAGGATGCAAAATCATAAAATTCAAATTTACAACTATTATCTGTGGTCTGTGTGAGCTGAAATGTTTGTTGAGGGTTTTGAACATCTGCGAAAGAGGAAGTACTTTCACTGCTTACATTTAGAGACTTCCTTTGTGTTGAACTCTGTACCACTGATGCACACTTATCATTTGGGACATTTTTTACATTATTAGCTGGTTTCTCATTCTGTGAAATTTCTTCTAAATGACTTGGGAAACAACCGGACTTTGCAGCAGGAGAGCATGTGGTATTCCTCTCCAAAGCGCTTGCTGAAGAGTTTACAAGATATTCTCCTGCCCTGCTTGCTGCAAGTAGAAAATGGCTATAGCGCTTGTAGTGGGATGGAATGGTAGAAGTGCACAGTAGACCATCAGGACACTCTATGAAAACAGTTCAGCAAAGAAGTTATGTTATTATCTTTGCAAATACAGTTGGCATAATTATTAAAATAAAAATCACACATGGCATACAACACAAAAGCTTTTTCTTAGCAATGCAGCTATTGGAGGATAGAAGGCACAAGTACAACGTAATTTTCAAGCTGCCAGATCTCCTGCCCTGAGCTGGCTAGAAATGAGAATGTTTCCAACCCAAAACTGAATAGCTGATACTAACACAGCACTAAGCCTGAATTAATTCACCCTTCTAACAAGAAGAGTATGTCACCCTGTTTCAGTACTGTGCTAATATAGTTACACGGCTTCTGTTTAGAATTGTCTCAAGTGCAAGCAATGATCCTCAGAGCAACAGCACCAGAAAAGGCCAAGATGTGTCAAAACAAACCAAATCTAGGTTCTGAAACAACCTGAAATTCCATTTAAAATTGTCTGCTAGGTTACATGCTAAATTTTAAAAAGTAGTCATGTATTTACGTATGTGCAAAAAGTATTCAGGATTCAGATGCCAGCAGAAGACCTGTGGCTGTTCTCCATGCATTTTTTTGTTGAGAATTTTTTAGCCTAACTTTTGAGAATTTTAAGATAGATACAAATTGATCAGGCTTCTTCATGTGTTAATTATGGGAGGAAGAAATGGAAATGAGGTGTTAACACATCTGCCTTAAGTTAAAACCACTGCCAAAATCAGGATTAAGGGCTCACATTTCATTGTTCTGAAGAAGAAACTTCAAGAAAAGTAAAAGAAGTATGAAAATGAAAGTGACTGTTACTACAACAGCCTGTACTTCAAGTTTCCTGACAGTATACTCTCTCTTTTTCAAAAGTTATGAGATGTATTAAGAATGTAGGTTGGATACGTGCGTCTGTTCAGGTACGTATAAACATGGTATCTCCTCACATGAAACTAGTATTGGAATGGTTCCATTTTTATTCCACTCGTACAGAACTCAAAACCAAGCTGTGTCATCTTATGACACAGGAATGTTCATGTATAATTCTGTGTAAAATTTCTAAAGCTTACTGGACCGGGGGCTAACGTGTCAAGTAAATTAGCCTAATGGACTCATTTCTGATTACAGCTGTCCACAGGTAACTGAACAAATCACACAGCAACATAAATATAGGATAATGAAATTTATACTTAAGAAAAAGGAAATTCTGTGTTAAAAGCAGCAAACTCTCAACTGAAGGAGATTTTTGGTGAACACAGAGTGAATAATTGAAAAACATTCCATTATTTTAAAATGGTAAATACGCACCTTTGATTTCTTCAAGCCAATGAAAGTGGAATTGGCTAAACAACCAAGAATCTTTATCAATGCTCCACAAAGTTTTGAGATTAGATCCTGAGATTTTCATATCAGATTTCCATATTCTTCACAAAGAACTGAAAATTTGATATGAAAATGTTGATAAATGATCAGTAACAACCTTCTAAAAATCCAAACAACTACCATCTCACATTTTGCATTAAATATGAAAACCAAAACTTACAGCAGAATTACGTGTTTAACATAATGTGTTTCCCAAAGAGTTTTTTCTTACCCTACTCATACCTTTTTCAATGGATCCCGGAGTATCCAAACATTCAGCAACATGCCACCGAGGCGTCTGCACTAACAGTAAAGAGAAAGGCATCTGACAGCTCGGACAGTATCCATCATAAACTGGCTTTGCATTTTGTGAGCCTTGTTCGGTCAGGCTACTCACGCTTTCCTGGGAGTGCACACTACTGTCATCTTTACACAGATCTGGATCCTGATTTGGCCTTGATCTCTGCTCACTTTTCTGAAGAGCATCACTTTTTTCCACGGATTTCTTTTTACTTCCATTTCCCTTTCTTTTTGGTCTGCATTTGCCATTGGTTACTTTCTGCACAGGATCAGAGATACTCTCTGAATTACGCTGTTGCTTTTGCTTCCTAATGGACTTGTATTCCCAAATGTCCTCTTCCAATAAAGCATCTTCAGACATGGCAACGTATGAAATATTCTCCTTTCTCTTAAGCAACCGTTCATAAATCTAGGTCTCCTTCTGTTAATATGTTTCCTCTTCCCTCCCCCCTTCACTACCGGACAGAAAGCACCTGAACTCCATTTGAAAAAAGCATCGCTGGGCCACAAACCAAACAGCAGTCCCTGATGGGACAGAAGCATGGTGGATCCTACCCTGAAAATAATTTAACGAGCGCCCCTTTCAACGTCTGTAACCACTGCTGTTAACCAAAAGCCGAGTCCGTCGAATGCAGAAAGACTTGCCGGGAGCGCCATTTCCTTCAGCTGTCCTCGCAAGCACCTAGCCCGGCCCCGGGAGGCCAAGCCCGGCCAGCCCCGCTGCCCTGACGCGGGCAGATTTTACAACAAACTTCAGCTACGGGACCGCCGCCGGGAGCCACCACACGGCGGGCAGGGCGCTGCCGGGGACCGCGCTCGCCGCCTCCGGCCCCGTGCTCCGGCGCCTCCGCGGAGCCTCTCGCCGCCCGCCCGCAGCTTCCCGCCGCCGCCTCCCCTCAGCCGCCCGGCCCTCACAGCCCGCGGCGCCGCGTTCGCTTCCGCAGCTTCGTCACCTCGGTGGTCGCTCAGCTTTCCGCACTTCCTCCCCCCCCCAAAAAAATCCCGCCGTCTTAGTTATTGGCGCCTGGTTTGGGCCGTGTCCCGGCGCTGCCCGCTTTTCACATCTTTTCCACTTAAAAATAAAAAAGTAACTGGGCGGGAAAAAAAGGCTGTGATGAATCTGCTGAGCCGGAGTTGGCACTAGGGATCCTCCTCACGAATATGCTTCTGCGAATAGCAAAAGTAAAATAAAATGGTAAATAATAGGAAATGAATTAGAACCTTCCCCCTTTAAAACAAGCGAGTCACTGAGCGTTTGTGCTTAACTTTTATTATTATGACGATTATTATTTTTTAATTTCAGCTTTGCTGCCCCTCGTCGCTGCAAGTGCCGAATGTGCCGCGGTGAATCGGCAGGCCGGTAGCAGCGGGGCTGGCCCGGGAGGCGCCATGGCGGCGGGGGGCCTGGCGGGGCTGCTGCCCGCCCAGACGCAGCTGGAGTACGCCCTGCTGGACGCCGACACCCGCCAGGAGAAGGAGAGCTTGGTCTACCAGTACCTGAAGAAGGCGGACAGCCGGGAGCGGGACCTAACGGTGCCCGAGCTCGGCGGAGGTGGGTGGAGGGGCCGCCGGGCGGGGCCGGGCGCACCCTGCGGTGGCTTCCGTGGGGTCCCGCAGCCTGAGCCGCGCCGCTGCGGCCCCGCTGGCGGGTTTGTGAAAGGCGTTTCTCCTGGTTAGGGGAAGCGTGACTCCTGGGAGCCGCTGTGTGAATGCTTGCCGTGCTGCTGTTCGCAAAAAGCGTGTTCTTTAATCTTTCTTAAACTTCTGGTAGTTTCATTAGCTTTTTTTTTTTTTTTTCCCCTCCAATAAAGCGTTTCCTTTTCCTACAGTGTATTGACAGGAAGCCTCCTTCTGAGCTCCTTTGGTTTCAGTGCAGCCTCTTAAGACCTTTCTCAGCTCTCTCCCACCATGACTTACCCGTGCTTGTCAATTCTCGTGTTTCTGGTAGCGCATACTGTGCTGGAGACATCGTCCTCGTTCAGTGATGTGCCTATTTCCCCTTCACATGTTTCACATATTTCTGCATCTCTTCTCGTGCTAAGTGTGAAGCAAAGGTTAAATAAGATCTTGCAAGTCCTGCACAGGGTCCTTGTAACCTCAGCGAGGCTCTCTGGGACTGCAAGAGATTGAGGGGTTTGCAAGACAGAGACCCAAGCAGATAAACTACAGGGTTAAAATTGCATGCACAGCATAGGAGTGAGTTCTGACTTTTAACAAGTGAATGCTTTTTCTGTCTGGATTTGGACTCCTGAATTGAATTTTCACTTTCGTCATTAGTAATGTTTCACTTTCTGTATTCTGCCAAAGCTTATATCCTACAGAAATCAGCTCAGATAAGTAGCCAACATTTTTTACTTCCAGGACATTTGTAGGAAAGATATTTTAATTCTAGTGAAAATGGAAGTGATGTCATAAAATAACCTACTCCTTTTTCTTTTTTAAAAAAAGTGGAAACCCTTGCCCTTACGCTGCAGAAATAACACAAACTTAATAAACTGTTGTAATAACAGTTATTTAAATAACAGTTAATAAATAACTCTAAATAACTGTTGTAAACTGTCACCAAATCTGAATGTGTGCATCCATTTATGTTTTATATATATATATGTAGGGACTAAACTTTCTCTCACTAAAGCAGAAAACAAACCCACTGACTTGAATAGCCGTAACATCTCCTGGGGCAGTCAGAATTTAGTTTGCTGAAATTGCCAGGGTGAAAGTTTTGAGTATTTTTAGATTATTCAGAGTAAATTTGTACATTAAAAAAAAAAAAAATCCTTCATAAATTTAGTTCAACTTTGCAATGTGTCATATCTATCTGGTTTTTATCCTATTATTTTCAGAAATGTTGAGTGATAATAATGGCAGACCATAATCTAGGACATTCATGTCTTGATACCGGTTTCTTATGGGACCAGAGGAATATCTGTTACCAGTGAGAAAACATTGCTTTAATGTCTCATCAAGTAATTAAAATAAGTGTCCAAGAGTGCTACTGGCTATATATGAAAGGGTTATATTTCTTCCCAGGTGGCAGGGTTATTTTATACCTGTCATTTCAAACTGTTGAAAATGAAGATCAAAACTATAAATACAAAAATATTGCAGTCATCTCTAAAATTAGTTCTTTACAAAAATATTGTAAAATCATGAAGAGTTTAATGGGTTTTTAGTTTACTTGCATTTCTTTGAGTTTTAAATAGCATTACACCCATGACATTGTTAGGTGTTGAATTATACAGATCATGTTTCAAAATGTATGGGAATTGTTCTGAGGTTTGCATGTTCTTTCAATTAAAAGGTGCCTACTTAACTGTATAAACTGCACTTTCAATGTTACATTAAATGTTGTTAATATTTTATTAATATTTCTCATTTACTAATTTGGAAGAATTGTGTAATATAAGAATGAGTTTGGTAAATATAAGACTTCTGTTTTGCTTTTCTACTTGGTAGAAAGTGATGTTTTTAACTTCTAGTGAAATATTTGTGAAATATACAGGAATGTGTGTTGTCATGCAAATTAGGTATAAGTGTCTTCCTTTCCCTACCCATCCCCTAACTGGGTATCTCTGTTCTCTGAATTGCAGATCTACAATGGTTAAACACTGAAGGTCCTATTTCTCTTCACAAAGACCTTTGTGGAAAAGTTGTGGTGTTGGATTTCTTTACTTACTGCTGCATCAATTGCTTGCACCTGCTGCCTGATCTCCATGAGTTAGAGTACCAGTACTCTGATAAAGGTAAAAGAGCTTTGGCATGCTTGGAATAAAATTTCCTGGCAGTGTTGCAGGTGGAATAGCTGAGTCACTTTGTTGCTTACTAAACAGCTGGCAAAATTTCAGGGGTGCCTAAAAATGTCTTGTAATCTTTTAAGTAGCATGAAAAAGGTTACTGGCCATACTCTCATCACATTTTTAGATAGGGTTAAATATGGTATCTGTTGTGTCTGCATAATTAAAGAAACAGGATATGTGCTTAAAGCCCAAATCTGATATCCTCATGAATAGGGCCATTTGCAAAATGCAAGGACGTAAGATACAAGCACAAAGTTGATACATGTACACTTGACTTAGGAACCAGCTGTGAGCAGAACATTGGATATCCATAGATAGGTAGAATGGATATAGTTTAGATTATTTGTTTTTTCCTTTCTAACTGAAATAGCAAAGTATGTAAACTTGGTTTAGGTTTTCTTTTTTTGGATTGGCATCACCTTATTTTCGATTACCAGTACTCTATTCTGGAGAGGGAATTAATCTCTTTAATTTCACATCTGAGATAAAATCTATATCTCTCTCTGAGTGAATGAAAATGCAGGGTAATTACTATTTAGAATTTAGTCTTGTCATCCTGATGACTCGTCAGAGAGATGTGGTCTTACACAGGAATGTATTAGCTACTAACCTGTCTATTTTAATAGGCTAAACAATGAGATGAAGAACAGTGTTACTTTCAGTCCGTAAAATCTTGTATTAAATACTATAATAAAAATAGCGTTACCTTATAATATTTACATTTCTGAATCTCCATTAGCACTTCTGATTTGATTTTCATTTTGCCAGCATTTATTTTCATGTGTTACCTACCTACTTTCACAAGAAAAACAAATTACTGTGTCTTTGAAATTACAAGTTTAAGTAGTTCACTCATATATTGTAGGTTTAAATGGCACTTTACAGTAGATTCAAATAGTTTATTTTTTCTGCCTTGGAAAATTTAGCTGTTTGCTTTGGAGAAGTTTGAGATCTGGTATAATGTTTTGGCTATGAGGAACTTTAATAAAAAAAAAGTCGTAGCATTTTTTTGGGAGAGAGGCATTTTTAAGTGGAAAGTGATTAACAAATTATATATGGACTGCTCTGGATGGCAGGCATGCTGGAAAGAAGCTCTATTCAGACGATTACATTGATCATATAATTGATAATATCTTTAAATAATAAACATCTTTTAATGTAGTGTTATTGTACTAATATAACAGTCATAGCTTTAATCTGTTTTTTAGGACCAAGATGTTAAATCTGTTAACAAAAAAAATATTTTAACAACCTCTCCTTGTAAGCCTTCTCTTCAAATATATTTGAACATCTCGTGCTGTAGAAGAGGCTGCAATACTCTGAACTGAACCGGAGGTCCACTTGGAGACACATTTTTTTGTTTGACTTGTATTAAACATTCTCTCATAGGAGTTATTACTTGAGGAAAGTACTTTGCTGAGAGATGATAAATGCAGTTTGGGTTTGAGTTAGTTATAGTGAAATTGCAACTTTATTAAGTTTCAGATTTGTAAACATAGCATTTATATACACATTTCATCTACATATTTGCAGTACTATGGTAGTGGCAGAGGGTCCTGCTGTAGCAGACCGTGTTAGAGTGAAAGCAAGCATCTTACTCTTACAAAGCACCTATGTTGTAGTGCGTTTGGATCTTTAATCGGTTGTTCGAGTAGCTGAAGGAATGCTGCCTCCATCTTTCTGCATAACTGAGAACAAACTTTAATGCTGATACAATTTACAGCAATGTCTTTTTTGATTGTGCATTGTGTACATATTTTTTTGATATTCTGATTTTTTTGTTGTTGTTCACATGGTTCAGATACTGTCATGTGGAGTATGTTGAAACTTCAGCAATGTGATCATCAGACATGAGATGTCCGAACACAAGAATCTGTAGTTTTAAGATGATCATAAGCCATTAAATATGTCTTTGTACGTATACACAGTTCTATTGTCTGGAACTCAAGGAGATTTGTCTCAAAATAAAGCCTGCTTTCCATAGGATTAAATGCTGCCTAACATCTCTATCTGATATGTTCTCGTTGCTATCTTCAGTGGAGCTATTTCTGTTTTTCAAGTGGCATTCAGAAAGTTATTTTAAACCCCAGTGCATATTCAGTTCATGTTATCAGCAGTCCAGAAATGACTTCTATAAGAGGGAGTACTTTTTAATATTCAGAAATAGCTTGGCGTAAGACCAGTGTTGTGCTTTGCTATAATCCTTCAAATAAAGCGTTTTAAATGGTGTGCATATTTTTATATCAGTGTAGCATCTGTCAGTTTGCATAGGAGTTTTCTTCATGAGAGGATACTATAACGTATTTGTGCTGTATAGGTGTCCAGTATAGAGTTGTCTTTCTAGCTTCAATGATATTTTTGATGGACAAATATAAGCAGTGCTGCCGATCCTATTATAGTTAAAATGTTTGACTTGCTGTTCAGAGTTCAGCAGTTTATGATACTACAGTTTGAGCTGGTTCACATTACATCGCGCTGTGCCTACAGGATTGACAAAGATGGTATCAGTGATTTTTTTTTTAATTCTTTATCTGTGAACTTGTTTTATTCAACTAATGTGCAGAATTTTGCCCTTTCTTTCTTATATTGAAATATTACCATTCCTGCAGATGCTGTTCTTCCCCATTAATACTGTTTTATAGTGGAGGAGAAGGGCCAAAATAGAAAAATAGTTCTCAATTTCTCTGTAACCAAATAAAAAGTCAATCTGAGATTAAATTGGTTGGTTTTTTTAGAAGGAAACAAACTCCTCTGAGCTTAATAATACAGCTGTTTAAGATATGAAGTAATTGCCTTTCTTACATTTCTACCGCAAAACCATCTAAATAATTGTCTTGAAATAAAAATTAAATATGGATTGTGCTGCTAAAACAATAGCAACTCTGGCAGCCTTCCATTTTCACAGAGATAATTCATCAAATGCTAGCAATGACAGTGTGCATTAGTGCAGAAAACTTCTTTCCCTAAACAGGTATCAGACAACCATAATGTATCCTGGAACACTTACTGCCTTTTTGGAGAAAGGGATTATTTCTGCTCTGGCTTTGTTTTTATTAATATATTAAAAAAAGAGGACAAACCTTTTTTTTTAACATCTTTTTTTTTTGCAACATCGTTTGTAGTAACATAGAGTTATTCGATAATCCATATTGTATATTCATTTAAGCTTCAAAACTGTAAAAAAAATACAGTGCAGGCACTAGAAACAAATTGGAGTAGAGTTCTTCATGACAGGAATGCTTTCCTAAGCTAGCATTTGGATTTTTGCATTGCAGAATAGAGCAAGCTGGACGCATGTTCTTGTAACATCAAATGCTTTTAATGGCTGAGAAGAAAACGTGGTGTTAGGATTAGAAATACAACCATTGGGATGGCGGCTTAGATGGGAATATGTGGCAAAGCTTTAGGGTTTAGTAACACCTAAGTTGTAGAAATCTTTAAGAGTGAGGAGAAGAAGGTTTGACATTATTGTTCATGCTTTTTTTTTTTAAAAAAAACAAAAAGTGCATCTAGAAAAAAAATCCACTGAGCAACAGGGAAAGCAGAGATTTGCAGCTGTGCTTCTAGGTAGACTGAAGAAGAGCAACCTAAAGAAAGAGGCTGCAATCCTAAATTCAAACCGACTCAGCATGGATTACTGTTCTGGCAGTAGGGCCCTGAGGAATTTGAAATGCTGTTGGAAAAATGGTGGTGAAATATAGCAAATGCCTGAACGTAATCCGTACCTGGAAGCAAAGCAGTCAACGATTTCTTAACTCGAATGGGTTTATGTAAAAGTAAGCATTCTTCATGTGCCAGTGAAGTCCAGGACTGTGAATTTGAGAAGAAAAATCCTCAATTTTAGACTAAATTAGTCAAATTCAGTGTTGGCATAATGTGTGACTGCTGGCTGATTTTAACTGTTTGCTGAAAGCAGGAATGGGAATGATTTTGCTTAAATCTAAGGGTCTGTCTGGTTGGAATTTGGTAGAACTGAACAGTGATTAAAAAATGGTCGAGTAACTGAGAGCAGCTGTTGGAGACACGATGGTAGAGCTCTCAGACTTCTGCCTGGGAAAAGGAGATTGCTCAAGCGATGAAGGGTAGAAGAAAGATACCTGTCAGCTAGCCAGACTCCACCTCTGCCATAAAGCTAGGAGAAAAACATAAAAACAAATACTGCATTCCATTCAAAACCATGCCCTTGGATGTGGCTGTTTACAGGTGTCTTCTGGGCCGTGCTTCAGGTCTTTTCTGATCAGAGGGCTGGTGATGCCATTCTTGGAATGGCAAACTCCACTGGCTAGGAGTGCAGTGCTTTTGGACGACTGTTTTACAAAAGCATTCTGGTTTTACATGTGTGTTTGGAGTTTCAAAAGGAGTGAAACGTTTTAATGGATAATGTAGTAAATGCCAAATAACACTAATGATCTGATACGTAAATTTCCAATACAGAATGAATTGTGACATTCATCAGCTGACGGTAAGTGAGATAAAATATATAAGATAGGCGAGTTACTGTGCGGAAAAGATGCATTTCCTGTGAATTAAAAAAAAAAATTAAAATGCTAGAGTGCTGATAAATAAAATGAATTTCTTTGATAAGGAGAAAGATGCATTATCATGCAAGCTGCAAAAAGTTATTTCCTGTGTGATTTTTCCTTCTTCAAGAACTAATTTTGGATTTTGATAATTGCAGTTGCAAATGGAAGGGGGGAGAGAGAAACAGGGGAGGGAAGAGAGGCTTCGTTCTGGCAACTATGAGAAACTAGAAGATGAGAAAAAAAATTGCCAGCAATGTTACTGAAATTTTTTGTTTTTCTGATTAGATTTGTGGTAAGCTGATGAAATCTTCATTCTGTTGTAACTAATGGTTATTTTTGAATAAGGGCAAAAATCTTCTTCTAAAAACTAAGTAACTGCTGCTTCAAGTAACTAAAACAGTTCATGCTCTGAAGTCTTCTTAAAACTTTGCTGAGAAAACATTTATTTAAAATTTGTCTTTCCCAGATTAGTGACCTTTTGGGAGGGCTATTTCTATTGGATTTTGTTTAGGATAAAACATAACCATATTCAAGTCAACACCAAATAACGGAACTTGCTTGCTTAGAGATTGACTTTGCGCATCTGCCTTTATCCTTTCAAACTATAAATTGTATCCTGCTTGTATGAATTTAATAGCTGTTCAACCCAATCTATTTTGTCTATAGTAGTACAATACAATGTTTTGGATTGCAGTGAGTATTTGAAAGAGCACAAATTAATTTAAGATATAATGTAGTAATTCAAGATAAATGTAATTTAAGAACCTCATGAAGTTCTTCAGGGGTCTACACAGGTTTTATTTCAAAGTATAAGCATCATCCGAATTGGATTAGATTGGATAATGTCTCTTCTTCTTCCGTGCCACCCTGCAGGGACTCCAAATCGTCAGGTTTTTTTGTTTGTTTGTTTTGACATTACTTGTATTACTGAAAAAATCTGGTACTACAAGAGATCCACCTGTAGCCATTGGTGACTCCGGGAGGGAAGGAAATGCTACAGATATTTGAATGCTAATGATAAAAGGGTTTATATATGCTAAATATTTGTTTAGACCTGACTGGAGGAAAAAAAAAAAAAAAGCAGCACTCTGTTGCTGTCAAAATGTTTTCTAATACTGCAGTAAAATTAACCAAGCTGGGTGTCAACTGTAAGTATATTCTCCTTTCCAATTTAATTTCACCCTTCTCCTCAAAATAACACAAAAGATCAGATAAAAATTTAAATCTTTTACTTGGACAAAGTAGTAGAATGATCCCAGTTGTTATCTGTGCTTACAAAAAGCTGGTGCTATCCAGAAACAAACTGATTTTTGGATACATAGTAAGGTTAATATGTAAGGATTTCCATTAGATCAACAGTTCTGGTTTGAAATAGTTGTATTGCATCTTTCTACAACTGCATGGTTACTGTTGTTATCTTCCTTGCTTCAGTAAGGAAACATCTTAAATGTCTCGCTCTCTCATAACGGCTGTGAGCAACAGGCTCTGGAAATGGAATGTTCTGAAATTTAATCAAATGTCATGGTTCAGACAGTCTCATTTATTTTGCTCAGATCTCTGAATTTAAAAAAAAAAATTACCCCAAACCCAAATCATCACAGATCTGACAAGTTGCTGTGACTGTTAAGAAGGTTATGCTTTTCACTAAGTATTCTTAAGTACAGAGTGAGTCGAAATATGGTAGTGATGTCATGTACATAGCTCATTTCATTTGGTAGAGCTTATGCTAATAAAACATAATTTGAATATCTGAAAAAGGATGTAGGGTTTTTTGTTTGTTTGTTAGGGGCCTTTT
Source organism: Anseranas semipalmata (assembly GCA_013399115.1). Taxonomy (NCBI): domain Eukaryota; kingdom Metazoa; phylum Chordata; class Aves; order Anseriformes; family Anseranatidae; genus Anseranas; species Anseranas semipalmata. The sequence goes on along the minus strand of VXAA01001151.1, from coordinate 1,758,908 downwards.
TTTCCTCTTAGCGAGTACAGAAAAGTGACTTGACTAAAGCAAGGCTCTTTATTGCTTTTCTGTTGAGTAGGTAGGGGGAATGGAAAATTTGGGACTGCTTACGTAAGTGTCTGCAGGGGGTGGATGTATATTTATTTTTTGTCGCACAGAGAAAAGCAGCAGAAGTCTGAGCCGTAGATTTTTATTTCTGTTTGAATTTCATGAAACTGAGAAAACAAGCAAGCAATTCAAGGAGCCTGATAATTGTGTGCTTTTTTTGATCAGTTTTAGGGTTGCTACTATGTATTCCATGTATATAAACTGAATTATATTACTTGGTGCTTGTGCAGCACCTTCATGCTAGGATTTCAAGTGCAGTTCTCTCTGCTGTAAGAAAACCTGAATTCTTCATTGCCTTTTTTTTTTTTTTTTNTTTTTTTTTTTTTTTTTTTACTATTTATCTAGAGTTAGATATGCCAGGTTAACTTCCAGAGTTCAGTGTTACATTTGTGATCCCTAGTTTACAGTGGAAAAGAATTAATTTTCGCAAGCAAAAGTCAGAAGCATCCTAAACAGTTGAAAAAACGAAGTACCAGTTAAACATGGGTAAGATGTAGCAGTTCGTTTTGAAAGTATTTTCTGCCTTAGAGGTTCAGGGATTAAGAACCATCTATGACATGTTATGCTTTTTATTTGTTCAAATCCTCTTCTGGAATGCAGTTAGTCACATTGTGGGATAACTGCGTTCCGTTTTTACGTTTTTTCTTAAATTGAAAGACAAATATGTTTCAATGTAATACTTCATTTTTCCTTTCAGATGGTCTTGTTATTATTGGTGTCCATTCAGCGAAATTCCCAAACGAAAAAGTCCTGGATAACATTAAGAGTGCAGTTTTGAGATACAACATTGTCCACCCTGTAGTAAATGATGCAGATGCAACATTGTGGCATGAACTAGAAGTGTCCTGCTGGCCAACTCTAGTCATTCTTGGGCCTCGAGGAAACATGCTGTTTTCGCTTGTTGGAGAAGGACACAAGGAGAAGTTGTTTTTATTTACTTCTGTAACACTGAAATTCTACAAGGAGAGAGGACAAATCAAAGATAACAATATTGGAATAAAGCTATACAGAGACTCCCTCCCACCTTCTCCCCTGCTGTTTCCTGGCAAAGTGACAGTAGATAATTCAGGAGAAAGGCTGGTAATAGCAGATACTGGACATCACAGGATTTTGGTTACTCAGAAAAATGGGCAAATACTACACACTATTGGAGGTAAGGTTATATCACTTTTATTATAGTCATTTAGTTTAGGCGTAGACTGTTCTGTGGTGCTACTAGGACCTAGTACTTCATAAGCATTGACAGATTTTTTTTTCTCATAAACTCACTTGCACTGGACATGAGGGAATATAGTGTAGTACCGTCAGGGGGAGACTCTGTTAATGCAACTGGTTTGGATGTCTCTAATTTTTTGTTGTTTCATTGACTAAGTTTTGTATTTTTATGTGATAGACAATATGAATTACCAAAAATACTTTCTTTATTCTGAAAGAGTTTCAAATGGATTTATATTTAAGCATTGTATATTCACATCCAGCAGCAAGATGGGGAAAAGACATAAAAATGCTTCCCTTTCCAAGGGGAGAAGAACATTGAATTGTGGTGGTGGTGGTGGTGGTGTGTTTTGGGGGTGCTTTTTCTTTGTTTTTTTAAATGAAGAGCATCCCTCGATAGGATCCACAAACTTCATAAAAATACTAGTGGCACTACTGTTTTAAGAAAGGAGGAAAATCTTTCATTATTTGGAGGAACAGTGCATTGAATAGACAGGATAATTATCCAAGTTTACCTGATCAAGGCATTAGTCTTAACACCCTTCTCTTCTTCTTCTTCTGTAAGAAGTACAAACAGGGTTTCTTATGAAAAGAATCAGACAATTTGGTTTCTGTTTGGTATGTGAGATGAAGTCTCTGCCAACAAAATACCCTTTAATATTTTGGGATATTTGTTAAATAGCAACTCAGAGGGAAGTCTCCTAATCTCTGAACCGGTACCCCTGCTTCCTGGGGCACTCTGTGCTGTTCCCTATGGATGTGCACCCTGATGTAGTTCCAAGGGGAACTGCTGGCATCTGACACACCAGCACCTCAGTGTTTCATGTCTGTTAATGTCTAAATTGTCTTCTAAGAGTAAGCTGTAAAAGTTTGTGTATTTTAGTGACTCAGTTAAATGGTTCTTGGGCAGAAAATAATGTAATGAAGCTGATAATCTAGTAATAAATGTGGGCATGCACAAAAGTTGAAATTACTATATTTGCATCATAAATCATGATGCACACATAATAACTCATGTATCTAAATGTCTTTTGCTGACACATAGTGCTAATGCACTTTAAATGTTACTCCCTCTAAAATACGATGCTTACCTTCATACTGTTTTATTCAGGTCATATTCCTCTCTTTATTTCTTCATTGTGCTATGCAGAAGACTGTCACTCCATCATTCTCAATGTTCTTCTGTGTAATTAGTTGCATGTCATCTTTTTGCTAGTTTTTATTATTAATGAGAAAATGCTGCTAATCAAATATTCGTTTCATTGTAATTACAGTAAAATCTAAGCCACTGAAATGTAATTGAGTTTTGGAATTTAAAATCTTTGCTGCTGGCTTTTTTTGATGTAATTAGGAACAGAAAAAGATGGAGTTTTTGACTTTTGTCTTCCATAGTTGCTATTGTCCCTTACTAAAGTGGAACAGGAACAATCTAGACCCCTACTAAGACTTGTCTTTGGAAGATAATCTTAAAGATGCAGAGAACTTGTGGAGAATGAGTTGAAAACTTAATAGCACCTGGCTATATCAATTACACAGCACAGGACTGAAATGAGGCTACACAAAATATTAATAACATAAGCTCTACAAGGTGCTATGAAAGCATCTCTTAGAATATGTAATTATCTTACAGGTTTAAGTACATACACTTTGATTATTTTTAAGTTTCTTTTTCTAAAATGACTTCTGAGTTTGCTTTGTTTCATTTATAGGTCCAAACAGTGGAAGAAAAGATGGAAGATTTTCAGAGGCAGCTTTCAACTCACCACAAGGAATTGCAATAAAAAATAATGTTATTTACGTAGCTGATACAGAAAATCATCTAATTAGAAAGGTAAATTTTCCATAAGAAAACTTAATCTCCTGTACTTTCCCTACTCACACAGGTGAAAATTTATACTAAATGAATTATTCTACAAATACTTTCAACGTCAGGAAGGAAATTTGGCCTAATATCTTATAAATAAATGATGTTGTGCAGTTCTTTTTTTAAAGGGCTACATATACTCTTGTACTTCCGTTCAAATGAAGATGATATGTGCTATTTGTTCTAGCATAACTGATCGTTTTTGTTCTAGTGACTCTTGCTTTCCTGTTATGAGAAACATCTATTCTTATTATTGGAAGCAGAAACTGTTTTTGTTTCACTTACAGTTCAGATTCTTATCTAAAGTTATTGTACTCTTATGGTTTGGTGAATATCTAAATTTTTGTTAACCAGCTGTTTGGGTCTATAAAGTAAAGGTACCTACTTTAATTTCAGAATTGTCTGTGTGTTGATTTTTTTCAGTTAAACACTTGTGAGCTTTTAGCACATAGGAATGTTGCTCAGTATAAACTGGAGTTGAATCTTAAACCCAGTTAGGTCAAATTTAGGATAATCAAAAGTTTGCTGAAGCAATATCAAATTACCTTATTATTAAAAGTTTGTATGCATCTCAGAAGATATTTTACTCAGATCTCCGCCAATAGTAGGATGTCTGATTCATGATCAAAAGAGGTACATGCTTACTGAATTTGGGGAGCCTTTTTACTGTCAGTAGGTTCATTCAGTATTTCACTTCAAAGCACTAGTCTACAAGCTCTCTGCACTGTATTCATGGTCATTGGCTACCAGGTTTTATTCTGGAAAGGACCAAGTGACCCTGTTGGTTCAGGGCCTTCATCTTAATAATATTCATCACTGTAGCCTGGTGACCACAGATAATTAAGTGTTGTGGTTAACAAAGTACAGAAACAGCTGAAGATCTGGGTCATACTGCCTCAGCATTCTTCATGATAACTAGCTGTTCCCTTTCATTTAAGTTTGCCTTCACAGTATTCAAGAATTAAAATAATCCCTCAGCTATAGGACATTCTCTCAAATGCTTGTGCAGGACATGGGCCTTGCAAACTGCTACAGAAGTTAGTTTTCACGCTACATGGGTGAAAGACTCCTTTTTTTACATAATCATTACAATAAATTCATGAGAAGTATTGGAAGTCACTTAGAATATAAACAAAGGGGGGAGTACAGATAAATGGATTTAGGTTGCAGAAATTAAATAAAAATATTTTTTTTTCCTCAAAGGCATGAAATAAATTGCGAAAGTAATTTGCTTTGTATAGGTTATTTTATCTGGTGATGGGAAATATTTTTACAATATTTGATATATTCCTTTAGAAGAAGTTTAAAATAAAACATCCACATCCATTGTCCATGTGAATACTTCTCTAGAAAATTTTGATACTTTCTTCCAGAGTTGCTGACCAAATCTTGACAGATCAGTGTTCTTTGTTGGTGCATCTGGAAGAGAATTTCAGTCACTTGTTTTTCCTGCTACCTTCCCTTCCCACCACCAGCAGCAAACATTATGGTAAAATTAATGATTTTCCTTCATAAACAAATACGTGAAATTTATTAGGATTTGGTTTTTAGTTGCAAGCAAAGATCCTCTGTTTCGACATAGCTAGCTCAGATTATCCATATTACCTCTGTATTAACTGAAGTTGCTGTTGTACATTTAGTGTATGTAATTTTGCTTCTTGCAGATTGACCTGGAATTAGAGATTGTGACTACTGTAGCAGGCATTGGGATACAAGGTGTTGACAGGGAAGGTGGAGCAAAAGGAGAAGAGCAGCCTATCAGCTCTCCGTGGGATGTGGTCTTCGGAAGTTCAGGTATGGTATCAGTTGAACTTTTAACATCTCACATTTATGCACGCATGAGTGTTTGCTAAATGTTTTCCTGTTATGGTAATAATCTGAAATATGAAAAAGTAAAGGTTTACTTTACAACTGAGTCTAAAAAAACAGTGGTTTCTTTTGCAAAAGTACTGCAATTATCAGCTGAGTCTAAGTTTCTGCTTTGACTCCTTGAAAAAATGTGAACTGTTACATGATCTGAAGAATAATTATTTTGTAGCACGTTATGTAGTTACTGGGTCCAAATACAGAAAGAAATTGTGATTGCCTATGGTAGACCAATGCTTTATGCCAGGATCACATAAGAAGCAGCTACATTTTACAGCAAGGGAGCATTGTATAAAGTTCCTTTCCTGGACTATACAGACATGTCCTACCACTTGTAAATATTTGAGTTTAGGAAATAAAAATAACTTTATCTGGGGACTTCTGTTTATTCCTGTTTAGATGATGTGAAATCATTAGACTCAAGATCATGATAGAGGCAAACAGGAGAAGAACACCTCAGAAAACACCTTGCAAGCATCAGAGCATAAAAATGAAATCTTTGCATAATAGGATGCAAGAATCAGCTTCTGAGGATTTAAGTGCTTTTCTTTTTTGATAAGCTTAACACACTCCTGAGCCTTACATCACATAACTGCCACGTTTTTAACTGTTATTAACTGGGAGTTAATATTCTACTTTCTTATGTTTCCATTTCAATATAATTTAGAGGTTGCAAATGGAAGTTTCTTAACAATGACAGTAAAATGATTTAGTGTAGCTTAAAACTGTTCTATCGGGGAGGAAAAAACACTCAGATTTGGGTTAAGGGAACATATAGCTAGTTCATGAATGCTGATTGTATGGAAGTCGTCTGGTACAAATACATTGCCAGTTTAAACAGTGTACTACCAACAGCCTTGACTACTAAAATAAGCCACAGGCATCAATTATACATTTAACACTTTCAGTGATATGACTTACATACACACACACACAAGCAAAAAACCAACACTCTACATTGAAGGGTTTTGTCAATGACCCTTACAAATTAAGGGTAATAAGAATAGGGAATACTACTTAAGAAAAGAAGAGTACCCGAAAGAGAATCTCACCAGATCTGGGTTGCTGTTAATGAATTTTATCCAATCGGATTTTGCTTTTGTGATCCAGTAGACTGTTGCGTGACTAGATGGTATAGTTTTCATTGTATCTTGAAGCATTTCATTGTATCTGATCGTCATGAGATGTTGTGGCAGAGCTGTTTTGCAGATCAGTAATGGAGGGGAATACTAACTCAAAAAGTATTGCCCTAGTGCATCAGAAACTTAAGCTGGTTAACAGAACTATTCAAAATATCCTTTAATTTTACTTACCATTTTCATGATGCTTTTTTCTACTTCTGCCAGTAACTGAGTATCAACAGATGCTCTTTATTTTTGAGAGCTCTGATTGTTAAACGAAATATGAAATTACATGATTGTTATCAACATGAACATAGTAATTACTGAATTAGTCACCTGTAGATGGTTAGTCATCTGCACTGTTTAACCTTGCTGAATTTTTATCAGTGTTTACATAAAAATCAAATTTTCTAAATGCACTGTTTTCAGACCAGTATAATTTTTTTTTTCATATTCAATCAGATCCTACCAGTCAGTTCGCTATTTAGATCTCTGCAAAATATAATATAACCTGTCAGTTAAGAGGAGATTGAATCAATTTAATTTCCTTCTTTGGGAGGGTAACAGGCCAGATACATAAAATGGGGAGGCTGCTTTCAGTTTGTTTTTTAAGAGCTTTGATATGGTTTTGTGTGAGTAAGGTAAGGTAGAGAACATGTAAATGACTGTAATATCTACATAAACCTCATTAGAAAACTGTAACCGGAGAGAGGTGTCAAAACAGGTTATATTGAGTAGAAGGTTAACAAGAGTATGTCCCAGAGCCCAGTAACACCCCAATGCAAAGGACAGACAGTATACTGATGAAAGCACAAGTTGAAAATGACTTTGATACAGTGCAAATCTGCCCTGGAAAACCTTGTTGTTATTCAGTAGGAGAAAAGACCGTGTACTAGACGTATGAAGGAATGATCGAATATAAGGAAGATTACCACAGTGTGAGAGCAGTCCTGTTTCCAGGTCCATGATGGGCAGAACAAGAATTGGCATGAAAAAAGAAAAAGTAAAATTGGTAAAATTTCCTAACTAACAAGACTGTGGAGTCTTCTTTTTGAGGTGTATTGGAAAAATGGGTTAGTCTCTCGTGAGCTGGAGGTATATAGTGGCATACAGTATCTCACTGGAGCAGGGTAATGAGCCAGATCACTTCCTGAAGCCTCTTTCAGTTACTATTACAGTTCGGAGGATTTGCTCTCTGTTCTCCTCCAAGTACGTGGCTGTTTGTCACTAAAAGACATTTCTTCCTCTGCTGACATTTTCAATAACAGCTCCCAGCAGAGAGAAAGTGGGAAAGGTGACATAAAGTGAAGTGAAGACTCTTCGACTGCACCGTCCCAGGCTACAGTACCCCAGCTTACTATAGAGTAGCTTCCTCCTGTGTTCCCTGGGCTGGACATGTCCAGCAGACTGCTGCCTCAGGTCCTTCCCCTGCTGCCCCTGCAATGGTCTCTCAAAACAGGTTTTTATTGTCAGAGACACGGCTTCAGGCTGGTCTTCTCAATGCAGCTTTCTGGAAACGTGTTACTGATACCTTATATTATGATGCCAGCTTTGTTTTACTAGATTTGTAACTATTTTCTTTCTGTAAACATTATATGAAAACTAGGTGACACGACAAACAGTGAAGTTCAAAATGTTGTGATTAGGGTTGAACTCTGTAACAATCTGTACATTCTTGGTTTTAGGGAGTCTTTCTGGGGGATTTAGCATACTGGACTAAAATGAAATGTGTCAAAATGTTGACAGCAATGACGAGCGGTTGGCAAAAGTGCTTACTTGTTCTTGGTGGAAGTGCAGTATTTTTGGGAGTGACATTGTAGAGATTTTAAGCTAAGGGTGTTTTTAGGGGACTGAAACTGCAGGATGCAATTAAGTCACTGGAAGAATCAGAGGAGTTTTGAGCAGGTGAATGAATGGTGCTCACTGAGACACTGTCTCAAGGTGAAGCACAAAACCAACCAGATTGTGCACAGGAGCCAGCACTGTGTGTTGTAGTTTGCAATGCATTTGACTTACAGCATAGATACTGTCATGAGCTGCAGTGACTTTTTTTTTTTAAAGTTTGTTGCTGGACAACAAAATAGTTTGTTACCACTACAGTAGAGTTTGTCACAGTTGTACTGTTAATGCAAATTGCTTGAGCCTAGTAGGATCTTCTGTTACTGTCCAGTATGTCATAGGATACATTTGTTATTCAGTAAATGCATATGAAGCACACTTCTGTAGGAAGTCTTCACTGTCCTGGCCAGAGAACTGTCCCTGGGCAGAAAGCCAGCCTTCTGTTGGTGATTCTCAGTGTGCTGTCCTACAAGTAGATGCCCTGTTGTGAGTGTATTAAAACTGTTTTGCCCATATCTATTAATGCATTTGGATGAATGAAGTAAGTAATCAGAGTTTCAAAAGTTACTTTTGTTTGCATCTGCACAGTAGTGCCCATTTTTTAACATATGTTTATATGTAAGTGCAAGTTGGGGGAGTTTGTGTATCAACAACTTAAGGTTCATTATTCCATAATTTATAATTTTGACTTTTGTGATAACTCCAATGGTATATGGGAAATAGATTCATGCTTTCCCCATTTTCCATAGGTTTACCTAACTTCAACTGTGTACAAGAGGCCTTTTTTTTTTCAAAATATAGGTTTATGGATTTTAGTTTTTAAACAAGTGATGCCTCTGTAAGTTTCCTTTCAATGCCCAAAGCGATGCTATTCAAAGCATGAAAGGGATGGGGGGAAATAAGGTGAAATGTTTAAGCTCATTATGTACTACACTAGGTAGTATTAAACAGTTTCTGCTGACCTTTTTTGAAGTCTCAAAAGGAAAGATTCATCTCTTAAGAGATGAACCTTTTTTTTTCCTGTATCTATCGTATCTCTTCAAAGATTAATCCTCCTACATAAAGTTTAGAATATGTGTTGATCAATTAAAAGACTTCAGTTTGCTTTATAATTTTAATATATTGTTTGTTGTGAAATTAAACTAATTAAAATCATGATCTAAATGATGCCATTCACAGAACTAAGAAAAGCCCTCAGTAATCATCCAGCACTGTATTCACAAGTCATTATCACTTTGAGGCAGTAGGCGTCAAAGGTGTGAAGTAAATACAAAGCTTAGTTGTAACATTTCAGTGTTGCATGGATTCCAGCTGATGTCAAGCCTGATTCAAAGCCCACTGAAGTTATCAAATCTGTTGCTGACATTTGTCTTGACGATACAGGAAATCGCGAATGAGGGTTTTTTTGTGTGTGTTAATTTGCCTCCCAGTATACTAAGAGTCAGACTTCTTAATTTTATCTTCAGTTCAGCACTGCGGTATCTGATCGCACTGTGATCACTTTGGAAAACATTTTTGGAAATCAGCATTCATAAGGATAAAGTTTTCATTTAATCAGATGAGCAAAACCAAGACCCGAAAGGATATATTACCATCTTTATCAAAACCATATGTATCCCCATTGGTAGACAGTTTTATGTGATTGGAGTTTGCTTTGTATATATTTCAAAGATAAAAATATGGAAGAGAAAAGTTATTGAAGGCATAGATAAGTTCATCTTTAGAACAGATACTGCTAACTATCATACTTTTAACCATCCTCACAGTATTTCCATGAGATAATAAGCTTTTGTTTCCCCCATTTTATTCCCCCCCTTCATTTTTTTGAAGTTTGAGGCAAAGAGTTTCATAGAATCATAGAATGGTTTGGGTTGGAAGGGACCTTAAAGATCATCTAATTCCAACCCCCCCTACCATGGGCATGGACACCTTCCACTAGGTTAAGTGACTGAAATACAGTTTAACGGAAAGTTGATAAAAATGTCTCTCTAAGGTAGGGGAGTTAATCAAGACAAAAGTTGTGCTGGGATTCAGGTAGACAGTAGTCTTCCTTGTCATCTTTTTTATTTCTTTAATTGTGGCTATTGAACTTGTGTTTAACCCTCCCCCTTTAAAAAGTCTTGAATGTACTCCAAGGATTAAATTCTGGTGTTGAAGGTGGTGCTGAAATTTCCATTGATATAGATTGTGTAGGAAATACACAATATAGGGGGAAGGCCAGCAGCTTAAAAATACATTATTAAATTACTGTGTGCTTTTTTAGCTTTCTCTGTTGTCCTCTTCTATTTTTATTCAGTGGGTGTTGAAAGCAAGTGATACTTAAATGCACAGTTGATCTGAGTGTGAAATGTTCTTGATAGCTGCATTCTTGCTGGAAGGAACAGGACAATGACCTGTGCTTGGTGACATAACTGTGTGTTTCACATTCCAAATCCAGTCTTAAATTGCATGATTGTATTCTATTTATAGAAACTCCCAAGCACAGTATTGACCATGGCGTTCAGCAAATTAGTTGGAAATTTTTACGTCAATACGGGTTTTACATAGATCTTATTTAAATGAAAGTACTGTACCTTATCATACTGGTACAATCTTTATAGCCCTTAAAAGGCAAAAGTATGTACAATTTTTTTCTTGTGTTTCTGCTAGAGGATTATTTAGTACAACTGCATTCCGGAGGAAATACTTTTTTTTTTTTTTTTTTTCTGAATTACTCCTAGCAGTTCTCCCTTAATATTACAAACAACCAAGAAAACAAAAAAATAAAGAGATAATCACTTCAGCTATAAATAATTAACACTACCTGGGTGAGCTCACTGCGTCTGAACTTTCTGTATTTTGAAAGCATGCTTTCTTTTCTCTTCTTTTCTGGTCTCATTCTGGCACTGAGGCTCTAGCCTTCGCTGTCTAGTAAAAGGAATTTTCTTTGGTTATAGCTGGAAATAAAAGAGCTTCTTTTGATTTCATCGGGGTTTAATTAGGAATCATTTTTCTTGACAACTTAAAATTTGAATTGCTCTAAGTGTATGTTGCATATGTCTTATGACTGCATGATGTATCAATGTAGACTGACTTGAAATGCAGAAGGCCTTCTCGTCTCTTCAGCAGTTTGCAGTGCAAAAGTACAAGCTCAGAGATACCCCATACCCAGTTTTGGGCTGCTTCTGCTCTCATAAAAGTTAATGGCACAGAAAATCACGTTGGAGACATCATTGACATAAGAACGCATTGTCCATCTTCTCTTCTTGAACTAGATCCTAAATGTACTTGTAAATGGTCATTATTTTTTCTTTAAAATATTACAAATTTAGAACAAAAAGTAGCTTCATTAAAGATAGGGCTAAAGTAAAGTGGAAGACATTATAGAGTTTCATTCCCATGTCACAAATGTTTTAGGAGAAAAGGTCTTTTGAGAGATATGACGTTAAGTAGCTGCAACGAAGCTACTTTTTTTTTCCTGTAAGCATTTCAGGGAAAACTGAGGAGAGAGAAACTTTCAGAACTAGTAACTTCCGGTGCGATCACCCCAACAGACTTTCTGTACAGTAACCCAGTTAAACTGTTGACTGAATGCTCCGATTCTGTATTCCAAACCAAAACAAAGAGATTAAGCAGTTTATGGTATTGCTGAATAGAAATACCAACAGGCTTTAGTAATTTTTTTATATGTTCCCTGTAGAAGTATGTCAAGAAATGAGATATTTGCATTAGTATTTTAGTATAAGCATGCCTTTGACATATACATAGCATAAGAATGCAATGGGAGTTGTGACTGAATTTCCAACAGTAATCCCACACTATTTAGTTTGACAGACTCATTTTCTAGTAAATTGGACTTCTCTGAATCTTGACAAAATGGATGATGATGATTACTTTCTGCAGTAAAAGAAGCATTTGGTTTAGCAGAGTTACCATCTTAACAGATGTCAAACTTAGTAACATTTTGAAGTCCGTGACTTTTAAGTGCCCTCTGTATCAAATTATGAGATTTGTACCTGGAATTATGGTTTCTTATTCTCTTTTTTCCACAGTCTATATGTCTTGTTGTGTGAATTAGATATATGTTCATGATAAAGGAGTTAAAACTACTAATCAGGTTCCTAAACACTTTTAGGTACTAGGATACTTGTTTTAATGTAAAGTTCCAGATGAAGAACTGCTGAAAATAAACATCCTTGACAAGTCTTAAAGAGGCTTTCTTGGGCATGCTAGGGTCGGAATGAGACGTGCTTCTGAACTGGTCTAATCTGAGTCTGAAAGTGCTTCCCAGTCTGTTGGGGGTGGGGGAGAGTGCAGTGCTGAAGTACCCTCAAGTGTATGTGTTTGCTCTTAAACAGGAATGAATGAAACGTGTAACCAGTCTTAGCTTTCCTCTAGTTACAGTGATGTATCCCAACACTAGATAATCTAAAGTAGTACCTTCATGTTAAAAAATGCCATCACTCGTGATTTGGATTTTTTTTTTTAAGTATATGCTGCCATTACAGTCAGAAGGCCTGAGTGAGATAACTTGGGAAAGAAAGAGAAAGTAATTAATCATAGTTGTTATTTTTAGGTCCCTTTTATCTCCCATTGGTGTGACATCCCCTTGGTATCCAGGTCCAAGGATTTTCCTTGATGAGACAGTAGGTGCAGTTTACTAAGGAGGAAAATTCTAAAAGGATTTTGTTTCATAAAGGGTTATGCTTTTTGCATGTTGCAGCAGTAGGTGAAAGAGTGCTGGGTAGCACAGGGAAAAAAAGGAAAAAGAAGAAAATGAATTTTTACTCTTCCAAAAAGGGTGACGCGTACTGGTAACAGTCCAGACTTACAGTGCTAAAGTATTCCTTTTGGGGATTTGCTGTCTGTCTCACTGAAGAAAGACCAGTGATTCTCTAGTTGTTTTGTCAGTCAGATTTGGATTTAATTTGCTAAACTTCCACTGACTTAAGTGAAGACAAGACTGTCATTCATACGTGTACGTATGCAGCGTATGTATCTGTAAGCAGGAGGGCCCGTTGAGCAGCCCTTTTTGCTTGTGTTTTTGCAGAGGATGAGTGTACCAACAGACTTCTTCCTTGTTGTTTCTTTTTTAAAAGATAAAATTAGTAGACAGGAATAATATTTTCAAGCTTCAATCTGTTTAGAAAATGTCCGTGGTGTCAGCCACGAAATGTGACTTTGATTCCCAGACTTTTAATTCCCAGACTGGAAATAAGCATGCAGTCCCCAAACAGGGCACCTGGAAGTGTGCGGTAGTCCTGGGAATGGAGTCTCTTCAGATAGGTGTTGTTGCCTGATACAAAATAAAGTCTTTTTAGTGTGTTCAGATTTACTCAGAATTAGTGCCTTAAAAAGGTCATTACTGAACTGTTCAAAATTGAGCAGTGTACAGACAGGACTGTGAATTCTTAAAACACTGATATATAGCAGAGGCAGATTCAGGAACTTGAAAAGCACTGAAATATTATATAATACATCACACAAGTGCATTCAGAGTTCTAGTTTATTATTAGTGGATCTTTATGACATAAGTATATCATATTTGTAAGCCATACTTTGCTTTGATACAGGCAGCACTAAAGATAAGAAAGTACATACCCTAATAAGGAGAAACTAAACTGGATTTTTAAAACAGCTCTACATAGTTTGGAATGTGGTGCTTAATTGAATAAATGTAAAAGAATTGCTTTGTTCTTTTATGTTGCTTTTTAATAAATTCTTTAAAAATAAATTCTTTCCATTCAAGGATGATAAGGAGTTGTGGTAATGATGGCATTATCATAACTTTAACATGCTGGTTCTCCCTGGCCCCCTTCTCCTGCGAGAACAGTACAAGGATGACAATGGTGGCATGTCTCCAAACTGTTTTATCGTCAAAGAAGAGGTTTTTTTTTCTTTTGTTTCAGAACATAAAACGTTAAACTCTGTAGTGTCAGGCATATTTTGTGATAAAATACCTTATCTGTGCAGCCATAGGAATTGTTGTTACTTTTCTGGTTTTGTATAATTTCTTTGATTAAAGCTCTTGACATATTTTCCACAATTCAGGATGCTTGTACTGTTCCCATGCTTGTATCCATTCCCTTTGTTCTAATTGCTATCCAGAAGAAAATATTTTAAGTTGCATTAAAATTTACAACAGTTGCAGAGTTCTTACTTTTCCTGTCTTGATCTCTAGTTGAAGGAAGGACCTTGTCACTATTGATCTTGCGTATTCTGTAAAATTTGAAATTAATATTGATACTTTTTCCTGTATCTCATATTTGATGAACCTGTGTGCAGAATTAGAGTAAGACACCTTTTTATGTTTTCACCTTATAGCTGTCAAAAGGGAGTGAGAGTGGGTGGAATTACAGAAATTGGATTTTATGGAATAGATTTTTCTCAAGTGCTCAGCTCTAGTCTTACTCCATCGTTTCATTGTTGGGTGAAGTGAATATTAAATAATGAACAAAGCACTTTTTGACATCCCTCAGAATGAACTGCCCAGCACAGCAGGATAAAAAGCTCACTTTCTGAGGTGACCAGTGATTTTAGCATTGTTCTTTCTGGGATATTCAGCATCTGAATTTCAGCATCTGAGAAACACAAGCTATGCAGCATAGAAACAAAACCCTGGAAATTGATCATGTGCTATATAGAAAGTAGTGAAATGTTTTCTTAGGCAATTTAGAAACAAACTCTAATCAAAGGGGATTCTGTGTTTTGCGGGTTTTGTTAGGGACGTGTGTTGGTATTGCCAATACTGTGGTAACATCTCTGGTGACTTAAAATGTTTGTTTTCCAACTCATTTTGCCAACCTCCCGGCTCAACAAAAAGCTTTTACGTGCTTTGGAAGTCTGACTTTTATTCTTGGAACTCCAGTTTACGTAAAAACATGGAGCCATGTGGAAGTGCAGGAGAGAGTCAGCCGAGTTCCTTTGATCATAGTCTTGGAAACTTATATCTTGATTCAAGAAACAGAAGAGGCTGAAGATAAACTGCATTAAAATCATACCAATGCTACTCTGAAGAGGGCTCACAGTATGAGGAAATTGATTCTGGAGATAGGATACTATTTTTTTTCTGCTTGCAGTTGTAATGTGAGAAAGATTTAGGATTGAAAGAACAGCAGCAGGATCTCAGTTGGGGGGATAGTGGCAATTTCATTTTAGAAAGATTTGCTTGGACTAACTTCACAGATTTAAAATGTTTGCGAGCATTTTATATATCATTACTTTAATTTTGAAACCCCTAAATAAGGAGGGGAGAGGGTGGCAGGGGCTGGACCATGAGATTGTTTGTGGGAACAGCTGTGAGGTGCACATTGTTCTATGTGAATAAAAAGCTTCTGTGAGCAATATAAGTGTTTTCTGTTGACTGGCTAATCATTATTCCGATACCCGATACATTTATTTAGGAAAAGATTTTAAATGTTGTACTTGACTATATCAGAAAGTGGTATATGATGTATATGAACTAGTACAGTATTAGAAAGGTAATGCTTTCCCCATTTTAATGCAGTTTTTGGATGTCAACTTTTTTGTTCCTTAGCTTTTTCAGAAATGGCTAAGATAAGTAAATTTTTAAATGGCCTTTCACAACTTGTCTTCATGCATTCTTATGTTGTAATATGATACATTTTAAGCTATAGAGCACTTATATGTTCTTCTGTTTCCATTTGTATTTGTGAAGTATTATCTAGGAAAGCTTTGTTTAATTTTATAGATTTGTATTGGTGAATATTAATGTTATGCTTTGAGCTGAAGAAATTAGATGCTTGATAATATGCTTGAAAACTTCTTGATCAGAAAGTCACTGTTCCATAGATCTGCATCTTTCATTTGTGATAGCATGTGTACATATGCATAGGGAATACAAGTCGGAAACTGGATGGCTAGTGCAGAGGGAAATTAGTAATTGCACACATCACACATCTTTGATTAAACAGTGGTTGTTGCTCTGCAGAGCATAAATCTACATGATGCGCTAGCATCGGTTTCCGTTATCTTAAAAACATTATGTGCCCTATCTTTACTGTCATTCGTAGTACCACTGATTTCAGTGGGAGTATTAAGCGTACTATGAGAACATCAGAATTTGCAGGGTAAATGACCAGGAACTAGCATGAGCATATGATCTGAAAGGTACTGCCATTGTTATTTCTCTTAAAACCTGTAAACAATTGCCAGCAGCTTTTTGGAATATCTAATTTTGTCACCAGCATAGTTTAAAAACAAAAAAAAACAATGCTTAGGAAAAATACGTACATATTTGTTGACCAGTATGATTCCAAAATAACAGGCTATTTGTGGAGCCAATAGCAAAATCTTGCAAAGAGCAAATCCCATTTGAAATATTGTCTTTAGCAGGTAGAGATATAAAAATTGTGGGTTTAATACCCTTAGGAAGAGAATAAAAGAGCAATAGCAGATTTCTTGGTAAATGAAAGACATTCTCTCGCTCTCTTGCTCTGTGGCTTGTTTGTTTGTTTGTTTTTCCCTGTGGCAAATGGTAAGCTGGAGTAAGGGGGATGGCAGGGTTGGTTTGTTGACTTCTTTGTTTTATGAAACATTCCCAAAGAGGTTTTTTCATCTGTTCTTACACATCCATTTTTTTTAAGTTTCAGAGACCCAGAAAGACAGTGTTTTATGGATAGCAATGGCAGGCACTCATCAGATATGGGCACTGATGTTGGAAGATGGAAAACTGCCAAAGGGAAGGTAAGCAGTTTTTATATGAGACATGCGAAACTGCTGTTTGTCTGGATAAACAGCCTTCAAACCCCGAAGAGAGAGAGAATCCAATTAAACTAAAAGTAATTTTTCTCAACCTGTACTTAGCTTGAAGCTTGCTGTTTCTGTTCAGACTTAAAAGGCTTGTGTCCTTTAAAGTCCACCTGCTTTTACCCACATCTGTTAGATGAAATGAAATATGCTGCTTTTGCTATAAAGTTCTGACTTGGTAAGGTACAGTCATATAATCGAATGTTACTTTTCATTGCATTTGCTGAATTATCTAGTGATGAATGATAAACTAAGGTGAAATTAGAGTTAGCACAAAGGCATTGAATAATTTCTTGTGCTGCAGTACCATTAGTTTTATAACTCACAAGTGCTTTTCCTGTGATTTCTGTTTATGCATAATGTCTAAAGTATTTCAAACTCGTTCTTGAATATGAGTACTATTTTCCTTTAGTGATTTAAAGAAAGGAGTCTGTCTTCGATTTGCTGGGAGTGGAAATGAAGAGAACAGAAACAACGCATACCCTCATAAGGCAGGCTTTGCACAGCCTTCAGGTCTCTCTCTGGCTTCCGAGGAACCATGGAACTGCCTTTTTGTAGCAGATAGTGAGAGCAGCACTGTGCGAACAATCTCTCTGAAAGACGGAGCAGTGAAGCACCTTGTAGGAGGAGAGAGAGATCCATTGGTAATCACTTCAAACTTCCCCACACTGCCCTACTAATATTCCTCGAGCCTGACCTGGAGGAACCACTTTTGGGGTGAGAGGGTAAATTAGTTTCCATGGCCATCAGTTTCTTAACTTCACTGCTTGGAATGCAAATGTGTACCAGTTGTGGTGCTCAAGTTGTAGTGCAGAGTGTTGCTCCTCAAATACAAAATTACTTCACTTATTTATAAAATAGCCTGAAACAGTATTGTGTGGTCATCAAAGCCAGCTGGATTCATATTGATAACTTAAATATGATAGTTTCCATTTCCATCATTAGCATCCTCACTTCCTAGTTCTCAATATCCTTGTTATAAAGTTGTCTTGATTTTTTTTCTTTTTTTGTCCATTTAATTTCCATTTAATTATAATCATTTAAATTGATGTCAACACTGAATAACCAAATATTTTAATTTAATAACATTCTTTTTCAGAATTTGTTTGCCTTTGGTGATGTGGATGGAGCAGGCATAAATGCAAAGCTACAGCATCCCCTGGGAATAACTTGGGATAAGAAAAGAAAGCTGCTATATGTGGCAGATTCCTATAATCATAAGGTAAGCATATAGTAGCTTGATATATACAGGCTTTACAATTTTTACTACTGTGAGAGATTATTTTCAGAACATACAGAGGTTGTACTTGGTTGAGCTGAAGAAACAAATGATAAGAGTTCTTTTGTGGGTTCTTTTTCCTTCCTTCCTTCCTTCCTTCCTTCCTTCCTTCCTTCCTTCCTTCCTTC
>VXAA01001151.1:1721022-1740718 GCA_013399115.1 Anseranas semipalmata | reverse complement strand
GTGTTCCTTCCTTCCTTCCTTCCTTCCTTCCTTCCTTCCTTCCTTCCTCCCTTCCTCCCTCCCTTCCTTCCTTCCTTATGGGTCCTTCTCTTTACCCATTGTTTTGTTGTCATATGCTGCTGTGTTGATATGACAGCCCTTTGGAGAAAGTGAATTTTTACCAAGTTACAGTTCCAACTAAAGACCCTTTCCTTATATCTTTCCAAAGATGCTGAACTGGGGCAAAACAGCTAGGAATGCTTAGTCAGGAATACAGCAGGTTTGATAAAACCAGGAGAGCGAGAGGACTTGTTCTTTCCTCACAAAAGCCACCCATGTTTTGAGAAGAAGTATTGTGGGTTACCCCCATGGAATTCAAAGATGAGACAAGTTGTTGTGTGTGATTGTTCTCACACGATGTTGTATAAGCTTTAACGCCTGTAAGGTTGCTAAATGTATGTTGATTAAATGTATTAAAATACAAGTAGTTTGTTTTGTTTTACAGAAGAATAAGGTATATATCACTAAATACTCATTAAAATCTGTGGGGCAAATTAAATTTTGTTTAAAATATTGTATAAAACATTATCAGCTATAAAAGTTAGCCTGCCAGTTTTGTTATGCTCTTAATATTTTGCAAATGTTTCCAGAAAGGCAACACATATTAGAGGGAAAAAAAAAAAAAAAGCCATTCAGCATACTTATATACCAAAGGGGTAGGTGCCTTAGAAAGAGAACACTGAATGAAGACCAGGAAGAAAGATGGGAGATGTCTTTTGATTAAGTATGATAACCTAGCTTCTAGGACACATGCTTGTTAGCTAAGATAATCAAAGTTATTGCTGGCTTCTGAAAATGCGGGGCATAAGATAATGCAGAACTTTTACGTTCTGGTAGTTTTTTTCAGAGAGTTTTTTTTATGTCTTTTTTATCTTAGATTAAGGTTGTAGATCCCAAAACGAAGAACTGTGCTACCCTGGCAGGCACAGGAGAAGCAAGCAATGTTATTGGTTCCAGCTTTACACAGTCAACTTTTAATGAACCGGGAGGTTTGTGTGTTGAAGAAAATGGCCACTTGATGTATGTTGCAGACACAAATAATCATCAGATTAAAGTGCTGGATTTGGAAACAAAAATTCTTTCCATGGCAAGTAATATTTATTAAACAGGCTGATAGTGGTGTTTTTTTGGTATGAACTACTATTACAGACAAGTAATACAACATGTAATAATAACAAGTACCACAGCAAGTGGTATAAAAATCATACAGCTAATAAACTTTTTTGGTACAGTAGCTATATTCACATAACGTTTTGTGATGATCTAGCAAACAAATATTGCCTGTTAGCATGCTTGAAAAGGCAACTTTTTCATAAAAACAGAAAGTGATGGTCCTCTATAAAGGAATAATACTGAAACATGAGCTATTAAATAGTTCAGCCCTGTTTTTCAATGTGAACAGCATTTTGTGAGCACTTGCAACACCCTTTGTAATGAGTGCAATTTGAAATCAGTTACCAAGTCCTGTAATCAAGTCGTAAGAGATGATTTGGGGAGGTTATTGACTTAAAGCATCATACATAGATTACCATTATCTTCAGGATACTCTAGGGTGTTGGTTTTGCCAAAATTCAGCTATTCTGCATTTACTACTGTGCAACCTGTTGTATGCCAACGTAAATGCAGGGCACCTCACCCTTTGTACTTTGTGTATTTTTATCTATCTTATTTTGCAATAACTTATTTTCTCCCCACACTGTTTGTAATAGTGTTGACTATATTTGTTGACATTGTTGTCTCTAGTTCTGCATCCGCATAACTGATCTCTAAATATATCCAAAAGCATGCAGAATATTGAGAATATAAAATACAACAAAGCTAACTTGCAACAGTGATCTGGAGAAAAAAGTCAACAACAGTTTATTTAATATGACTGCTATGGGGAGAGCAGAAGAGCTGTCATCACTCTCTTGTAGTTCCAAAACCAAAAGTTTCTAAATCCAAATTCTTCCAAATTTGACAAAAATGTTGGTACTGTGACATCTTGGTTTTACTATTGTGGTTCTGAACTTCTAAAATTTACATTTAAATGGTGTTTAATTTTTAATGAGTGCCATGCAGAATTTTATATATTCTTTATTTTGGGCTTTCAAGTTGTCAAATTGAAACCACTTTCAAAATACAGCAGTGCTCAATTTGCTTGTAAACATGAAAGCAAAATAAATTTGTACTGCTGTCCATCTTATAAGGGCACCATGTTTTCATGGTGTTTTCATATATATATACATATATAAATATATATATAATAGTCCTACTGTATTGTTGTAAGCTTCTTGCATTTAATAGCATGCAATCTTAATGTGTGTTTAAATTTTCATACCATGTAGCATCTTGCTGTCTTTTCTGGGAAAGTGTCCTTTACTTTGCTGTATAATCTGCATGGTTAGAATCTTGGATTTTATTATCAAAGGATACAGTTACTATCCAATCAGGAGAAAATACCTATCAATTTTATTTAAAATAAAATTGTAATGCAAATCTTAAAAAATTAAGTTAAAGCATACTCTTAAGTAGTGGATACTGTAAAGTGGTTATGGATTTTATGATTTTAATAGTAAATATTTTTATCTGGATCAATCACTTTTATCTTTTTCATTTAAAATTAGTGATTTTGTCCTTTCCTTTTTCTTCCTGTCATTGCAGTATTATTGCACTTGATCAGAAAGTTTCAGTACAGTAACCATATTGTCATGTGTTAGTTTTCCTAGTTCATGTCAGCTGTGAAAATGTGATTGTATTGTGAAAGCCTGTTTGCTGTACCAGTACAAATGAAAATTAATACTTTGATTTCTACTCATAGTTGCCTATCCTGAATCCAGAAACATGTGATGTTCCAGATCATCTGTCTGTGCAAAAAGACAAAATAGCAAACCTTCCAAAACTGCCTAAATCTGCACCAAACGTTCAGCTTCATTCACTGACTGTAGCTCCTGGCCAGACAGTTCAGTTTTTATTGAAGTTGACTCTCCCTCCACATTCAACACTGAATGAAGAAGCACCCAATTCCTGGTTTATTACGGCAGAAGGTAAAGTGCTTTTGTTCTTTATCAGTTGAACAGGAGTAGGTAAGATACGAAGTAGATTATATCATGATGTGCCTGCAATACAGGGGATCTTGGTCCGATGAACCAAAATGTCCCTCCCAGTCTGTGTTCCTACATGACATGGTGATATGATAAATGTTATTTAGTGTTGATATACTTAACAGCTGGAGTGGGAGGAATTTTAAAAAAAAAAAAAAGCACATTTGATAATTGTAGCTTTTTGCTTGAATTAACGCATGCTGCATTATTTTTTTTTTAAATTTCCTTGAAACAAGTTGCCAGTGAGGTCTTACAGAGGTACTGTTCCCAGGACAGTTGAGCTTTTTCCTCCTTAGTTGCTTGCCCTCACCACGCTGTCTCTATGAATGGCTTATCCCAGCCCTACTATCTGTTTCTGGGAGAAAGCTTAATGTGAAGCCGAAGCATATTCCAGAGATTCCTTTTTTCCTTTTGTCTCTTCAAAAAATTATTTGAGGTACATTTCTACCTAACCACTTCGAAGCTACTTTGTTATAACTCATATTTGCATAGTTGTACTTGAATATTTCTATAGTAGGGCATGCTTTCTTATGTAAGAGGTGAATTATGGTATGTCAGGGTAGCAGAAATGATTGGCCTTTATCGCAGTCCACTTTTGCTCACTTTCTATGTGAACTTGGGCCACACTTACAGTCACTGCGTGCCCTGGTTACTGTGAAAAGGGAATAATATTTCATGTCAGAGCAGTGTTGTGAGGCTAAATTAATCTCTCTCACCTCTTAAGTATTTTAAAAGAACACATGGAACATGTTCACATGGCATGCAACTGGGGTGGTTTAATTCTAGCCATCATTGCCATCCTTACACTGGATATTACTATGCATATAGCATGTCTGGTAGAATAGACTGTGAGAGCGTGTTCCCTGAAATTTCCTTCAGCACAAAAATAGTAAGGTTATCTGAAACACCTTCTTGCACAGGGTGACCATTAGCAAGCATTTTGAGACAGTGTTTTCCAATGTTGCAGCTGTGCTCAGAAGGGAATATCTGTCAGTGCCCTTGGAAGTACCATTTGAAAGTAGAGGCTTACATATGGAAGTATCGTATGGAAGCTGACGTGCAAAATAACCCTTATCTTTTTCAAGTTCTCTGTGTTGAAACAGTTTTGTCTGGTTATTGAGTTACTCAGGTGTGACTCATTGGCTTTAAGTCTAGTATGTTTATGCTCTAGGAGTAATTTATTAATCTCTCTGGAATCAATGCTTCTAAAAAGTATCCTGTATATCATCATGTGTGCCTAAGTAAGGCTGCCACCATAAACTAGCCTTTTGGGGGGTGAAGGGAGGATACTTATCATTCAGACTTTGTAAGAAATTTCTGAACTTTGTAAACACATTTGCTGTCAGACTCCAGGCAGCCTAGAAGTAGGTGATGCACAAAGAACTATTTATTACTTCTTGGAGGAACTGAATAAAATATCCACTAAGCCATTATAGAGCAGAGGAAAGCTTTACTAAACAGTTTAAAAAAAAACAACAACTAGATTATCGTATTCTTTAGTTTCATTGTCAGGTTTTTGATGTTGAGATTGCATCATTTGGACCTTCAATAGATCTTTAGAAACAATGGACAGAACATTTGTATTTCAATTTTTTTTGCTCATTTGTTATACTGCATTGGAAAACATTCCTTTTTAGAAATGTTGCTAGATTCTAAAATTCTACTGATTTTTAGTGATTGTTCTCAGCCTGAATTTGCATGCCATATTGGCTTTTATAATGATAAATACATGTTAATAGTCACTATTGCTTGTAGATACTGTTAAAGTGATCTGAAGCTAAACATCTCTCTTTTGACTCATGTTTTGTTGGCCAGCTTTCAAAGTGTCTATATATCCATGTGGTAGCTTAACTAAATTAGATATTTTTAAAAGGAATCAACAAATAGTGTACAGGGACTGTAGTTTGTTTATACACTTTGTGATTTAAGGTAGTTTCTCATCACAGTTTATGCTTTTGGAGTACAAATAGAGTATTTCCAGGACAGTCAGCACATTTCTTGGCCTGTAAAATCTCCAAATATTGTTGAGGTGAAGATACATGTCAGAGCTTCAAGGGTTAGTAAAATTGGAGAAGGTAAGCAACTTCAATTCAACAAGTCATTTCAAGCTCGTAAATTCTAGAGCCAACTTTTAGGTATTTTCTGAAAAATGCCAGAAAGAGCACTTCATCCTTCTCACTTTAGAGTAAAATACATACAGAGTGTAATGCAATGAACTAGGTACATCTATTGTGCAATTCATTTTGCAGTTCACATACTCTTAAATATTTAAGTAAATGTGAAACTCAAGTTCTGTTGTAACAGTCAGCCTGAACATTGCTAAATTACAGCAACCCATTTATAAAGCCAACATTTCTGTTTGGAAATGTCATAAAGTACCTGTAGTTTTATGCATTTATGGCAGTCACCTTGCCTGGAGTGTTAGACCTCTAATACAAACATATAACATCCAGTTAATTTCAGGAGTTTTGCTTATGTATCAGAAGAAATTTTAATATCCTCTTAAAAGTGTATAGGACAAATTGCAGATTCATTGCATTTAGTGTACTGTATGGATCGTCTTCAGATGACTACTAAAGAAGCACTTGTAAAGTACTTTTCTTTTTTTTTCCTGAGACTGGAAAAATCAGAAGGGAAATTTCCCCTAATGTTGCGTATGGAAAAAAAAAGGTTATGTTGTCATATAGGTAAAACTAGCGTTTTCTATAGGTTTCAGACATAGTATTATATATCCTAATGATAAAACTTGTTGTTTTGCAGATAATACATGGTTGCTTCAAGGACAGTGTCTGTCTGGAGAAATTAAGGATGTTTCCTGTCAAACTGTCATTCCCTTTCAGTTACCAAGAAGCTGTCTGTCAGCTGAAGCTGTCCTGACTATCAAAGCGTGCCTCTACTATTGCAGCAAAGATAGCAGTGCCTGTATGATGAAAGGAATCTCATTCAGTCAGCCTTTACAGATAACGAGTACAAACCAAGGCAGCTTGACTCAAGTTGAACTAACATATACGTTTTTAACTAACTAACCCAAAGCCAACTAATGTCTTGCTTTATTTTGCTATCCACCGTATGAGAAAATATGAATAGATAACTTTTCTCCATTGGTCATTTTCCTGGAGCTTATGACAAACCTAAGAGATAACATGCTTGGTAAAATGAAGTAGAATTCCTTACAGTTTAACATTAAAATTTATAATCACAAACTCATTTATTTTCATTACAGTAGCAGCAATGATATTGTAATATACTAGACTCCATTGCCAATTGTGAATATGTTGGACATATGCCATTCTAAGCAATGAGCAACAATTTTCAGAGTCCTTTTGAAAGAGCTAATATTGCTTTGTGATGTTACTGTAAGAAGTTCTTTGCACTGTACATACTGTTAGAATAATTAAATCATGTTGGACTAACACTTACAGATTCCTTTTGTGCCCTTAAATTTTAATAGAATGTCAAACCTAATCGTTTCTTTCTCCAGGCTGTAAAAGGAGTCTCTTGCTTACTTTTCTTTAGTGGCATTTATGACACATGTATTTTGAAAATACATCTTAAACTAGGTGCAGCTCTAATGTTATGCAAACTGAGTGTTTTGCTTAACTAGATATGACTGCCTTATATGAAGAGCACGGTTTCATGGAAAAATTTCTGTGAAAAGAAGTGTTTGAGTTCCTACAAAAAAAATTCATACTGATTTCTAACAAAGAATGTGCCTATCTAATGTGTGTATATATTTGTAAAGAGAAAAAAAAACTAAACCATGCTGGATTCTTTCTGATATATAGTGATTTACATTTTATGTAAGTGATAGAAAAAGGTTGATTATCTAAACTGCAAAAATTAAATGTCAACCATTTCAAGCAGATGAATCACTTTCCTTTCCCACTTTTATGATTTCTTTGTAAAACCCTGTCTGAAGACTTCTGTCTTGCAAACATACAATGTTGAGAATAATACTGCACTCTTGAAATGTGATTCAGAGTCTTTTGAAGTTGCTGTTTGTCCACCCATTTGTTATGGTGGCCTCTGAATCAGGACTGTACATTTAATAATGGATGGTTACATTCATGTTTAGTGGTTCTTAGCTTTTGCTAGAAAACTGGTGATTTAATCCTTGAGTAAAGTGCTTTGAAACTGTATTCCAAAACTCTGCCTTTGGTGGTTAAATGTTTTGCAAAATTTGATCAATTTGCCATAGGAAGTAGCAGCAATACAGGAGGGTGTGCATTTTGCTTACTTGAATTGGAAGGATTTCGACAGTGCTTAAATGGTAATTGGATTAAGTTCAGTGCTCTGATCATGAGGATCAGTTCTGAGGAGACAAATTTGTTTTAAGTTTGAAGGTAGTATTTTTGCATATAGTATGAAGTACAGTAGTGAAAAAAATTTTATGTGGTCTTTTCTAAAGCAATCTCCATTGTTCCTGACACCTATCAGTAAAACCCCGGTATGATTTGTTGTTGCTCTTTGCTACTTGAAAGCTGATTGAAATGTTGGTCATGAACTCAAGAGGCTTTTGTTTTAAGGGAACCGTATGGATTGGTGTGGTTTTTCCTTCTATTGAAATGCTAGCCTATCTGTGAGTTCTCTGTAGCACCAGAAATGGTAATTGTCTCACCTGTCAGCAAGGCAAGAACTGAACTATTATTTTCTCGTGTTTGTTTTTTAAGCAACTTTTCTAATTCAGTGTTTCAGGTCCTTTGAGTAAGCCTCTCAATCTCACATGCCATTTTGAAGAAGGATAAAGCTTTGCTACTTTGTTCACTGATTGCAAATGCTGTTGAAAGGATGAAGGTAGAGAAACTGATTGGAACATTTATCATTTCTTACACTTTATTATAAGTCTTTTAGATTTTTTTTTTGTTGTTGTTTATTTAACTTTGGATGGTAGCCAGGAAACCTTAGATCAGCTTCCAGCTAGCTCACAATTTTTCTGTTGCTTGCTTAAAAAGCAAGCATTAGTTTCAGAAGTTCAGAATAACAAATCAAACTCTTATGGTTATCTGGAGTATGTAACTCAGCAGATGGATTTTTTTCTCTCATTTCCAACTAAAATTACGTTATATTTGTCTGTTTCAGTTGGACAAGGTCATGAAATTCTACCTTGTACTTTGGTATTCAGAAAAAGAGTCTAAACAAATCTGTTATCTTCATGACACTTTTTAATTAAAGTGTTGCTGTAGGGAAAGGCCATGTATTCCTAACTTTATTTAACTACAGCATGTAGTATTTCAATATGGTATTGTAGATATATCTGTACATTTAGATCAAAAACATAAACATGTGTTTAAGGGTCATATCCTTTTTGTTTTCAAGATTCAACTTTTAGTTACTGTATGTAGGCGCATTCAGAACCACTGTAAGCTTATTGGGAAGGCGTGATAGCAGATAGTAGGAAAACTTCAGCTTGTGTAATCATCAAGCTGAAGTCCAGGATCAGACTGTAAAGGACCTTTTACTATTTAGTTGTAGGCAAATTTTCAATAATTGTATTTCAATGAAAATAATTTCTGCTTTACCAGTGGAGAGTAGGAAAATGTGTTTGAACCATTTTTTTTCTTTCTCTTTTCTTTTAAGTCCATGTCTTGTAGAAGTTGACTGAATCCTATGTAAACTAGAGGAGTGGGGGGGTTTGCTATATCCATGCTGCTGTTAATGCTTTCTGCAAAGCCTCAGAGCATTCCTTGCTACTGCAGTGTAATGATTTAATCCTAAAAGAGAGGCAGAAGGTGTGAGACCATCTCAGAAAGACACCTAACCTGTTATTTACAACGAAAAGGTGAATGTCCCAGAATGCTTTCCCCCCTGCATCCCATAAGTCGTAAACCATTTTAGGCAATAACCCCTGTAGTTTACAAGGGAGAGCTTCTTTCCCTGACTTATCTTAGTGGGTTTCACACAGGGACACTGCTCTAACCATTCTTCATTGTCTTAGGAGTAGCTGATTCTCAGTGTGCTCCAGTTCTCCTTGATGAGGTTACCGGGGTTCTTCTGATCCTCAGTCTGTGTGTTCACTATGACTGGCATTTATCATGTAGCCTCACACTGTTTTGTTTGTCCAAGGAATAGCACACATACGCTGAGTCCCTCCTCATGTTTCTCTTGTGGCATACAGACATTTGAATGTTCTGTAATTAGAATAACATGCTTTTTAAAAGCTTATGATGTTTACTTTTATTCTACAAAAGGGATGCTATTTCCATTGCTTTCTCTAGGGTTTACAAGATGATCTTATGCTAAAGCAAGAAGTGCCATAAATGTAACCAGATAGGCAAACAGAATAGCTTGTACAAGCTACAGAAATTTCAGTTAGGTTACCAGAAACCATCTTCAAAATACAGTTCAGAAAAATATGAAATTTTACTACTATCTCTAAATACTGAAAAATTAGATGGCTGCTGTCTTTTTGTATGGTAATTTAGTTTATAGTGTTTCCTGATATAAAAATTTTAAACTACCAGCAGGTTGGTATGGCTCAGCAATCCCAGATTTCTATCTTCCAGTACCAGTATGGGTTTTGTATCAGACCTTAATAAAGTCATAAATTACTGTAGCAAATCTCTAAAGAATATTGGTCATGGTTGCATTGTATAATGGAAACAAGTTCAGAAGCATTTGTAGTTTTTAGTTCTATTAATTTGCTTTCCTGGACCAGCTCCCCCCAACCCCCACTCCGTTTAGGCTGAGAAAAGGTGCATATGGCTTTCAGTACATCATATATATTCTTAACGCACTTTTTTATTCCAATGGGCAAATCTTGTAGTTCAAACCATGGGTGAAAGTATTTTTTTTGTGAGAGCATCAAGAAAAACTTGTTCCTTTTCTCTTGCTTAGGGGAGGGAGGTGATCAGAATGAAGTGACTTCCCTTCTTGTACAGGGTCATGTCCTTCTGCTCCTTTAATTATTGACTGTGTACTTCAGCAAAGAGAGTTGTATTATTGACCACAGTTTCAAATTCTCTTGAATTTTTCATTCCTAACAAGGTTTCCTACATACATGGAAGCCTTAAATGTTTGACTTTGTAGAGTTATCAATGATATATCTAGTTTAAAATGGCTTATAGTTAAACAGACAATAGCAGAGATTTATGTACATTCTTATGATCTGTAATTTTTGAAAATTACTGTTACTTCTTAACACTTACCTCAAAGACACATTGCAGCTAAACTTCCACATAAGTTTGTTTGTGTTCATAAACTGTGTGTTGCAAGTCAAAAGTAAGTTTTGTTCCTTGTATGATGTGTGAGAAATGCTGTAACAGGTTGTGTGTGTGTCTTCCAGGCTGCAGTTGTTCTAACTGAGAAGAATTTACCATGCATAGCAGCTTATCACCTACCCTTCCTGATGGTAACTGCATGCTCAAATCTGCCAGCTCAGTTGTTTGTATAATCAGTTAAAATAACTGATTTATGTTAGCATAGATCTAGTATTTAAAATTAATCATAATCATTTTCATTTTAAAAAGTTTGTCAGGGATTAAATGAGCTTCTCTGTCCCTAGCCAGGAAAGTATAAGAATGGTGACAGTTAGTTGTAGACAGTCACTGCAAAAGTGAGACCTGTTTTAGTTTGTTTGTTTGTTTGTTTGTTTGTTTTGTTTTAATTGAACTACCACTTCTGGCTTTGCATTCTACAGCAGATCATGAATTCAGAAATAGTATTTCTAATAATATTTTTACATTCCATTATGTTCATATAACCGAGTTTTGACTACTGTTTTCCATCAGAATGAGGTGTTCGTATATTTTGTAGATTTTGTACTACTGTGTGTAAAATCACTCTCGTTAAAGATTAGCATTCATTCTTATTAAGGGTTCAATACAACTATGACTTGAGTTTCTGGGTTTATTTTAGTTTTTGTCATAATATTGTGGGGGGGAGGGGGAAGGTTTTTGGATATATCTTTTCCTCGTGTAGTTTCCCCAGGACTGAAATATGGCCAGTATCTTACTACCATAGAGGGATCCAAGTAGGATAATTCCCTCCACCAGCCTCTTGTCCCTCACCTGCTTTAGGGCTGGGCTGTAAAAAGTGCAATAGGGCTCTTCCATACACGGACAATGTTACCTGGCAGCTCACTCCAAACGGGTGCAAATACGGTGAGGGTTTCAGGATGATTTGCACCATGGCACTGATGCTCAGAATGGATAGACCTAGTGTAGACTGGCTTTCTGGACCTTCCTAGGTCTGCTCTTCTTTATGGCCTGTAAAATCTTGCTCCATATAGAAGGCGAGAATTTTGCCGTTATTCTCCTTGAAAAAAATCTTTAATCAGTTGAGTAATTAGTACTCTTTATACCTGCTAATTATTACTGAAATCTAGGACACGTCTGGACCCTTCCCCACAGTTCTAGGTAGCATTAGAGTAAGATTATGTCCTCAAGTCAACTTCATCAAACTTTACAATGATGAAGCTACCATCAAAATTTTTACCTTAACCTCTGGCCCTATCCAGTGAAGTTCTGAAGTTGTTTCTAGATCTCCCACAGCATCCCATCAAACTTGAGTAGCCTATACAGGGATTTTGTTGGCTCTTAGTTTCAGGAAACTGCAGATTAAATACTTAAGGTACTAGATGATTTGAAAGATATCCCAGCTTGCTATTTTGTTGCAGATTGTGCTTAATTATTATCACAGGGTAACATATTTTTGTTGCAGCTGAAAAGGTAAAAACCTTGGATATAAGTGGAATGTTTGTGCAGCTATAGTTACATGTTGTTTAGTGTACTGCTTTGTTGGTCTAATGCTTTCAAGCATGCGAGAGGACTTTTTGTCTAGCTGCAGGCCCTAGGGATAAGCAAAAGAACTACAAGTGTTTTTCAAGCCTTGCCTAGTTCTTTTGATACACTGATAATTTTGAGCTAAAGAAATCCCACTTGTAGAAATCTATTCATAAGTCTACCTTACCTTAATGCTCTGTACTCAACATGCCTCAGAAGAGCAATATTCCACACTATGTTTTTCCCC
Source organism: Anseranas semipalmata (assembly GCA_013399115.1). Classification (NCBI taxonomy): domain Eukaryota; kingdom Metazoa; phylum Chordata; class Aves; order Anseriformes; family Anseranatidae; genus Anseranas; species Anseranas semipalmata. The sequence continues at coordinate 1,728,629 of VXAA01001151.1, read as the reverse complement.
TTTTGACTAAGTATTTAGAAACTCTACTCATCTGGCCATTGTCAGACTTCATAGTAAGCAAGATAACTATTCCCAGTGCAGTTTTATGTTTAAAAAAAAATAAGAGCTTGTTCTTCAAGCTTTTGATGAAACTGAAATACCTGGTTTTGAACCATTCATTCAGGGAATGTGTCCTGAGAGTTAGCTACATCAGATAACTGACTTCCAGGTTTTAAAAATTTGGAATTGATAGCTAAGTGGAGGAACATAGCAAATAGGGGTTCAAAAGGGGAAAGTCCTGCTTGACTAATTTAATTTCCTTTTATGACAAGGTTACCCATCTAGTTGACCAAGGAAAGCCAGTAGGTGTGATTTTTTGGATTTTAAGCAAAGTGTTCAATACTGTTTCTCACAATATCCTTCTGGACAAAATGTCCAGCATACAGCTTGACAAGTATGTAATATGATGGGTGAACAATTAGCTGACAGATTGGGCTCAAAGAGTTATAGTAAGTGGGGTTATAGTAAATGGCTGGCAGCCAGTCACTAGTGGGGTTCTCCTGGGCTCAATTTTAGGGCAGGTTCTCTTGGGTGATTTTGTAAATGATCTGAATGCACGACTTGAATGCATATTAAGTAAGTTTGCAGATAGCGCTACATTGGGAGGAGTTGTTGACTCCCTCAAGGGAAGAGAGGCCTGCAAGGAGAAGGATCTTAACAAATTAGAGGGCTGGGCAATCACCAACCACATGAAGTTCAACAAGAGCAAGTGATGGATTCTGCAACGGGGACGGGGCAATCCTGGGTATATGTACAGACTGGAGGATGAGAAGCTGGAGAGCAGCCCTGCAGAAGGGGATCTGGGGGTTCTGGTTGACAGCAAGTTAAATATGAGTCAATATGAGTGTGCCCTGGCAGGCAAAAGAGCCAACCGTATCCTGGGGTGCATCAAGCGTGGTGTTGCTAGCTGGTCGAGGGAGGTGATTCTCCTGCTCTGCTCTGCGCTGGTGCGGCCTCACCTCGAGTTCTATGTGCAGTTTTGGTCACCACGGTGTAAAAAGGACATAAAAGTATTAGAGAGCAGTGTCCAAAGGAGGGCTACAAAGATGGTGAAGGGTCTAGAGGGCAAGATGTATGAGGAGCAGCTGAGGTCCCTTGTTTTTTTCAGCCCAGAGAAGAGGAGACTGAGGGGAGGCCTCATGGCGGCCTGCAGCTTCCTCACGAGGGGAGCAGAGGGGCAGGCACTGAGCTCTGCTCTCTGGTGACAGTGACAGGACCTGAGGGAACGGCATGGAGCTGCGACAGGGGAGGTTCAGGCTGCATTTTAGGAAAAGGTTCTTCACCAAGAGGGTGACTGGGCACTGGAACAGGCTCCCCAGTGAAGTGGTCACAGCACCAAGCCTGCTGGAGTTCAAGAAGCGTTTGGACAACGCTCTCAGACATAGGGTGCGATTTTGAGGTAGTCTTGTGTGGAGCCAGGAGTTGGACTTGATGATCCTTGTGGGTCCCTTCCAACTTGGGTTATTCTATGATTCTATAACGGAAATGCTAAATGTTTTATGTTTTGAGTATTTAACTTTGAAACTATCCAGTCTCACTTTTAAAGGAAAATTAGTGCATTTAAAACTTTCTATTATGTAAATCATTGTACAGTTAAATGATGATGGATCTGTGTGATTTTTTATATAGAAATTAGTAAGGAAAAATAAGGTAATTGAAAAACTACAACCAGGTGAAATTCAGGCTCTCTGAGGTTAGCAGCAAATATCTTTAGGGCCAGTAGTTCAGCCCAGTGTGACAGAAATTCTACATTTTCATTAAATCATGATGACTGAAGGAAAAAATCAGTGCCTTGAATAAAAATACTTGAAAGTGTGTCTTTGTAGAAATGCTGGAGTATTGACTGAAATAAGGTATTTATTTGACCTTCATGATTTGTGAGTTTTCTTTTTTTTTTTAATTCTGAGCTAATTCTGAAACTGTAAAGTTTTCCCTCACTGTTATGTTTTTGCATTAAGTTGAAATTAAGGTGCTTTTGTTCAAGCTACTCTTCTTATGAAGTACTTTTACTATCAAAAAGTTTTTTCTCTATCTTGCAAACATACTTCTGAAATTATTGTTACCTCTTATGTACACTTAAAAACAAACCTGGCAGGATGATTTCAGACATCTTGCAGAAATTGTGATGCAAGTGAGATGGAGGTTAAAACTTCAATTTAAAAGGACGAGGATAATGATTCTTGGGGCAGGGAGTTGGTCCTTTTTTTTTATTTTTTTTCTTCTATTCTACAGATTAGCAAAGATTATTTAAATAGCAGGGGGCTGTGTATAGAGGCAGTTATGAAGGGTCAGGTTCTCTCACTGTGAAACCATCTAATTTCATTTAGGTTCTGATGTTGGGTTGTTTTAAAATCCCAGCAGTATAGCACTAGTGGAGAAAGTCACAGTTGAGCACTTAACACCTTAGTATATGTCTCCATATTGTTTAGGCAGAAGGGTGTTCTTTTTTATTTTCTTATTCCTTGAGAACTTCAGTGTTGCTTTAAGGACATGGGAATATTTTTGTCTGCTCTTTGAGATACTAAACCTCTGTTTTTCCATTGCATGTGATGCAAAGCCTTTCAAATATCGGAACATTTATAAGGTATGTTTTATATTTGTTGCTACGAAATATGTGAAAAATTAAAACTGAAGGCACATCATCTACAGCTGATGTAGACTGTGGAGATTCTTCACATACAGCATTGCCTAATAGAGTTCTTAACAATATTCATGGGTTATGATCCTTTTTAAGTAAAAGGTAAATGTCCTGTAATATTGTGAGAACAAATAAATATACTGTAGAAGAAACGTCTGCCTCGGATTTCAATTCAGCAAATAAACAGTGATTGAAGAATGTGTTATTTCCCCTGTGAAGCCTGTTTCTCCTTGTAAAGCTTTTTCATGGAAAAATAAACGTTAAAAATTTTAACTTTTCTGTCAAGTCTTGGCTTGTCTGTCAATCTTTACATCAACATAGATGTGGAAATAACAAAATGTGTATGCCATAAGGCATTACAACTTGATTAAAATCCTGTAACTAACAAGTACCGTTCATTTCATGCTCCCTTTTCTGCAGGGCTCTGCAGCCATGTGTGTCAACTGACCATTCATGGTTTGGTAAAACAGTGTGCAGTCATGAAGACTCTCCAGCTTCAGGTTTACCCAGTGATGTGGAAGCAAGAGATCTGCTTTTATTCCATTTCTGCACATAAGAGAGATGTTGTGCTGCATGAGTCATAGACCATTTGCAGACTTCCAATGTTTTGCAGAGATCCTCAGAGCTAGCTTAGCTACTGGAACAGGTCTTGCTGCATTGAGTTCTGCTTTGGAGCACTGTTAGCCATGTTACTGTCTGTAAACTGTGCTACAGTTTTCACTGTGTGGGTGCTTACAGACAGAGCTATTCTCCTCCCACTTGACATTGCATGGCCCCTGGAAAGAAGGAAGTTGTTGTAAGCAAATGCTTGGTTTGACTTCACACAGACCTTAATGTAAGGAATGAGGGAAGAACACCCTTCCCCCATTTCTGTCTCACTTGCCTAGGGAGGTGAACTTTTTGTTCTGTTGACAATAACTATCATAGTAAAAATGTTTAATTGTAATAATTATGGTTGAGCCATACTGTTAACAACAGGTTCTACCAAATATAATTGTTTTGTTTTAATTATTTCACTTGGGTAAGTTTTACAGCTTTGACTAAGAACATGTGGATACAGAGTACTAATGCAGGCTTCCTGTGCAGTGATACAGTTGAGGAGCAATACCAACATACCTACAAATATAATCTCTTTACTTATGCTTCTCATCATGCTCTTATCAATACAATGATTAATTGTTAATGAAAGTATTGTATGCCAAAAATTCTGGCTTGTTTACTATAGGTGAGCCCTAGTGATAGTAGCGTAGCTATGTTGATTTTTTCCCTTGTTAAATATTATTGCTCATGTCTATTCAAATACCTGTAAAACTCAACTAATTTACTTTGGTTTTCCATCCAGATGAAATATATTGAGTGTAGCCTGATGCAATAAGTCTGAATTTGACAAACATTCAAATTTATTTGCAATTTCTATCTTTTGATATAAAGTGCATATAAAGCTCCTGCCAAACCTAACTCAGTTAGCTTAGGCAGTGTTGTGTGATATCTCAGCATCTTGCTGAGCATTTACTTCAGATGAAAGAGCTGAAAGTTTACGTGCTTTCAGTCATCTCATCTGAAATGATACCTTCATCCCCAATTTTTATCCAAGTATTATTAAAATAATGTAAAATAAGCCTGTATGTACAAACCTATAGATGGTACTAAGTGCCATATGGTACTAAGTACCATAGAAAGTACTAAGTGCATGGTAGTAAGTGCCATTGTGTATAATGACATGTGTGACTGAGGTGGATTTGTGCATTTTGCCAGAACCAAGGAAGACACTGCCCATTTCTGTGGTCTCAAAGTGGCTGCTGTAAGAAACAATTAATTACATTCTTCCTAAAGGCAGGGGAAAGGAGCCCTTCATTTGAATTTTGGTGATGAGGCCAAAATATTTTCTTGTTATTGCAAGGGATTCTGCAATCTCCTGCCAAAAAGAACTTACCCAGAGTTGGGATAGATGAGGCTTTAAAAGTCTTCTCTCCCTGCCCTGTCCTTCCAATCTAGAGTATGGTTTCCTGTGGGTGTTCAAAATCATGACCCTGCTGCCTCATCTGAATTTTATCTTTTCTACCTGTCACCCTGTTATTTTGTGCACACGGTCCCAACAGAAATTGAAAACAGTATTTGATGGCAATTTTGCATGCTGCTGTGTGTAGCAAAATTCTACTGTAGCTGTAAGTGGGCTTTCTAGAGCTGGTTTGTTTGCCTTTGCCCTCTTCCTTAAGCACAGAAGTGAAAGCAGAGGCAAGGATTTCAGACTTGAAGTGTAAAAGAGTAGCTTTCTAATGTATTGCTACAGCAATACATATTGTTTCTTTCTTTTCTGGAAAAGCATTAGTAAGTTGTAACCCTTAGTTAAATCTCTGTATTTTTCCCATAGCAGGCATTCCCTCTAGCAGAATATGTGGGCTTATCATTGCTCAGAGATCTTATCAATAGGCTGTAAATAATGGATATGCTTTCCAAAAGCTGAACAAAGCTGCAATATTAAGGAGTAGTTAGATATTAATGAAGAGGTTGCTTTAGTAAAACCAAATATTTAGTAAAATTACCTCTGTGTTGTGTATTTGCTTGTAAATTCCTACTGTGTAACTGCAATGTTACTTTTGATTCTTGAAGCTAAAGTTGCAGTCATTGTCACTGAGAACTGAAAAGTTGTTCTAACGTCATCTCTATATACTAATGAGAAGACAGTACATCAGTTTTAATATCTTACTTATACAGCAGGGCTTGGAAAGCACATCACTTCCCTAGCAAAGGTCTTGAACGCTACGTCTGAGATGACAGCACATAAGCATGATGTGTTTTAAGCAAAGTCCAGTCCAGTCAACAGTCTAACACTCAGCAGCAAGTGTAAGTAGTAGTTAAATCAAGGTCTCTGCACTTTCCCTCTCTCTCCTTATGCACACTGACACGCTAATGACTTGACTAAAGTTGTAATGCTTTACAGGTTATCTGGGTTTAACACTAAAAGCAGAGATCGTTAAGAATGAGAGATGTAGCAGTTTATCAGAATCTCAATACATTAAGCAAATGAAATCAGACGAGAGTATAGAATTGAAATGTGCCAAACAGTACGCAGGAGCATCAATGTCTAAATGGCAGTTAAATCCAAGGGAAATTTGCTGGGGGCTACTGAGAAACCCATCATTTAAATTTTTCTCTCCTTTATGCAGTTGAGTGAAGAAGATGGATTTAATTAGCATTTTTGCTGTGCTCTTAGCAGTGTAAGTGCTATAAAGTGCTGTTGTTATTGTAGACTTAAATCAAAGGAGGCGTATGTGGCAGAACATGTTAGACTATGTGGAAGGTGCAGAGGATATTCTGGGATGCTCAGAAATGGAGTCCCTAGTAAAGAGTGACAGAATTTGCCTCTTGGAATTGTAAAATGAAACACCTACTGAATCATAACAGGAGTAGTTATGAAATTAAGCTTAGCAGGGGGTTAACATTTTTTTTTTTTTACTTGAGGCTGCTGAACAGAGCAATTCTCTTTACAGTAGGCTTAAATTACAAAGAGTGTATAAAATACAGGAAAAGTTACTGATAGAAGTGAAGAAGTAGGAAGAATGCTGGTTTTTTTATATAGATAGATAGATAGATACATAAACATCTTTTTCTAATATGCAAAGAACCCGTTGATTTAAAAAATAAAGATTCTGAAGTGTTAGTGGATGGAGTCTCAGCAACTTTGTGACCTGTTTTTGGTCTGTGTGAGTATGTACCCTTTCATGAGGAGATCTAGTTTTCACAGACACTCAGGACAGGGTCTCTTCTCCTTTCATATACTGTGGTAGTCTGATCACTGTTGTGCTGTCTGGGACTCTGCATATCGCAGTTTTGGTCTTGACAGTAGGAAGGACTACCTTATAGACACCTGGCAACAGGCAGGCGTTTGTTTGCAGAGAACAGCCTAGCTCAAATGAACCTGTCACAGCAATTGTTTTCCAAAAAAAAATGATCAGGATTCTTGAAAATTTAATCAGTGTTGAAGCTTTGCACAATCATGAAGGAAATTCATATTTATGATTAAAGTGGTCCAGGAAAATGCTAATTTGCTATTTGCAAAAAAAAAAANNNAAAAAAAAAAAAAAAAAAAAAAATCCCAACAAGTTTATGGTTTATGTTGTTAGCTTAGACAACTTTTATTATATTAAACTCAGAAATGTTTACAGTGAACTGAAGAAATTTTCAGAAAAAAAAACGATCAAGGTACTCTGAGGCAATTCTGACCTTTCAACTTAATATGTTTTGGGGACTATCATAAGCCATGCTATATCCTATTCTTTTTATTTTTATTTTTTATTTTTTTTGTCAACCAAAGAAATTAGTGAGGGAAATTCAGTAGGCTAATGTTCCTGGGTGACACTTCAATAGTACATTTCAGCATTAACAACATTGACAAGCATAGACAACAGCATAGTAAGATGGGTGAAAAATTGGCTGATGGGTCAGGCCCAGGCGGTTCTTGTAAATGGTGTTACATCAGGCTGGTGACCTGTCACTAGTGGGGTTCCCTAGGGCTCCATTTTAGGACCAGTCCTCTTCAATGTTTTCATAAATGATTTGGATGAAGGACTTGAAGGTTTCTTGAGCAAGTTCACGGATGATACCAAATTGGGTGGAGCTGTTGATTCCGTCCAGGGTGGTGATGGCCTTGCAAAGAGATCTAGACAAATTAGAGAGCTGGGCAATCATCAACAACACAAAGTTTAACAAGAGCAAGTGCTGAATTCTGCACCTGGGAAGGGGCAACCCTGGTTACACGTACAGACTGGAGGACGAGAGGTTGGAGAGCAGCCTCGCAGAGAGGGATCTGGGGGTTTTGGTGGACAGCAAGCTGAACATGAGCCAACAGTGTGCCCTGGCAGCCAGGAGGGCCAACTGTACCCTGGGGTGCATCAGGCACAGCATTGCTAGCCGGTCGAGGGAAGTGATT
>VXAA01001151.1:1685725-1720977 GCA_013399115.1 Anseranas semipalmata | reverse complement strand
GGCATGGAGCTGCGACAGGGGCGGGTCAGGCTGGGTAGCAGGAAAAGGTTCTTCACCAAGAGGGTGGTCAGGCACTGGAACAAGCTCCCCAGGGCAGTGGTCACAGCGCCGAACCTGACAGAGTTCAAGAAGCGTTTGGACAATGCTCTCAGACATATGGTCCGATTTTTGGGGTGGTCTTGTGTGGAGCCAGGAGCTGGACTTGATGATCTTTGTGTGTCCCTTCCAACTCAGATATTCTATGATTCTATGATTAATGTCTAGTGGAAATCACCTCAAAATAGGAAGAGATTCAGTAGCAAGTTTAACTCAGTGATATAAAATGTGAAGGCTGAATAAATCAGTCATTCTCTTTAGGAATATATTTTTCACATTGTGGTGGGTCCTGAGCACATCCATTCATTCATTCATTCAGAGAGGTCACTACAGCTCTGGTCTAAATCAGCAGTGAGGGGCAGGAGGACTGTAGCTGCAGTTACCTCAGAGCACATAGAAAGATGCCTAAGGTCTTAGTAGATGTGCACCAAGCCGATGCCTCTGACCTCTCAGCTAAACTTTTCTTTCTCTTCATATCTGCTGTCAGCCTGTAACTTCACTTCAGCTGTCCTGTTTACAAGGAGGCCAGGCATTTCACATGGTTCTGTGTGCAGAAAATGGCCTGCTTCTAACCGGCAGTAGACTTTATACATTTCTCCCAAGCAGCAAATAGATGCATTTTTCACCACATTGCTGCACTGATCTCTAATCTCTGCTGAGTTTCTTAATGACAATCACTTGATCCTTTTCCCTATACTTGCATTTCTCTAATCAGTTCTCCCAAAGCTGGCAGCCCATTGACTATCCACTTGTAGCTCTTTTCACTCACAAAAGAAAAGTAATTTAGTTTCTCTCGTACTGCAAAAAAAATATTCCTAACCTGTACATCCCTTTTCCTTTTTCTTTTTACGCTCATGAAATGTGCTACTAACAAGAGCTCCTGCTTCCTCTGTTTCACTTCTGTATTACATTCCCACTAATTTGACTGTCCCCATGCTGACCACTGAAATTGCTCTCAGCAAGGTTTCTAATGATCTATTGCTAGCTAAATCTCTTCAGTCTTCTTGAGCTGCCAGTTGCCTTCAACATATATAACCTGTGTTTTATTTTTGAAATCTTCATTTCTGTTTGCTTCTGTATGTCACTTTATTTTGGCTTTCTGTCTACTTTGGAAACTGCTCCTTCATCATGTCCTTGGCTGAATAGTCCTCGTCTTCCCAATCTCCAGCTTTCGGTGGAATTCCCCTTAATTCTTCCTATGTGTTTACGTAATGCCTAATGCAATGGAGCTTTTTCCTGAGAAGGACTCCTAGACACTCTGGTAATATAAATGATGATAACACTTGGTATGACAGGTTTATTTCCCTAGCAGTGTTTATTCTTAGGAAAACAGCTTTAAAAATAGATTCAGAAGTCAGAATAATAAATGACTTCCATGAAATTTGCAGTTCTGCTTCCATCATACCAGTGACTTGTTCTTGCCTGCTTGTTCATAAACAAATCTCCCATTGCTTTTCCTCCTGAAGCTTCACTAATGTAGAAGCAAACAAGTTCAGAAACCTTCCTGAACTGGGGGGATTAAGTCCTTAGTCCAGGAATTCCGGAAGGGCATATGGAGTTCAGCTGAGCTAGATGTCTCTCCAGGTTCAAGCCCTAAAGGGTCCAAGATTTTATCAAGCTTTTTATATGGATGTTTCATCACATGCTGAAAAAATGTTGAAGTTGGCCAGAGATGCAGCAGTCTTCACAATATTTATTGTTTTTTGTTTTTTGTTTTTTTTTTTCATTTGTTCTGGTTGCTAAAGAGATGATTGATTGGAACGGATGAAAAACAAAACAGCATTGAACATAGGGTTTGATCTTATGCTGTGGTACATCTGTCTTTCTCCAAAACACAACAGATCCTGCACATGTGAGTGAAGGGATGGGCATTTCCATTGTAAGTCATTGCAAAGCTACTCAGTTCTTACCAGTGTTCACTAGATTTTGGTTCATTCCGCTCAACAAGGAGCAGCCCCATCACACCAACCAGCTGCTGTGTGTTGAGTTCATGACAGATAAATGCAGTAGTACATCCTGTATAGCCTCCCTGTATATAATTAGGGTGAGGGCTAGAAGATGCCACTGTAGAAGTGTGTGTAACTTCAACAAATTGTGTTGCATGACTCAAGTTTATAGCTGATGATCTGAGACTGTGAGCTGACAATTTATGGACAACCTCAGGTGTAATTTGTACAGTGCTCAGAAAGGATACTTGTGTTCTTCAGCTTTTTCCTGGCCTCTTTGTCACAGTGGCTGAGCACCTGCGTGTGTTAATCAGCATACAAGTGGGAATCATCGTTTGTGGTTTATTCTTTTTCTCATCCTCTCATCTGGGGAAGAAATGGGTTGGGAAGGCCGTGTTTGGAGTGTCTGTAGGAGGTGAGGTGATATTTAGTTCCTATAGAAGTTCACTCTATGACTTTGAACAAGCCACAAAGATGTCTCCTGAACTGCTGGTTGTTACCCTTATAGTAGAAATCCGAGTGACTGATCAGTGTTCTTTCTCAACAGCTGACTTTGTTTGGCACTGAGCATCTAGAAGATCGTGAGCAATTTCATGATTTTTACTTGATATTTTGAGTGGAAGGACTTGATTTCCTCAGTCACAAGTCTTGTGTAGAAACTGTTGTCTCCACAATTCTCCGTTCTCAGCATCAGAAGCCACTTCCCACCACTCCTATTTCCTGTGGGGTTCAAATCCTACTGCTGCTCCTGCAGAGTGGCATGGGATGGAGCAGATCCTCCAAAGGAGCAGTCAGCTCCCTCTGCCAGGGGGCTGACTGCTTTTGGCAGTCTGCACCATAAGTCATTTCTTCTGACAAAAGACAGTGGTCCAAGTCCTGTTGATGCCAGTTGGATAGCACTCTTCTGTGAGAAGCCTGTCTCAGTAGAGGAAGGAGACATGCAAAGACCTCTCATTTGCTATTGGGATCCACTGCTGTCCTGTGACTTTGCTGTAGTTCATCAAACAGTGATGATTTCATCTTCAGTATTGCACGGCTACAGTCCAGGCAAGAGGTAATGAAAGGCATTTGTAACACACCAGCAGTCTGCCAGGACCGAAATCTCTGAATCAACCAGAGAAGGTAGAAGGCATTGCCCTGAGATGGTGTTGTGTGAGACCTCAGTGTCAGTAAGGAATCCAGGAGGGCTCCAGGTGCAATGTAAATACCCAGACAGACGGATAGGAAGCCTTTTCTTGAGGGAACTTCTGCAATCATACATAAATCTGTTAGCCTGGCCTGGTTTATTTTTGCCTTTAATCCTGAAGAATTCCTGTCTGATGTTCTAACCTTGTTTTCTCATGTTTTATTAGAACCAACTTATGAAGCCTCATTCCAGTATGTGTGGGATCCTGAGCTTAGCTTTTCACTAAAAGCTGCCTTTTTAACTCTTTCGCACCTTCCCCTAATTGGTTCTCCTTTTAAGATATTACAGTATCTGAGGAAAATACTGGAAGGAAAAATATGCTATTTTCCCTTATTCATAAAGGGACTTGAAATGTAAAGCGCCTACTGCATAACATTAGCATTGGGAAATAACATCTCAGAGCCATAACTTCAGCAAAATTCTTAAGATATTACTTTAGGAACTTTTATTTTTCCCCCAGATTCCCTAACTTTGGTTTATTTGTTTTATAGTTCTAAAAGGGTCACACACAAATCTTTTAAGATTAAAAAAAAAAAAAAAACTATAGTTAATGCAAGTAATATTTTAGTCAAGAATGTAAGGATGAATAACCAAAATTGTCAGAAAAAGAACAGCACGAGTGGGGTCTTGTCTGTTATGGCAGTGGGAGGTAAGAGTACTTGCTTCTCTGTGATTATATCTCAGTTTCCTAATCCCCTACACCATAATTAAGTGTAGGTTTTGTTGGTACTGGCTTACTAATGTTTGTGGCAATTCTTTTCTGCTTATTGTTTCATCAAATTAAAAATTTCTGTGCAAAACTGACTATTTTAATGGCATTTTATTTTTTTCAGTAAGGAGAATGTAAATAAAATATTTGAGTGAGATGTTTCAGACCAGCGTGGTAAGCAAGAGCCCAGCATACCTTACCATCCTGTCACCCGCTCTTGGTCCCCCGTCACAGACACTGTACATGAATTTGAATTCATTCCCAACCTGACCATGGTCTGCACCTGGACTGGAACATTTGTTTATTTTGGAAGACTATGATCCTTGCAGGGTCTACTTTTTTTCCAATTTTTTCAAAGAACACATACATGCTCCATTGTCCAGGAGCATTGCTGCTGACAGCAAAAAAGCTCATTCACTGTAGTAGAGGTCTGTTCGTACATAAATACACAGCTGCATAAGCACACACTAATTTTTTCATATGCCTAGCACAGTGGGGCTCTAACCTGGGACAGCTGAGTGCAGCTTTAATAGAAATAAATTATGAAAATTGTAGATTATTTCCTAGATGCCTGTTACGGCTTTTTAAAAATCCTACACTCTTACTTATTCAAAAACTTTGACTGCAGACCACCTCCTCTCCAGGAGAACTGACAAAGTGTTATAAGCAGGTCTGTATGATGACAGATATGTGATTATATTTAAATAGCCCTGTCATAAAAAGCATTTCCTAGATTGTTCTTTTTCCTCACCTGGTGTTTGAAAGGTTACTTTGCATTTTCTGTGTTCTTAATGAAAACTTTCTGCTGTGTGAAAAAGGAGTTAAAAGCCCTGAATTAAGCCTGTAGATACCATTTACCATACAAAATAAATGCATAAAAATGCAAAAAATAAATATATAACATATGTCTATGGGGGTTTCTCATGGTGGCAAAAAATGCCCCAGTCAGTTCAAAGTGCGGATGAATTAGAATCTCACTTCCAAAGAAAGGCTCATGTTGCTAATCTCTGGGGTCCTGCTGTTTGAACTCCTCAGCTTCAGAGCTGATAAGAACATGTTATTATGCAAACTATCAAAGTTTGTTTACACAACTTCTTAAAACAGATTCTTTCAATGGTGTGGCCAGGTGGTTAATATCTATTGTCAAATTGTTTATGCATGCCAGTTTGGTAGTATACATTCTCCATCCTGTAAGCAAGATACTGTCCACTGTACAATGCTCTGTCATCTTAAATCAGAGGGGCTAACACCCCCTCTCATCTTTAATCTCCTGGAATCCTTCTTTTCCTTTAATTTTGAAATTTATAAGCACTTCCACAGAGCACATCCTTCAATAAACATAATACAAAAAAATCAAATAACCTAAACAGCATTAAGTTGAGAATTAAATTATATATCAGGCAAGAATCTGGCAATGCAGTGCTAGTCTACCATAAAGTCTTTCATGTTTGCAAGTCCTGGGTGCACTCTAGCATTCCCAGGTTGTCAGGTGGCCTCTCTGTTCTAAATAGTACCTAATCTAAATAATACCTATCTAATGATACCTCAGTTTTGGGACACCCAGCTTGATATTTCCTCAAATGGATCTAATTTTCAAAAGATGGCTGTTTAACGCTCTCTGAACAGCAGGCTGTTTTTCTTCTGGCATCTATAAACAGAGGTAACAAAGATCACTCATCTCTTTTCGAAGTGTAGAACATATTTTTATATGTTCAATTTAACTGCAAACGACTTAAAACAGCTGTGAAACATTAAGTTTTCTCCTATGTTTAAAAGGCTTTACTTCTGCATGGGATATAAATTACAGAATAAAATTTATCAGGAAAAATGGGAAATGAAGATACCAACTTATATACAAAGGTAATACTGGAAGATTTATTATTGGTGATTTTCTTAAATCTGGTTAAACATAGCACTGCCAACATTTTCCAGAATGGATATGGCTGCAGTTTTTCGCTTCCATTGATCGGCAATTTGTGGCGGATCCTTGGAGAGCTCAGATTAATGAGAAGTGACAGTAATGAAACGACTTCCAGCGAGCTCCAAACTGCCAGGGCTGCTGGAGCTCACCATCCCGAATGAGAGCCCTGGCGTCACACCTGGACCTCCCTGAAGCAGTGAAGGTGACAGCGGGAGCTTTCGTGCGTGTTGACAATGTCGGCGTCACAGGGATCAAGGTCTCGCTCCTGGCTCTCAGAAGGGAGCTGTTACCTTGAGCTCCTGACACATCAGGTCAATTATTTAAGTGTGGAAATAATTAAATGCCCAGCTTTAGATTTGTGGCTGTTAACACGTTACAAACTCCCATTATATTTATATTCCATTACATTAGCTTTACACTTCCATTAACTTTTCATGGGTTACATTGACCTCAACATGATGCAATGTAGATGTGTATGAATATTTTCGTCATCAGACTCAAACTCTTTTTGTTTTATGCTCAATTTCCTAGCCCTTCAGATCTTTGGAAATGGGACTAGTGGCAGAATCACTGAAGTATTTGGAAAAAAAGTTTAAATCTTCCTGCACCTTAAGCCAAGTTACAGCAACTTCAGATGGTCATTTGGACGTTTGTGGCCTACGTCACAAGCAAGGTTATTTGAGTGAGCCCATCTTCACTGAAAGCTATCATAACTTAGATTATTTTGCAATTGCTGTGGTCTAGAAGACCACACAGCTTCAAGGTGGCAGCAATAACTGTTGCAAAGTCACTTGTATGCTATGGAAAATTCTAGCCACAGACCTGCTGAGAAATTTTAAGCAACTTGACTATTTTTTACCAAAAGAAAAAAAAAAAAAAAAAAAGGCTAGAAGAATGCTGCTTCTAAGACCCTTGCACAATGTAAATACTTAACAAATGCTTCCACAGCCTTGGAATCCAAAAATGATTTGCACTTGCCTGTCTCTTTTGACATTACTTCCTCTGACAATGACAAGTGCCTCAAAACTACATATCGTTTTCTATCTAAAGCTTGGCCTTTTCTGTTTTTTTTTTTCCTTAATAAGTAACACTGCTAAAATTATGCAACAGGCAAGAAACAAAATGAATCATCCGGCTGTGAAAGACTTATTTTGAAACTGTAGGAAAATATATATATGGGCATGTGGTTCTGGAGTTGATTAAATCACCACATTTGCAAATCCGTAGACCTTACCCCACCATAAAGTTGATTCAAAATTTTGAGAGAAAAACCACAAGCTAAGTTTGCAGAAGAGCATATAGCAGATATGCAACAACAGGCATGAACAGTAAAGACAAGATTTCTCATAGGTCATGTGGTGTTGAGGAGGACTGAAGCACTCATAGTATATTGCAGGTTTCATTCATATAGATTACATTTTCAGCTGGGTTACATCTACCAAAACTATGCTCATTCATCTGAGAAACCAGAACTTTTGTTGGCTGGAAGACTTCCAAATAGGAAGCAAACAAGCACTGCATACCTTATACATATTTAAGATCTATTATTAGTGGTCGCAATCTATTCTCAGTAGCCTTGTGGCCACCCTCCAAGAAAATGCCATCATAGCTAATATATTTAGACTGGCTTTGTGGAAAGGTAAAATACTGAGAAAAGTGGGAAACAGAAGTGTCTTTGAGCTGGTCCTTCCAGAACCAACTTGAAGCACCATGCTGAAGAGATGAGCCCTTTTTATGTAGTACTTTTCATCCACAGGTGTGGTTAATCTTGAATAGCTGCTGCCAGGACCAGGCCTGTTCTGCGGATGAAAGGACTATACTTCTCTATCCCAAACCAGAAAGAATGTGCAGAAAGCAAAGATACACAAACTAAATCCAGCCAGCACGTTCATGACTTTATTTATGTTGGGAAGGTGAAAGACAGAGCAGACATTCTAGACTATTTTGGTAATTAGAATGATTTAACAATGTAGCTAGGCAATACGGCGTACGGACCTTAGGCTGTTCTGCCAGGTCATGTAAGTTGTCAACTGCAACATCACTTACTGTGTGGTTATTAGATGTTCTTGGGGTTGAGCACTTCAGTCATGCTGCAGGATTCTAAAATGTTTCAGTTGGCTTTGCATTTGTCATTTAAAAAAAATATAAGGCATGTGCCCATGGAGAATATGATTGGACGACCACCTAATCTTGCCTTTGTGATCTGCTCTTGAAGTTCGACCTAGGAGGCAATGACAAGCCAGTGCTATCTGCATTATCAATTGCAAAGAGAAGTCATTGGGAGGTGCATGGTTCTGCAGCTCATGATAACTCAGGCATGCCATCTGAAGCTGAAAATATTGACTTCTGCAGCATGGAATGAGCAGGTAACAACCTGGGATTCTAATTTTCATTTGAGACACACTACATAATGAAGGATGTTTTTCCAATCTACTGCAGAGTGGAACAGAAAAATTTTGTCCATATGGTAAGTGTTTCTTCCACTCTCAGGGTCTGGAAAGTGAGGAATGACACTAATACTGGCAATTAGGAGCTAAACATTCAAGCTAAACTTTCAACAGAGCTGAATGAGAGAAGGCTTTGTGGAAGTGAATTTGCAATGAACAATTAATACAATGGTGTTAGATGCTAGGCATGTGCTTAAAATTGACCTCTAAGAAGACCCAATTACATGATTTGTTCCAAGTTGTGCAACCCACCTTAGGGACCTATAATCCCTGAACTCCAGGAATGTCTCACCACATATTTGCTGATACCTACCTCTGTAAATGACTGAGAATACCTAAAAATAAATAAATAAATAAATAAAAATAAAAATAAAAATAAAATAAAAAAAGACCAGACTTCTCTACACAATTGTAGAAAAGGCCAATGAAGAAGAGTAGGACACTCTTCTCTCCTTATTGACTGTACAGGAAAGTTAGGTGCTTACAAGTTAGGAAAGTTAGGTGCCTTCTGTGGGGAAACTAAAATACCTGTCTTCACTTGGCCATGAGCGGCAGTGAAGACTTCTCATTATTCATTTGTCCACTTGAGTTTTTAGAGCATGAATGTGTTTTGCTGAGAGGACAGGCACTTAACTGAGCAAGGACTCACCCTCATCCAGCCAGAGATCCCCCACAGAAACCCTGCGATGGAACAGGAGTGCTCAAGAGGGGCTGTGGGGCCTCCCCTGCTGTCCCAGAGGGAAAGGAGGTGCTAGCACCTCAGCTCCTCAGCCCTTCCAGCACATGTTGGGGCCTGAACTTACATGCAGAGATTTCAGCAGTCAAAGGTGGAGATGGTGGTTAGGTTCTTCTGCGGCTGGGTGTTGCTGGAGTGCAAGCAATCCAGGTTGCTCTCCCAGGCTAGACTTACATGCCACCTCAGTGGCACGTAAGCAGTCTGAATTTCACCCTTAACTGTGCATCTTCATTTTACAGTTGTCCGAAGTCCATTTCAAGCTTTTAAATCCTTGCCTTGAGAATATTTTATTTTGATAACATACATGATTTAATAACCCTTTTAAAAATAATAAGAAAGAAAGAAAATTAAGAGCCCAAGTTTTGCACAGTAAGGTCAAATACTCAATTCCTTCTCCAAGCTGAGCTTGGAGATCATGCTTGGAAAACTCAGGACATAGCTGCATTGGTCCAGCTTTTCTTTAAAGTGTTTTAACCTGATGTCCAAAACAAAGCAGTAAATTAGATGAACCTGTCAGCTGAAATTCAATGTCCTTAGCTGAAACTTGGCATGTAGCTTTGCCAGCTCAGTTATAGATTTTTTTTATGACTATTTGGTTTATTATTCCTCTCTGTGCCTTTTTTTAATTTCTCCTTCTTCCTTTCTGCCTTAAAATGTACTTTCCATTACAATAGTTGAGCAGAGCAAAGCACCACCTTACTTACATCTCTAATGCAGCCATTTTACTTAAATATTCTCGACACTAGAGCCTTTTTCTATTAAACCTACAGATTTCTTTCCTTCTTACTGTCATTGGAACTTGCTTTTAAATGTAGATTGTAGATTTGTTTCTGAGGTGCACAGAAATGAATTTAATGTGGAAATTCACTTTGCTCGAACAAGGCTAAACAAAGAATTAATAAAGGTACAAGAGCATATGAGCCTGAGTAATTCAGGGACATCTAGTTCATTTCCATTGCTGAGCTCTGTAATTCTAGGACTTGTGAAATTAGTTTTTACAGATAGATTGTAGTTTAAACACTGAGTAACAGTGTATTTTGAAGATTTAATTTTTACCACTGCACACTTTAAGAGTTACTCCACATGCAAGTTAATAGTGCATTGTTTAGAATTACCAAAGATATTTTTATCCAGTCAGTTTGTTCCCTTTCCTTTCTCATCTGGACCTTGTAGTGATGATATCAGTGCTTTAAAAAAGCTATTCTCTGCTTGCTTGTAACATTTGAAATGTAACATCCTTACTTTACTTGCAGGTCATTACCATCTTGAGAGGGGCCTGAGCTGACACGGAGAAGATAGCTTGAATTGTCACTCTGTTCTCCATCCTAAGCTGATTGAGAGCAAAGCTGATTGCCAGGGATTGTCAGAGGTGCTTAGAAATTTTAAAATTATTGCCCTTTCTCTGGCTTCTGGAGTTGCTGTCTTGCAATTCTAAGGAAGCCATAGTTCTCCAGCACAGACAGCAATATTTATCCTCTTTTCTTGAACTTACCACAATTTCTTCCCAGATTTCCTTCCATATGAGTAAAGGAAGCAGGAACAAACAAAAATACCTAAAGTGAAAAAATTATTGTGAGTTAAAATAAGCTCAGGTAGCTTTCTAAAGAAGGAGAAACTGAGCTGAAGAAAGCTGGCTTTATTGAATTATGCTTTAAGGCTTGACCTTAAGTTCTACAGGTCACATGAATACCAGCAACATTTCCATAGATGTTTTATATATGTGTCCTGTTGCTGACTTACTTATGTTCCTAATAAACCCCAAAGAGAATGACATCATACACTTTCAAATGTTTACAAAGGGAAGTTTGAATCTCCCAGCATCATGCATTTGAAAAGTTTCCTGCAAGTGATATTAGTTTATAGACATAGCTTTATCTATACCGCTTTACTAAGTGTATCAGAATTATACTGTCCAATCCTTTCATACTTACAGTCATTTCTTAATTAAGGTGTAATCTCAATCTTATTTATGACAGTAAGAATCCAGAATAGTCCCACTAAACACCATGGGATTATTAGAAGTTTGTATACGAAGAATAGGAATCAATGTAGTAATGATGTGTATATATCTTAGTTTAAAAGCCCGTCTATCTTTCATACCTATTTAAACAGCTCTTCAAACTTTGAAGTATCAAACCTTGGTTGTGCATGGGTATGGCTATCTCAGAATGACATACCTCAGGTACTGATGTACAGAGAAAGAAAATAACTTGCTCTCAAAAAGAAAGAATTTAACAGAATTCAGAGTTTAATCCTCATTTTTCCAGCCCATGCATTTATTGTAACAGCTTCTTTTTTCTTGAAGCATGGAACAGAAGAAATATAACCTAATGCAGATTTTATCTTCTGTAGAGGAGCTATGAAATAGCAGCTTCACAAAATCACTGTCCTTTGCAGAGTGGGAGTGACTCATTGGCAGTGTCAAGGGTTGTTTGCTCTTCTGATCTGCTCATTTACAGAGCTGTATCTAGAAGCCTGCTCGTTTTTGCAGAATTCCTTCTCTATGTTTATTCTTTTCTCTTAAGAAGAATGCTTTCTCCCCCTTGCTCTTCACTGCCGGGAGCTGGTAAACACCAGCGGCTGGCTGCGAGGTTGTACCCAGTTCCTGGTGGTGGCCCAGCACTCACTGAGGCTTCAACAAGAACAGCCAGATGGTCCGTGTAGGTGGCTTTTGAGAATATCAACATTTATAAGAGCTAATATTGACTTTAGTTTTGGAAGTGGGATGGGCCAACTCCTCACGTTTTCAATCTTAAAGCCATCTGTAACTTTCCAGAGTTAGCTCATGTTTCCCTGGAAGAGCATCCAGCACCAGGGCTCCTTGCCCCTTCGTCTATGTGCAGGTGGATGGCAGACTCTTCTAAAGGAGCAGTCCCTCTGCTGCTGTCCTTGAACAACATGTAGACACAGAGGTTTAATTTTTATTTTTGCCATGAGACATTGTCTCAGTAAATAGAAGAGTTAAGGATAAACCAGTGCTTAGGAATGACTTGACTCCATGTTTTTGCCTTATCGGTCTTCCTAACAGAAAGTATGAATCCACGTGAGGAAAAAGCTACCCTTCATGGCATTCATAGATTACTCAAGATCAGGTTTTATGCGTAAGATGCATCTCTAATAACAACAGCAAAACAGATGCACCAGCAACAAGTAGAGCTTGAAAGGAGGAGGTAAAGTACCCTCTTTCCTCTTCAGACCAAGTAAAATTGGTTAAATTGAGTGTTATTATTTTATCACAGATCAGCCTAAGCCTTAGAATTACAGATACTGATATGGTCTTTCTCCCCTCTTCCCATTAGAAGTCTGGACTCGCTATTACATGCTATTTTTATTCTGGCTACATTTCTGTAGAATTTTCAGTGGGAAACCTCATGCAGCACCAAATGCATTTATTTCTCTGTTCACAGCTTTTTTCTCATGTATCTTCCTTGTTTGGTTATTCCAAAGTTCGAAAACAAGAAAGCAACCTCCCATTATACATTAGTGTTCCCAACCGGCAAAGTGTTAGAGATGGAATGTCAAATTGCAGGTAATGTACAGAGATTTAAAAGGGGAAAATTAAAAGCTGCATCTTAGTGTCTCACATCTGAAAACTAATGATAAGGATGTCTACTTTCATGTAAACTGACCAGTACTTCTCAGAACATTTGGGAGCCCAGGACACTGTCATCTTCTTTGTGTTGAGAATTCCCTAGGCAGTTTTTAACAGTTTGTATATGTCTTATGTTTAGAAATGTCTTACTGACTTCTACCATGTTTGTAAGATGGTACAAGCCTTATATATAAAAATCTCTCCGTAACTGCTACCTACCACTGTTCTACACCTTTAGTGTTGAACAAGCCTGAAATGAATAGCTGATGCTTTAGTTCAACATTATAGTTAGGTGACGGATAAAGTTAAGTCCCTGATTTTCCAGAGACCCCCATCCTTTTCCTTTTGCTTTCTTTTCTGTTCTTTCCATGTTTATGAAAACTTTCAGGTGAACAGAATTGTCTAAAGCAAATTAGCTTAATGATGGTGCCAGTAGTAAGTACCCGATGCCCTGAGCTCTCCTACCGATCACTCTCTTCTCTGCCATGTTGAATTAGAACTTACATACTGTATAAGCAATGGGATATTGCAGGGTCATTTTGTTATGTTGTAGAGGGATGTCTGGGGAACCAAAGGATGTGTCTGTGAGCAACACAGGGAAATATTTGGAAATCTAGTTCAATTGTTTCTACCTAATGATCCATGGGTCCCTCAGGCTTGGTGGAACATCATGCAAGGCTCTTTGAAAGTATTAAGCCTGATGTTGGTCTGTTTCAATTTGCCATAAACAGATCTGTGCATCCATTGGAAAACACTATACAAATACACAAATAGAAAGAAGATGTGAAACAATGATTTAGTTCTCTTTTTCTGCACCACATATTTGATTTCATTTTATTTAGCTTTACATTGGAAAGCCTTCCACTTAAAATATTTGTGTAAGCTTTGACATAGTTTTCAACATTCTTGATAGACCCCAAGGAAATTCTAGAGAATTTTTAAATGTATGCTAACAAATCAAAGCTGTTCTTAAAACCACTTTTTCTGCATCCTTCTGAATCAATGTAGCATAGGATTTTTGACTTTTTTTAAGGAACAACAGAGGGACACATT
The DNA here is from genome assembly GCA_013399115.1 of Anseranas semipalmata. NCBI lineage: Eukaryota > Metazoa > Chordata > Aves > Anseriformes > Anseranatidae > Anseranas > Anseranas semipalmata. Next base: position 1,707,291 of record VXAA01001151.1, on the reverse strand, counting down.
TAAATTATGCATTACTGGTGAGGAAAGAGCTATTCTGAAAAAAAAAATAAAAATGACACTTATTTGGATGGATCCTCAGCTAAGGTAAACTGAGAAAACTGATCAGAAGTCAATATCCACATCAATGGGAGATCTAAGTCATACACTCTACTGTCACATATGAGGAGCTCAATGTATGGCATAAAGGTACATGTTGATATCATCATTTTAGAAATATTAAAATTAAATTATAAAGAATTTGCAGGTTTTTCCCACGGAATTAAAAAGTGACAGTCAGGAACAGAGAGCAGGAGTCTCTTTTTATAAGTTTACAGCACTTTCTATCATAAGAGTTGGACTGTTGAAGTAGGGCTTAAAAGCCCAGTTTCGCTAACCATTGTCTCTGTGAGTTTACAAGTGGGCTGAGGAGCTTTCTGGCTTGAAACTTCTAAGCAAAGGAAAACTGTGTTGTTTGTATTGCATTATGCAGCTACTCCCAGACTCCTTCATCCTCAGACAGCACACTCCATATTTGAAAAAAAAAAAAAAAGTTTAGATTTAGATAAATTTGCCTGAGTAACAAAATAACATGAGGATTAGGAATTGCCTATAAAATGTGAGCTTTGGTAATGAAACAGAATGTGTGGGAGTTCTGCTCTAAGGCAGCAGCGTGTCTCAAGGCAAGCAGACTCAGAGAATAAAACCTTCCCAGCATGGTATTAAAATCAAGTTCTTACTAATTTTGGCTTGGCTTCACATGTATGCGCTAGATGAGAATATATTCATTTTTCAGTAGGCAGGAAGGCCATTTCAGTAGTAATGGAAATGACAGTACATAAGAGGTCTTTGAGAAAGCAGAGGGAAAAAGCACAGGTCTGTGGGTTTTTTTGCATTTGAGCTGCTCTCTAAGAGTCCATCTGAGATGCTGCTGCCCCTTCTTACTCCGGGTTACATGTTCAGCAGAGGTAGGAAATACACACGCTCTGAAACGTCTTGTGACAGCCTCCCCAAGAAAAAGAATGAAGTTCATGGTAATTAGTAGAAAAGACCAATACAGCTCCCTCGTCTTCTTGCACAAATGATTTCATGCTTCTGAGCCTCATCCTTCTGCTATCAATAAGGGCATTCCAGATAATGTGATTTTAAAGGGAAAAAGATCTAAACAATTTGCTTTGGTATGCCAGAAACAGGCTTAATTATCTGGAGGTTTGTTGGATATGTCTGTAAACTGTTATAGGCTGAACTAAATCCTTTTGAAAAGCCGTGTCTTATTCCCCTTTACTGTTCTGTACATCTAAGCACACTGACAAGCCATACATACTTTTGCTAATTAGGCCAGTGTTCTGCAACCTCTTTGTTCCATTTTTGTTTTCAGGAAAGCAATGCAGTCACACGGAGTGTCCCAGGAGACCAACCTCTTCACACCTCCTTCCCAAAGAATATCACCATGGCCAATTACAGCGGCCCCAAACCTGAGCGAAGAAAATCATGGTAAAGAAGTGGGATCTCAAAATATCTGTTGTCTTTAATCAAGGCATTCAGGGAAGAGTGTGAGGGGTACGTGGAATAGGAAGCACACACAGTGTCTGGTCTGTGGGCGATGAAGTGCATTAGCAAGAGCTTTGGTACATGACAGTGCAATTCAACCTGAAGGTTTGTTCAAGCGGCTGTGGAAGTTGACGCCTCTTATGTTCCCTCTGCACTTTCTCTTAAAATGGAGCTTAAACTTCTGTCTGGCAATTTGTATTCACAGTGTGTGCCTGTTGGATTGAAGTGATGCTTCCCTACCAACGTTTCTCTGGTGACTCAATCAGTTTCCAAAGAGTTTAATTGAAGTAATTGTTCATGTCCTTTTGTGTTGCAAAGAAAACCCTAACGCTAGTGGAGGGGGTTCTTTCTCCCCAAGCTCTTAGCTAGGCAGAAACCCTGAAGCAAGCTCTTGATGGAGCATTTCTCAAGCTCTGACAGGAAGAAACAAAGTTTGAAAAGCATGAACTGTCCCGCGCCATCTCAGTTGGGCATTGATTCAGGAGCCTAAATAAGACTGAACTTTGCACGTCTGTGGTGCTGGCTGCCGATATGTGGGGCCTCCTGCTCCTATGTGGTCTCTCTAGAGACTCTGCTCACTCTTTTACTGCCAAGTGTTACCTGAAATGTCTGGGTTTTGATACACTGCATAGGACAAAATCTGATTATCACCTGTGTTTTCTTCACTGTTGTTGTCTGGCCCCTTTTGCATAACCAGCAAAAACATTTCTAAAGCATGAGGGTGGAAGAAAGTGATGCTCAAGCTCAACCTCATGTAAGAAGTTAACCTGAATTTTGAAGGGCTGTTTCTGCACTACCTCTGCTGCTGCCTTTCTCCCGCCCTTTGCTCTCTGCTTCTGGAACTCGCGGTGCTACTTGCCAGTTTGAGCTGCCTCCCGTGAGCTCCCTGAGTGTGAGGGAACTGCCAAGAGCAGTCCAGCACGCTCTAGGCTCAGCAAAGTTGCTGGCCTGACTGCCTCGGCTGGAAATGTTTTCTGTGGGTTCAGCTCTGTATCTGTGATTTAATGCTGTGCTAATGTTAAACATCTAACGTAATGTAATGTCGATCTAAACCAAGCAATAACCTAGGAATAGGTATGTGGAAAAAAAAAAAAAAGCTGTTTTTTTTTTTTTCATTTTCAAGCTGGAGACAGGATATAAAGTAGGACTGGGAACCATTTGTCTCCAGGGTCCCAGCAGTGACCTAGAAACTAGAGACAGAGGTCTCCTTGTCACAGCCTTTTGACAGAGTATTTCATGAAACAGCAGGGATAACAGCTACACAACCTGCTTGCTCTTTACCGCGTATTCAAAGAGAGCTGGAAATGACTGTCTGTACCATCCATTGCAGTTCTCATTGACCACAAGATACCATTGCTGGTTTAATACAAAGCCTTGCACTTCTACTGCTAAATAGAAATTTGGGGCATAAAGAAGCCATTGTATTTCAGAAGACAGCATGGCAGAACAGACTAATGTCAGAAATCAAGATAGGATGAACCTGTGACCATCTCCCCATTTATATCCTCATTTATGTTTCAAAGAGCTTCTCAGATCAGAAGAGGCGGGTTTTGCCTCATTTTCTCCTTCATTACAGAAAGCAAGTTGCAAAGTAAACCAATATAAGGATTCAGAAATCAGGATCAACTTCCGATACCTTCTCAAAATCTAAGTTTGCTTCTGCATTAGTTTGCATACATTGAGCTGAGTTTAAATTCCAGGCTCCTGTTGAGCCTTTTAGAGAAAATCATGGGATTTCACAAACTTTGGCACTCATATACTCCCAGATTGCTTGAGTTTTACAAATGACAGAAGTGGGACCTACAAATGGATTTATAGATCTGAATTTGAGTCTGCTTTTACCTCAGTCACCAGCCAAAGTTCGTGCTGCTTGGTGGTCTAGTTCAGACCTGTCTGTGATCCAGAGTGAAAGTGAGCACATTCCTCTCAGGAAAGAAGACATCAATTAAAAGAGACTGACTTGGTTTCTGTGGAGAAAGCCACACTCTCAAGAAACCACAAACTGTTCAACTCACCATGATTTTATTTTTTTACTCACAAAAATGTTTTAGAACCATCTACTTTCCTACTACAATGGACACTGGCCATACTTAATTTTTCATTTTAGTGAGCTACTAATTATAGGACCATCCCAGATTTCCTGGCCTATCACCTACTGTTCTCATTAAAATGTGGCACGCATAACAAGCCAGCTTTTATGGCACAGCCAGGCTGATTAACTTCCTGTGCCCTGTGCTCTGGTCCACTCCACTGCCTTGAACTCCACTGTTTTGTGGTCTAGCTCCAAGCTATGCTGTAGGCCACACCTGGGACTGGGTGTTGGTCTAAGGTCAAATGATGAGGCTGGCCATACGTGATCTCCACTGGACCCAGAACACAGAAATAAGCATCCTCCAGTTTTTATGCTAAGCTAGCCAGATCAGGTGTTCTTATTGACTGAACAACACTGTCAATAATCTAAATCCTAATCAGGTGGAAACATAATCAAAGTGCTTGATGGATGTGGACTGGAAGAAAACCGATTTGGCCAAAATCAACCTGTCAGGCCCAGATCAGCTTACCATTAACTGCAATGGTAATGCTAAAAAGTAAAGTTGCTGGTTTCCTGAACCCTACTACAGTGCTTGTCTATTAGGTGTATGGGGAAGTAGGTAAGTGTTCTCACACAGAGACACACAATATTTGCGGTGCCCTCAATTAAAAACTTATAAAATACTATATGAAGGTGTTATTAGAAGCACCCTTCTCCTGACATTTTCCAGTATTCCTTCAGATATCTAACAGAGGTGCTTTCATGTTGTTTTAGAATTGTTTTCACATTGCTGAATAAAAATGAATGTTGTGGATTCTACACATGGGTTGATTTCCCCTATATTTATATTAAATACAAACATACTAACTGATCTGCCAAGTAAGCTGTTGTGACTTCTCATCTACATTGTGTTTGTCATCTGCATTAAAAGTTACTCAGGCAAAATATAGATATTCAGTCTGTAAAGGAAGGACTGACAGAGCTGAGTGCGTTTTTGGCTTCATGATAGGTAGAAAGAAAGATATTGTTTTCATAGATATTGTCATGGTGTGGTCTTTTAGCTATTGGGTAATTGGAATGAGATTGAGAAACCAGTCTATGTTATACAATAAAACCAAAGTAATAGTTCACTTTTCAAAAATGATGTCAAAACCACAATGATTGAAAAGGATATTCTGAACTCCATTTAAAATCAGTAAACACATTTTCCAAATCCCCAGATAAGGCAGATAAAAGTTACTGAGTTGATCACTTTGTCCATGAAGGTCTCGGGACAGTCATATTCCATAACACAGCACAACCAGAGGTGGCGTTGGTACCTCAACTGACATTGCAGAAAAGCTCTGTGAGACTGGGACAGCCTTCTAGTAGTCATAAGAACTTGTCTAGCTTAGAGGCAGACTGGTATGGTCTGTAACTGAGTTACATGGCACACAACAGTGAGGGACAGATTCAGTGACACCACAAATCCCTTCTGGCTCTGGTTCCTGAATGAAGGTTTTGTGGGTCAGGTTGGTTTAGCAGCAACATGGTTTAGAGATTGAACTGTGCTAAAAATGTAGACAGATATAGGAGATAGGGAGATGTTGTTGATCAATACTTAGCTTGTGAGGAGAAAAGAGCCCTGGTAAATGCAATGTTTTCTGAGGGAGCACTTCCCACTGCTGATCTCCTTCTGTGTGCTTCTGCTGCCAATGACACACAGATATCATCTTTCCAAGCCATTTTACCTTGGTTTCCTCAAACAAAATGATCCAAGAGTGGCAAGGGCATATTTTTGCAGAAGTCTGTGAAAAGGCTTACTGCTGCCGTCTGTCGCTGCTCAGCCTTTGCATAGCTTAACCTTCACTCATGTTCTGCAAGTATTACTGATGTCCTTTACTCTGTAGGAAAACACAGGGGTTTGTCACTCAGTCTATTCCAGCTCTAAAAATGTCAGAGGAAAGTGATTTTATTCTGGACAAAATGAAGCAGGAATGTTTCAGGGAAACAAACATTTCAAACCTAAATGTTTCATTCACATTTAAGCTTTATTTTTTTGAATAATTTGGTTCATTTAATGCTCTTCTTTAGACATTTAGTTTTAAAAACAATTTCAGAAAAAGAAATGTCTTTCTAAAATGGAAAATTTCATTTGGAAAACATCAAAAAAAAAAAAGTTTCACTGTTTCCAAGAGGAAACATTTCCTTTAAAAAACTATCAAAAGAAAATCCGTTAATATTTAGAAAAAAATTCCCTGCTCAGCTTTTTGAGCCATAAGGTACAACTGAATTCAACTCAGATCCACGGTTCCCCTAAAAGTAATCTCACCCAGAAATAGTAGCCAACTACCTGATTCCTCAATCACCTCCTCTTGAAGTTTTCCAGCTATTTTGTTTGATACTTTTTCCAACTTTAAACCAGAAGTAAAGGCAGACTGTACCACAGTGCTGAGTGCTATTTGTTTTTCTTTCTCCCCTCGTAAGCCTTTGCAAGCAGTGCACGTGCAAACTCAGAGCAAGTCACTTAGCATGTCTCTTTGCCACCAGGGCTCAGACGTGCAAATTCAGCGTCTCACACCCCCAGTGGGCTGTGGAGTGAGGAAGGAAATTGGTTGACTGCAATTAGTGGAAGAGCGTTGTATTAGCAGTCATGTAGACACAAGGCCCTTGCTATCAGACCTAGCTGGGCACAGATGTCAGCACAAGCTTCACTAGTCTGTCTCTAACTGTGCCCGCCCAGGGGAGCGCTTACAGGAGGTGACAGGGCAGTTTGGTTTTTCTGCCCATTCTTCTTTCAGCCTCTCTGCTACAAGCACACCATGTATGATAAAATGATCTGTAACACAGACAGATGGCCATTAAGAACTAGTGTAAATTCGGTGCATTCCCAGAGACTGATATGCTGCCTCAGATGAAAACAACTGTTGACCATAAGGAAGCAGGATGACACTCAAACTGCTGTCCTGACAGCACAGACTTTGAGTACTGAGGGTCTTGTTTCCCAAATGTAATGATTTTATGGCCACCAATTGCCATCCTTTTTGATATAATTAGGGGCACCCCTGCCTCACTGTTGCTGGAGTGGCAGGAAAAGGATAAGTAACATGGCAAAATGTTCTCTGAGGACCAGCAGTGCTGCTCTTTTCCTCTGCTGAACAATGTTTGAGTTAAATAAACAACGGATTGTATTTTTCTTTTTTTAACTGGCAAGTACCTCAAAATGCAAATGAAAACTGCTCACGCTGATCCCCAGTGCAATCAGCGCCTTGCTATGGGGGGCTGTGTGGACAGACGCAGTACCATTTCAGTATATTTCTCATTAAGACACAGTTAGATGCACAAGGTTGTCTTGAAATGCAAATTAAGTTTGTGTGATTCACAGACATCAGCGACAGCTTTCTCCCAGCTCAGCCTAGGTCTTCCCACTTGCTCAGCTGAGGTGATTTTACTGCAAAGACACTCAAAGTGAGCTACTGTCACCTGAAAACTTCAGAGCTAAATAATGGCTTTCCAGAGACTTGATGCACGAAAGGAACGAAAAACAAAGAGAGAGAGAGAGAGATTTTAGAGGGAGGGAGGGTGGGGGAGAGAGAGAGAGAGAGAGAGGTTTTAGAGGAAGAAGTAGGATCTAATGGGGACTTGGATTTATACCCGACCCTACCATCACTATGGAGCCCACCATTTGTCCACTTCTTCTTTTCCTTATCTGTCTGGCATATGTAGATGCTAAGAACTCCAAGGCGTAAGTGGTAGTTTAGTAGCTGTAAGTGTGGTACCCACATTCACAGTGGATTCTGATCTTCATTTCATCTAGCAATGACCAAAGTGGTTGTGGAGCGACTGAGATGTAAAGAAGGAAAAGTTAGAGAAAAGAGATTGTGCATTTAAGAGTGGTGAAGTACAGGAAAATACACAGGGAGCTGAGTTTTAGCTTTGTTAAAGTGACCAAAAGAACACAAGAAAGACAAGTGGAAGCTAAAGACCACATGAAGATCAGGAAAAGTGAGTCCATTGCTCCATGCTCTTATTCTGAACAGCATCAAAAAAAGCATGTTCTCCAAGATGTTTATCCACAAGAACTAAAATATTTTATTTAACAAACTGATCAGATGTTGGACAAACATAGAAGATGGGACTGGGAAATAAAAGAATGAAAGGAGAGGCTGCAAAAAGGAGACCATTTTTTCCACAACACCTGGTTGTATCACCCAGGTCACAGCACATTCAGTCACTTGTTATTTACTTTGCTAGAGGTAGAAGAGCAATCTCATACCTGTTTTTGTTTGAAGTTGCTAAGTTATGAAACCACAAGTTCCACAGCAGACACACAGATGAGTAGGCTTTGCTATAGCCTCAAAGGAGTCATGTAATAGTCATGAGGAACAGCAACTGCACGATGGCCTTCCCAGAAAAGGTAAAGGAAAACAAAGGGCACAGCAATACATGGCTGCCACAGACAAGCCAGCGTAGTTGAACAGTATTTGCATCAGTAGGTGTATTTGTGCAGAGCAATTCTGCATGGGAGCATGGAGACTTCAGAGATCCCTGAATGGATCTGTAAAGACAGAGTCACAGAGCAGCCTTTTCACAGTTCTTGGAATTTTCTGTCACATAAATGTTGATTCAAAGTGAATTATTTTTCATAATAGCCCACAGGAAGAAAAAGGAGAAGGGTACATCATATATTTTAAAACCACTAGAAATGTCAGGTAGATATTTTATTATTTTCCTGGAAACTTCTGGAGGAATCCAGGAGTTATTTTTCATCTGTGGATGTAGTTCTCCTTCTAAAAGCAGCCAGGTGCTGCTTCCTTAAGAAACAGCCTAAAGAAAAAGCTCTGTGCATAGTCTTATATGAAATCGTTGTCTTTTTAGAAGATTATTACCACCAAACTTAATTAGATGTAAAATATTTTTTTCTGATTAAAATTTAATAATTTTAATAATAATGTGTCTTTGCATCTGAATGGAATATTCTTTGCAGAAATCTTGCTGTTCCAGTACCTGGAGCAATAGTAAACGTATGGATTGTTACCCTTGTTTCACATTTACACTATCCATAGGTAAGGTGTGCACAGTCTTCTTTGGAGAGTTGTAGCAATGCTGTGGTAATAAAAGTAAGATTCAGAAAACAAACAAACAAACAAACACATGCCAACCGAAATATCTGATGGTTCTGGGAAGATCGGAACGTGCATTACATAAGTTGTTTTCTCCAGATCTTTTTCAGTCTCCCCATATTTTTTGAATGACTGAAGAGTTTTATCATGTAAGAAAGTTTCCTGATAATCTACTCAACATGTTATCACCCTCCTTCGGAATGCTATTAGCGATGGATGGTTCACTTTTACAGTTCACTGGCATTTAGTGCTCCTGCTGAGAGATTTCTGACAGTCTCGCCATAATATAAGACCTGTGTGGAAGTTCAGCTAGCATAAGATAGGGAAATAGCAACTTTTAGCTGAGACAAGCTTAACAAAGTCACAGTTTTTCATGTTTCAGAGTAATTGAACTTTCTATGACGAACTGCAGTTAGAGTTTTATCTAAAACTGTGAGCAAGGCACCTTTCTGGCAAGTCCTGCTGTAAACACTCAAGTAATTCATTGATGCTATTCTTGTCTCTTGGTATGAGTCACCAGGCATATTGGTCATACCTCTGTACACGGACAAAGGCAAAGGAGACAGAATACTGAATAACGTGTGTGTTTAAATTTAGTAAAATATTTTACTTCAGGCTGTTAGTCAGATTGACGCCTTTGTTTTGACAGCAATACTGGGAGGTATGTCCAATCTTTTGTAGCCTACTTGCAGGTGCAACACAAGAGACCACACCTGCCAGTGCAGCCAGTATGACTTTATATTCATCATTAATTAATTTAGGCATGCAAGGAAGCATCTCATCTGCACATATGTAACACACAGACATTGTGGGTATCTGCCTTCTGTGGTCTGTAGGAGATGCAATCTCCTAAATATTACACCGTCACATGCAACAGCGCACGTTGTCACAGTACTTTGAATGATCTGGTTCAGGCTGGCTGTTGGGGTAGGCAGCTTTGTGGTCTGTCTTCCTCGGGCCTCTGACTAACAATCTGCACCAAATTTAGCTGGAGAGGTTTAAGATGCTATTAGTGCAACTTGGTTCTCCCCACCACAGCAGACACCTACACGTTCACCCACCTGCTGGAAATAGTTGGGCTGTCATAAAAAATATTTGTTGGCTCTTCAGAGTCAGAGTTCATGGTTTGGCAGAACAGTGATGGCGAGGGCCCTGCCACACGCCTCTGTTTCAGCATCCAGCAGGAGAAGTCAGTGCTTAAAGTCAGAGGTGAGAGCTTTATCCATGGGTCAGAGCCTGTTGTAACCATTTCATGCTCTTGTATAAGCCTATGAAATGCTGGCGAGGCAAAAATCAATAAAGAAGCTCTCTTTAAAAAAAAGTTTTTCTCTCTAAAAACATTTCAAGGTTCATTGATGGGGAGAAGAGCTTCTGCCTCCCTGAATTTTTGGACAACTGAGCTCTTCAGGCTGTGTAACAATGGGGAGTGACTTTGACTTCCATCACCAGAAAAACATGAAGTGTTTTTTAATTAGAATAAAAAGGAGAAGAAGGTGTTTGATTCTAACAGCTTTTATGAATTAAAGGTCTTTTAACACCTGCATTAACCACAAGACAGTTTTCTGAGGAACTGCTCTGTCTCCATCTTCACATTAAACAGTTGCTGTGTTTTGCCTGGATGAGGGAAAAGGTACCGCTGTATCCCTTACAAGAGCATGAGAGGGTTTCAGTACCCTCTAAGTTTATGTGCGTCTGTATGTTATGTTTATCATTATTAAAGACAGGAATGAAAAACATCTATCCCTTTCACAGTACTTAAAATATAATTGCTCTTCAGCCCCTTCAGATTTTCCCTCAATTCAAGTGAGAAAAATCCTCAATCTCCTGTATGTTTGTTGCCTCAGAAAGATGTATGCATCTACACTATAATCGTAGATGCTTGGTTGCCTGAACCTTTATAAACATTGTGCTTTTGCCCACTGCAAAAGTGATTACTTCATTAGCCCAAGATATACAACTAAAATAAACAAGATATACGCTGAGATTGTTCTGATTTTGGCTGGATTCTCAGTGTGCAGGATGCCTTTTACTCTGGGAAACATATGATATTCTTTGCTGTTTGCAGAACCAGTGATAACTTACTCCACAGAGGACAGAAGGCTTACGTTGAACTTGATTTCAAAACATGGTTTAATCTTGGGGCACTATCTCGAATGGTCTCTCTTTCAGCTGAGGTTCAAGTTCATGTCCCTTTGATGCTGTAAAGGGAGCATGCCGGGCTTGCTGACGCAGTATAAAATGTACTGTGTGCTTTTATAAGAACAAATTAACAAATTATCTGAGGGTTAGCGTGCTTTGCTTTACATGCTGAAAATTCAAAGGTAATGACTTTACATGCTGGTGTGTGTTATCTTTCCTGCCCTAGAACTTCATTCACTTGTGTTGTCATACTTGTTCCTTATGATCTAGAACATCTGGCTATCTCAGTAAAGTTTATATACAAATGGGCCACAAAGATCAAGTGAGAAACAGGATGCAAACCTGTCTCCCATTGTTGATCCCCGCAGTAGCAGTTCACATGGGAATTGAAGTGGACATGATCTACTGGACATGGTCCTGGACAGCTCTGCTTGAGCGTGGATTTGGACAAGAGGATCCCCAGAGTTCCCTTCCAACTTCAACCATTCTGTGACTGTGAAGTCCACCTTCACTATAGAATTAAAGTCTTGAGTTTGTTCTAGTATGATTAAAAGTAGCAAGATTGCTCTATCAGATATGTGTATGTTCTCTTACATTAACAAACTTTGAAGATATGGGTGAAGTTTTAAATTTTATTTCAAAAACATTAAAGTAAAAACAATGGTATCCCCACAGTTCTTTACCCCTTTCAGTCAGTCACTGGACCAGTTGAGTGTTGTTTTTTTCTTTTTCAAACTATAGTACATTTCTTAATTTCAAAAGGAAAATGTTTTCAATACTTTTCTGCCTCCAGTCTTATTCTTTTACCATATTTTTACATGGTATCCCTTCCCAGTAAAGGAAAAAGAATGTAAAACCTTTCTCTGTTCACTGCCAGTGTCAGTAAAACTACGGCATAATTACATCCCCAGGGCCATTCAAGCAGATAAAAGAGTTGTTCAGCATGGGACTCTGTTCCAAGCCGGTTGCTTTGATACATGCTTTTCTGTTCCTCCAAAGCTTTCTGCGTTGTATCTTCAGATCTCTTCAGGCTCTGTTTCTTCTCATAGATCATCTTCAGTGTTGTACATATTGTCCTCATCCAGGAAATATAGCACTGCACACACATAAGAAGCTTCTGAAATACTTTTTATGTGCCCATTTACAGTAGGTAGTGCTCCTGGAATGATTTTTTTCTACATCTAAAACATTGCAGCAATGGGCAAGAAATCGCATCAAACATCAAGAAGGTGTTGAATTTTCAGCAGTAAGCTAATTGCTGTGTGATCTTTTGTCTATACTTCTCAGAAGCTAAATATTTCCCAGGTACCACGAGAAAGCATATGTCATTCTTTGAAGAATTTTTATATGTGCAGCTGTTTAGATACAATGCTGTAGGAGGACTAAATAACACATTTGCTGTAAATTCTCTCTTAAAGACAACAGATATCCTCTTGAGGACTGAAATATTAGAACCCTAGTGAAATATCTGGTTCTCATATTAATAAAGTGATTCCTGTCATGTATCTTCCAGCCATAGGTGGTTTGCTTTTGTACAACTATAAGGTAACATTTTCTTTCAGGTAAGAATATTACTGTGGCTGAAAATAGTATCACAGGCACATATGTTGAAAAGATCTAGACAGTAACCTAGATGCATGGCAGAGTCATCAAAGATAAGAATCCTGTCTTTTCCTTCCAAGACAAGTCATGTAGGTGATGGACTGCTTTTGGATTTCATTGCTGCACCATGAAAAAAAAAAAAAAAAATGCTGTCCCAGGAAAATCAATAATATCCAGATCAGAGAACAGAATGATGAATTGTGGGCTCCATTCCCACCCCTACCTGGATTCCCGGCGTCATCTGGAGCAGTAAATTCATTCCTCTGTGCCTTAATTCTCCTTGAAGGAGAAAGATAACAATTCCCTGTCTGACAGGGACCATAGAATAAATAGGATGTTTATAACAGAAGGACTAACTAATGACTTGAAAAAAAAAAAAAAAAAGTGTTCACAGAACCTTAAAGAAGCAAGCTCAGCTGTAGCCCTCGGAAATACCATCAACAGAGAATCCCATTATGATTCAAACACCTGCTTAAACACCACAGAAAGCTTCAATCTCTGGTTCACTCCCCTTCCTTCTGTGGAGTAAAAAGCAATGCTAGAAGCATAACATCTGTAGCTGTAAGGGTGTGTTACTTTTTCTATACCAATGTAGAGGGTTTTTTTTGAAAGGAATTAAGGAGACCAGAGGGCTGGTCTTCTTTTTTTATTTTGAGCAGTCCAGACATATCAACTTGTGTTTATTTTCCATTTTTTCCTACTCCTTAATGCCTAAGCTCTAGTGTTGATCTTTGCAGCAAGCAGTTGCCAGCTTTAATTTCTACTCTCTTTTCCTTCTTTAGTTAAGTCTGATGAATCAGAAAATGTAATCAACTCAGCAGATACAACATTACCAGTGTTGCCCAGAGCTGGGAACTTGCCCTCATAGGATTACACTAGCTGCTTGGGTTGACTAGTCTGACAGCCTGCTTGACTAATTTCCTTTGAACTGGTTGAAGGTGCTTGCCTTTTAAAACCATAGCTGAAGAATTTTGCCCTTATTACTGTACAAGGAACTGAAGGTGAGATGGAGAAGGAATTGGGAAAGTTGGTGGTTTTAGTGCAGTTTGGCAGAACCTATTTCTCTTCTGCTATGCAGTTTGCTATATTAAACTCTCATCAGAGATGGACCAAACACGAGAAAGAAATCTCAGACAAGACACACTGTGCAAATCCTATTTCTTCTAGTATACATCTAAAGCAACCTGAATTCTGGTACCTCGGACTACCCAAGGTTTACACTGGAAAAGAGGGGAATTTGGCTCTTTGTTCCTAGGGATTTGTGTGTATAAAATAATACATGTGTATTTGTGTGTTTCTTTAAAATGAAACCTTAAATAGCAAAGCTTAACACCCAGCCAGTCTGACTTGGTACTAATCTTGCAGTAGCACAGAATTTACTTGGAAAAACTTCTGCTTCCAGTAAGGTCAAGCTCACTGTGAAGTTACCCCAGGCTGCAAAGGGAGTCTGTTGCTGGTCCTGTGGAAGAGGGCAGTGAGTTATTACAAGGCGTGATACTACAAGAAGGCTTCACTGTGCTTTCTGTGGCCTTCAGCAAGAGGTTGAGCTCTCACCTCTGTTTCCTGCAGCAACCCCACGTGCCGAGCTGTGTCTGTATTCAATTCACCCAAATCTTCCTGTCTCACATCTTTCATTGTGCTGGCTGATGCACTGCAGAGAAATTAGTGCTGTAAATATGTTCACAACCTTAGAAGGACTAAATTCACAGGTTGCATGGGTAGGGGGGTTGGTTCCTCCTCTGCTCTTGAGCTGCTGTGGCCTTCCAGCCTGTGCAACCTCTGCCTCACAGGCTTTCTTCTTCCACAGTCTTTCTGTCAAAGCCTAGGGAAGCATATATCACATCAAATAAGTACCATTTGCAACCTATCAGCTGTGCCTCAAGTTGTACACACTGGCTTTTGAGCAGTGTGGATCCAATGCCATTCTGAAAGCATTGAAGAAAGGCACGAAGAATAGGAAACAGACTCATTTTATTCCTGTTGTCTGTCAGTGTTGTCTGACTGACTGACTGCATGAGAAGCATACTTTGATAGGAAAATCAGAAGTTTCAGGTTCAGGAAATGCAAAAAATTGAATAATTTCTGCAGCTCATATTTCTTTCTCTTACATGTTTGCATTATGATGCAATCTTTAATTATATGATCACATCTTTCCACAAGATTCCTTCCCTGGGGTGGAAGGCAACCATGGTAGTGGTAGATATATGAGAAATCTTGTGGTCAATTGGCAGTGTTTAGGAAGAAAGCATACCCACAAGGCTTTCACCGAAGAGATGCAGCTAAGAGCATGACAGGTCGCTCTGGCTAGACAATACCCTAAGAGGGGAAAAGTGGGATGAAGAGCAGCAAGGGTGGTGGAGCAAGGGAAGCTGCGAGACAATGAACAACAAGAGCAAGGTCTGCTGTTTTAAGGGTTGCAGGATTGACTTCTTATCCACAGTGAAATGATAGAAGTAGGAACTGCCCATTTGGGTATTTAACCACGCCTGTTACAAACTGTAAGAAAAAGGTGCAAGAAACTCAAAAACAACAAGATGGTGATATGTCTTAGACAAAGTTACTGTCTGGTTCATCATCTGGACAGTCTAAGGTGACACTATAGCATGCAATATTTCCTTTAACATCTTGGGATTGTACAGGATTAGTATAACCAGAGGTGGTGGTGTTTACCCATGGAAAGGTCCTGTCAGCCTCTGAATCCCACCCTTGGCTGCAATTATAGCCTGTGGTAATGAATTCTCACCTATTAAATGTGTCGTAAATGTGTGTGAAAATTTATGGTGATGTTGCTTCAGGTCTATGCCTTTTGAGACCAGAAGTCACCCAACATGACAAAAAGATTCAGTCAGTAATAAATGCTGTGGGGGGACAAACTGTCAGAAGCTTGTGTGGACTGAAAGGATTGAGCTGCATGCCTGCATACTGTTTTACATGTAAATGTAACTAAAAGACAACGTGAAGCCAACTACAATTAAACACTCTGTGAAGGGAAGAGAAGGGAGTCTCTCTGTTGCAAATGAGAGGAAAACGAATACTTTGGATGTCAGGTAACCAGGGGTGAGAACAAATTTCTCTGTTGAATGCGCGTGACGTGAGTGGATGAATACAAACACTTTTTCCACATATATTTAATCATGTATTCACGACCTTCTTTTCTAAGCTTTAATTGGGATGTGTGCATAAGGGAATGAAGTGTCTTCATATCACCCTCCTGTGATGTTTTGCTGCTGCACAGAGAGTGCATTAGCCAGTTCTAGATATTAAAAATTTCTCTGTAGCCTTTGCAACTGGCACAGCAATTGTCAGCAGAAGATCTGGATCTGTGCTACAGCTGGGGTGTGTTAATAAGAAAGTGACCTGAGTGGTGGCAAGCTGGTGAGAAGACGACAGTGTTCTAGGAATCTGGCACAAGGACCGTACAGCATGGCAAGGCCACGGTATCAGTCATGAGTTTCCTTGTATTTAATTAGCCTTCTGACTGCACCTCCTGACTCATCATAGACCGGTCTGAAGTCCCACACGAAGGGACACACTGAAAGCTACAAACGAAAAAAGTACGACTCCTGGGTCATACGCTGCTTTTTGGAGGGGTTTGAATGCAGCCCTCGGATCTTCAGCTTTACCCCAGCCTGGCAGCAGCCTCTTCAGGGCTAACCGGGGCCTGGAGGAGCTGGGCCCGGACCAGGCCGGCCCAGGTACCTGGGGTGCTGGGTACCCCCGCCGGAGCTAGCGGAAGGGCAGGCTGAAGGGACGTGCTGTCCCTCGGTAGCCTGGGGCCAGCAGAAAGGTAATTGAGACCTCTCTGCATCTCAGATGAGGGAATAATTCCAATGGAACTGGTTCAACCATTATTTCAACAGAACATTCGTTAGGATAAATAATCACTTTGGTGTACAAATGTTGTTTATAGCCACCTCTGCTGTTCAGCAGGGGATAAGAGAAATAGTTGCAGCGAGTGGATCTGTTTGCTTCATGTTTAATACTGGCACCTCTCTGCTTTCTCCAGTCCATGCACTTCAGTCTCATGCCTGAGTTACATGACCGGCAGCGTGCCTGTGTGCTGGGTTAGATGGCCCAGAAAGCTGCAGGCAGGGACCCTGAGAAGCTCCCCAGCTTTCATATGAATGCAGAAGTCAGAAGAAAGGGTCTCAATCTGCAAGAAGAACCAATAGAAATGGCTCTCTGTAAAATTATGAGCTCTGTTATATTCTGTCTGCAAGATACGATTTTTTGCCCCATGCTTCAGTGAGATGTGAGAATTTAACATCCTCATGTTAACACTTTTAAAATTGGAGAAGGGCATCATTTTTCAGTTCTAATGTAATGCTTGTGACATGCAGTTTCAATATAATGATTGCAATATTATTGTACAATGCAGGTATAATAGCACATTATTGTACACAGGCATTCTGATTTCTGTGTGAAGGAGCAGTGACATTGTAAAGCTTCAAAAAATCAGTTATTGGGGAAATAAGTGATATTTTAACTTGCAGAATGTAAAACCTGTGCCATGAGGTACAGACTAGGTGTAGTAAATAATGACTAGCTAATGAAAAGTAGAACTGCCAATTAACTTTCTTTTTTTGCAATGGGAGGAGGTGAGATGAAGACCAGAGGAGACTTCCTGCCACCTCACGGACTTTCCTGCTTTGCTCTGTGTTTCTGTGCTCTTCTAAGAATTTTGCCAATTCGAAGAAGCTGTATTGGCAACAGCTAGCTGGGGTCGTAATTAAAGCTTCCAAATTATGTATTAATTTTGTTTCAGTCTTGCAAGGGTGGAAATAATTTAGCTTCCTGGACTAACTGTATAGCACTGTTCAGAAGATTCAAAATCCTCAGGCAGGGAATCAGTCCTGCCACTCTCCTACCTTCAGACTGTCCTTGTAAGTTTTTGTTTGTTTGTTTTCCTCTGGCGCTTCTTTAAACAGTGCAGAAAGGCAGAAGAAGTTTCCCACTCTCTGCCTTCATACTGATCTATTTCCCAGGGTGGAACTGAACAGATGCAGCTTCTGGCTCACAGCATCTCTGCAGCCTGTCAGGATTGCATTTAGCTGCTGTTCACAACTTCTGGGACAGTGTAAGGTACACAGACTTCATTTTTCACCAGCTGCTGGGGATTTTTATAAATAGAACTGGATAGAAGACTCACGGCCTTTCAAAGATCCTACCAGTTGATTCTAGCAGGACTCTGTGTCTGTTGTACAATTCACAGTCCCACTGACAAAAATTCAACAGAAATCACAAAACCATTCCAAAGTAGACTTGTATTCTTCCCCCTCAAAAAATAATAATAATAATAAAAAAAATCTAATTTCATTTCACAATAAGTATACAGATATCATGCAGCCAAAACCTGATGCATTTCCCCTCATATATTCTCCAGGTCAAAAATTTGACTTAAAATCAAAAAGTATTTTTTAAAACTATATTTGAGGATATTTAGCTTTCATGGATTATGTTTTCAAATTTCTCTGCAATCATGAAAATTAAATAAATAGTCTTTTTTGGAACGGGGCTGACTACTTGTTTTTTAATGTGTTGCGATCCTTAATACCAAAGGTTCCCAGATCTCGTGTGTCAGCCCCACTTTACTAGGAGTGACAACTGAATCCAGTTTGTTCTATTCTTCCTGTTTGTAAGTTGACTTAAGTCAGAAAATTCTTTGGGACAGAGCTTAATTCTTCTGTGTTAAAAACATCTTGCACAATTGCCACTCCACAGTTAATAATAAAAATATGGACCAAAGGCTGCTAATTGTCAACTATTAGCTGCACAGCAAGTGTGATACCTGATTCATCTCTATGGAAAACATGGGCTAAAGGAGTATCCACTGTACTTTACAGGTGGTTGGATCTAGAATTACACAGAAGTCTCAGGAATTATACTCTTTGTACACAGAAACACAGACCTGAAAGTCTTATTCCTTTGCTAATACTGCTTAACATCTCTAGGCTGACTGCTATTCAATATTATTCTTATTGCTGTTGTATGAACCTAACATGTGCAAGGATTTAACTGTTCATTAACAGAATGGAGTCATGCAAAGTTTAACGTTAGATGGGAAGTGTTGTATGAATGGAAAATACATAAGTGTATGTGCATATGTGCTTTTGTAGGACCTCTTTATAGGTAGACCTGGAGGTTATCTAACACATCTCTCTGCCGAGTCCTGCTTTTAAAACTTTGCTTTAACTACTTTGCAAAGACCTGAAATTGCTGGAGTTACACAAAAATTGATCGGGATCATTTTTGTTCTTGAAAGAAATTAAAGGCTTAATGTTATGTGATAAAATCTTCAAGACACCACCAACAGAAACCAACAGTGAAAGGGGAATATGTGACTTGGATATTTGGTGCTAATGAAAAGTTTACTACCCACACAATTATTAATAAAATCACACACTTCTGCTTACATAAAGTACTATAGAAATAAAGACAGTGCGGTTGGAGGTGAGATGGATCATTGACAAAGACTCTTGAGACCCTGTATTTTATTTGGTGGAAAACTTGCATTGGTAATGACAGTCTCCAGCTGGGGCTTGTGATCCTATTCTTCTGGGCTCTACAAAAATTTTTTGCAATGGGAAGAACCTTCCAAACCATTTTCAAAATGCTTACTAAGATTACCATTTCCATAGTAACAGAACGGGCACATCCAGGCAGTCCACCTTGCCATACAACATGTAGTGCTGTATGTACCACAGCACCATTTCACACTGAGACCCTGCACCAAGGTCCTCACCAACACTCCACAAATCTGTGTGGTATCTCTTCATAGCTGTCAACATGTGTGTCCTATTCCAGCTCCCAGATTTTGTGCCTTATATTTTCACTTTCCTAAATATTTGCTGCAGTTTCTGTTGAGCACTCCTTTTCCTAAACTGACAATACAGTTGTGCTTATTTTAGGAAAAAAACACCTGGCACACTGATGATCAGGCGGCTGCATGGCATTCGGAGCTAAAACAGTCTCAGCATCCTCCTCTCCCTGTGTTACACACAGGAGTCACCTCCAGCTACTGATGTGAGATAGCTTGAAGGAAATGTAGCAGATGCTTTGTTTCAGGGAACACAGTCCATTTAAATATAATGGCACCTAAAACAGATGGTTCCTTTTGCCTGTAAATTCTCTGATACCATTTCTGTTATTCTAAGCTGAAATGGTTCTTTTTTTATCACAGGTCAGTTGGATAAAAAAGCTGGGAAAACACAATAACAAGTGCCAACTCTTGTTTTTTCTCTCTCCTTCTCCACACAAGGCAGTCCAGAGGTTCAGATAAGCTGGGAAAAAAAACAGGAACTCAATGATCTGTCATTAAGGGCTCCCAGCAGTTCCCCTTCTACAAGCATCCCACAGCACAGTGGCAGCCTGTGCTGAGAGGTCACTGTGCCAGAGCTCACTATGGCCACTAAAGTCCTAAGAGGTCCAGGGGCTTTGCCATGCTCGTAACAGCTTCAGTACAACCTGTTGGCTGCTCCACAGCCGCTGCTGCAGAGAAAATCACCTCAGAGGTGAATTGGCACCTCCCTCTGAAAGCCCTGTGTTCTCCACCAGCATTAGCCAGCTTTTAGCTCATGGGCTTTCTCTGAGCAACCTTGGACCACTTGGTCATCTATTTTTTCTTAAAACCAGCTTGGTTATCTGTGTTCAGGCCAGTGACTAGTTGAGATTTCTCCTCTCACACCAACTTCTGCTGATTGTAGATACCTCAATTTCCTTGCATCCACTCACAACATGTCAAAGAAGGTCCATTACTTCTCTCACACACCAAGATATCTTTGAATTGTTTTTGCCCTAAAGGAAAGGAAAAAAATATTTGTCTGGGTCATTTTAAGGCCACTGCTGCCTAGAAAGAGTGGTGCTGTTCCTGCAAGACCTGTTGATTTGAACAGCCTGAGGAGTGCTAAGCATTACTATTTCCTTTGACTCAAAAGGTAGGACAAGGCTTTGTGGTGGTAATTTCCAGATGTTTAGGAGGCTTTAACCCCATCTTGTCTATAATATAAGACAGCAGAATTTGCCTGTGTCTGGGAATAAAAATATTTTCCCAAGTAGCTCTGACCAGTGTTCAGGAGGAACACAAAGCCAACTCCTTACTTAACTGGGCAATGAAAACAAATTAACATGACCGTGGCCCTTAGAAGAAAAAGGAACCAACATTTTGTCCTCTTGGTAACATTATTAACTGAGAATTTTTTTCTAGAGGGTGGTAAAAGACCAGGATATTCTCGATAAAAAAAGAAAAAAAAAAAAAGAAAAAGAAATATCAAATCTCTGACAGTTCTCACATACAGCACATTTCAGAGTAAGATTGTTTACTCCTGGTCTCTTGTGTTAACCAGACTAGATGAAGAATAATGAACTTAATTTGTTAACCAAAATGTTATGAGTATTAAAAAGATATCAATATCTTTTTTTCATGAGCACAGTGAACATGGGTTAGGTCCTCCTGTGCAAAGCCATCGTTTCGCACTGCGAGGCACTGTCTCTCTGCAGTGACACTGCAGCCTGGTGTAGGTCACTTTAGGGCAAGGATGATCTCCCAGCTGTGTAAGAGCAAAAAGAGAGTTTCTGTTCTATGAGAGAACTGCACGGCCAGTATCCCTCTGCTCACTCATCAACTGAATTATTTCTGGCTTTTTATTGTTATTAAAGGGTAATGTAAGATGGAGCAGCTTTGACAGTTCAAAGACGGTGCAGGTGGACAGGTCTGTGCTAAGCAGAAGCAAAAGCAGAGAAACATGGCAGCAATTTTGATCCAATTTCAATGCATGACACACTGACTTGTGCAAAAAGCATCTTGACTATACCCAAGAATCTGGCCCTTTGCTTATATAGCTTGACAATAATATTGGCATCCTAGATGTAAAGTAAATCATCAGATCATTAATACCTTTCACTTTTTGTCAAGCCATGGGTGAAAACTCCAAACAGAACTTGGGGCAAAGTTCATTAAGCTGGCAACAGTCCTGGCAACATGAGCCAGGAGCTTAAATCCAAACTCCAGTGAATTCTGTTTATCTGTGTCATTACCCAAAATGGCCAGAGATGGAAAACAACAGTGGACAGCACTGCAGGTTAGATCTCTCTCTTTTGACTTCCTTCTCCATAAAATAATAATAATAAGAAGAAGAAGAAGAAATAAAAAAATAATAAAAATAAAA